>JAWMRA010000001.1:41588176-41636370 GCA_035584735.1 Pseudotriccus pelzelni | reverse complement strand
TATTTTTGCTAGTAATAAATCCTAATATTATTTTCTCCCCAATCAGATCTCTTTGTCTGCATAAACCTTCTCTCGCCGCAGGGCAATTTGTGGGGGGTGTGGTAAAAATTGTCCTAGGCAAACCCATGACAATATAATATGTTTATGTCTTTAAATTATAAAACTTCTCATAATTGTTTTAAATTATAAAACTTCTCATAATTGTTTTCAATCAACTTCTTTCACTCTTAGTGAAATTAACTACTACTTCGTTCTTGCCATGGTTTAACCCAGCAGGCTAACACCACAGAGCCTCCTCTCACTGGCAGAGCATTATGAGGAACTAAAGAGTTCTTGACGTAGTGTTTCAGTGTGTTATCAACACTGTTCTCATCCTAAATTCAAAACACAGTACTATGCCGGCTACTAGGAAGAAAATTAACTCTACCAGAGATGAAACCAGGACAATTCTCGAAGTTTATTTTCTTCAGAGGAAGTAAATGGAGCACACAGAATTACCCATAGTAATCATCATCATAATGACTCCATCCTAAATTAAAACCCTTACACAAATACTGTTATCACTCTTCACTGGGCTAGTTATCTTTTAATTATCGCTACACAAGTTCACCTTTTCAAAATTAGGAAAGCATGCACTGTCTATATGATTAAAGCATATTTAATACACACAGTAGACATATCTCAAAATGAAATTGATGTTTTAAAATGAAATTTTACAGTATTTTTTTCTCCTACTCCTTCTGAAGCAGTAGAAGGGAATCTGAGTAGCAATCTCTAGAGTACTATATGAAAACAAGTGCCTAAAGTTAAATCATTCTATCAAGATCAAACAACAAGAGACTGTTTCTGAGCTACTGCCTTTCATCCAAGCTCAAAAACACACGAGCAGCGGAGGGTAAAGACACTTAGAGCAAAACTAAACCTGTGGTAAAGGGCCCACAAACAGTCAACTACAAAACAAAGTAGTTAATTTGCACTCACAATGCAACTAAATTTTTTTAAAAAAATGTTCACAGAAAATTCCATCTCCAATATGAATTGGCTTTGCTCTGACTGAACAGTGACAGGGTGTCTGAACAGTGTCAACTTTGATTTGCTCTGATTCATTAGTACTTCTCTTGACCTTTTAGGCATGACAAGTATAAGGTGGTGGATCTTTTTATAGTCTTTATGCACTTAAGTTCTCTATTTCACATTACATGGTACTTTCTGAAGGAGATTTCAGAATATTTTGTGTAATTTAAATGGATAAAATCCCCTTTGTTTCTCTCTTCCATTTTTGGTAAATTAGACTGTCTAAAACTGAAACAAGGTAATCCAAAATATGGGAAAATTTTAATTTTAAACAGTGTCTAGCTCTCTTTGATCATCTCCTATCATAAAGATATAGGCAGATCTGAAAAGTGATCTAATTTTTTTTTTTATTTGATAGAAAAGCTTCCTCAAACTCAGTACAACAGGGAACCCACTGAAAATACTGTATCAATAATATGTAATCTTACAGGTGATTCTTAATGTCTGCTCCTGGGTGACTCTCAGATTTCTCAAAACTTAAGTGTTTTTGATTAACAAGTTATTTCAAGAATCAGGCCCAAGGGTCAGATTCTGAATCAGTGAATCAGAAAAGGACTTTTCTGAGTAAGAAAATGGACACAACATTAAAAGAAACTTGAGAAAAGACAAAAAAAGTAAAATAATGCTTAATTTCAGGCTGCAGATTGGTAACTGAATTTTTTAAATTTCATTTTAATAAATGTTGATATTTAAATAAAATCACATCCCAATTGAACTTGTATTTAAATGAAACATGATATTAAACCCTTCTCTGAAATACTAGTATTTGCCTCATTATAAGCCTTTGCTCTTGGGAAGCAGGAAGTGGAAGTGTGGAAGTGGAGACATTCCTCAGACAAAAATTACATGAATCTTCCAGCAGTAAGTAATAATGAAATATCAAACAATTAGAAAGCATTTAAGTATTACAGGGAACTACCTACATCATCATCATGCAGTTTTAGTCAATCAGCCACAGGCATGTCATCAAAGACCAAAATCAGGAGTTCCAGAAATCCATCTAAAGAGCTACACCGCAATAATACAGAAAGCATTCTAGTACAAGATGTGTCCCAGTCTTTCCCAAGATTTTCTTCTCCCAGTGTATAATTCCAACTAATGAATTTCATGCCATACTGATATTGCTGTACTATACAGAAACTGAGTAAGAGGGCTGATTTAGTATGGATAGACTTGTAAAATAATGCAAAATCAAAATGGATTGGAATGCTGAATGGAATGAACCGTGAAGAGATGAACTTGGAGTACAAGTTAAACATTACTGTTACATTCATTCTTTTATACCACATGCATAGGGTACATGTAGTTTGTACACTAAACAAAACAAGCATACAACAGAAATCTGTCCTTTAGACAGCTCTACTGGAGCAGCTGTCACCAAAAATGCAGATATTTTCAAAATGTAAATGTGTATTTGAAACTGAATACTCTTGCTGAAAAGTGCACTTTCTGTTTTTCACATTTCTTCCTTTAAGTGGTTAAATGAATATGCCTCTGGGGAACAGAGAAATGGCATTGTGATTTGGTTTTAAAGCTCAGTTTCTTGGGGTAATTAAATAATTTGAGATCACTGTACAGAATCAGAATCATTTAGGCTGGAAAACACCTTTAAGATCAGCAAGTCCAACTGCTAACCCAGCACTGCCAGGTCTACCGCTAAACTATGTCCCTATCAGTTGTTTCTCCACATAGCCTTTACACTACTTTAGATGATACCAGTATTTTCCTATCAAATCTAACAGGATAGATGTTTTAGTGATAGTCATTCTTCAAATAACTTTGAAGAAAGAAAACAAAAGCCCAAACCTCAACATTCAGATAGAAGATTGAGCCCAAACTGATGTTCCAATTAAGCAAAAGCAAGCTTTTTCATCTGTCCCACAGACAGCAGCCATTTCAAACTCACAAAAACACACGTTTTTGTATGGACAAGAAGTAAGAAGCCAATGGAACTGAAGACACCTCCTCCATTTCAAACATCTAACCTAAACACTGATGGAGTTGCTTAATCACTAGGCCTATTCTAGACCAATTGATGAAGACCTTTAAAGCCTTAGACACTGTTCAAGAAGACAGGTCTGAATATGTTTCAGTGGACTTCCTGCACACCCTAGGATGAATTTCATAGAGTGCAAGAAACATAATCCAGGAAAACGAAAAATAAAAAGCCATTATAATGAATATATCTATGGGGTGTTTTTGCAATCATTAAAAATACCTTAAAATTACTGCAGTTTTATAACCTAAGTTTTGACTGATCTACGCTCAGTGGGTTTATACAGAGTAAACGTGTGAAGTGGCTATTAAAGGAAAAGTCAAATATGCAATGCAACCATATGGAGTCAAGACTGTTTATCACTAATGAAAACATATTCCTTACCTCAAAGGTCCACTCCTCTTCTTTTTCTCCATCCAGAAGCATTTTTGTCTCCTTACACACCTTCCCTATTTCCAGCTGCAATGGGGACACATTAAACTCAATTCTTTGCAAGTTAAAGCCAATTCCAACTCCAATAGCCTTTAAGAAGCTTTCCTTTAAGGCCTAAAAAACACAATAAGTTATTTTATTCATACTGTCTGTTTTCAAACTGTTCTAAAAACATCACTTCTGACTACAAATTGTAGACAATATAAATTTAAGACTTATTCTACTCTAAATGTGAGGGTAGACTGATGCAATTATCAAGGAAAAAAGTTATCAACGTTGTTAATACCCAGCCTAACTTTCTGCATTAAAATAAACATGAAAGTGGAATCATCCAGTGGCATATAGAGATATGAACCCTCTACCTTTTTCTAGCTATATGTTTAAAAGTAGTAATGAATCCTAGAAATGTCAGCTGTACTGTGGTTGTCAAAGTTATTCTGATACTAAAAAAAACCACATTAAAAAATCAAAATTATTTTTATCTTCATATGAAATGGTATCAGGTAGCACCAGGAGATTTAGATTGGATATTAAAAAACACTTCTTCCCCATACAGGTTTTGAAGCACAGGAACAGGATGCCCAGAGCAGTGGTTGAGTCATCATCCCTGGAGTTCTTTAAAAGATGGTTAGAGGTGGTGCTTAGGGACATGGTTTAGCAGTGGGTTTGATGATCTTAGACGTCTTTTCCAACCTAAACCATTCTATGATTCTATGCAACTATAAAAAGTAACGTTTTTACTATGATGAAAATAATAAATTATATAAAAAAATAATGTACATATTTGCAGAGTATAAATAGGGAAAAAAGTATTACCCAGTGCCGATAAAACATATCCAGCTGCATCCATTCATTACTCATAGACTTGATTACATCCCACTCTGTCTCAGTAAACTGTCGCTTCATGATGTGAAAGAAATTTGGAATTGAGCTAGTACCTAGACAGAAATATTTACAGAAATTTTAATAAAGTAGTAATAAATAAGCAAATGGATTACCTCATGTTATTGCACTAGAAAAAAAACTCATAAGAAAGAAAATTTATGAACCAACTCTGCTCTACAATTTGAATTTATATAGCCTTAAAGCAGCAAGCTGATGATTTTTCAGGACACAGTATGAAAAAACCCCATTTTAATAGCAGAATTGCTGTATTAAAAATGTGAAATTATGTATTTCCAGCATTCTCTAAAAAGCAAAGTATTTAACCAGTGCTGATTTTACATATATATAAAAATATTATATTAGCTACAAATGTAGCATACACAGTCTCTTGCATCTGACAGCTTGATCTAGTAACATTTTATAAAACAGCATGCTATTTGCCAAAATTAATCAATTCTGCCTCTTGCCCTAGGATGCTGTGATGCAAAAGAAACCCTTTTTGAAGCACTTGTTGAATACAATCTCCAAAAGTTATCACACACATATTAAGCTTTTTGTATTGGATTTATTCTGCAAGGAAAATGGGAGTAGAGGGTTGCCCATAATAACAGTAAGATATATTCCAAGGAAAAAGAAAAATCCCCTTCCAAAAACCCAACCTTCAACCACTAAACCTTCAAATCCTCGGATTAAACTAAGGCTTCCTCAGGGGCTATATCACTTTTCCCCACTAGTCTAAATTTACTTTCTAGAAGACACCACAGTTGATCAATGGCACTTCTATAATACACTGAAAGCTATGGATCTCATTACATGCTTGGGTACTCACCCAAGAGCCTATATTAATTAGCATACCATGCAATCTGTCCAATTGGGCTTACTACTGGCTAAAGAGACAATGGCAGAAAATAATCTGTTTTCTTTAGTAGGAATAATAAAAGTCTGGATAGCGGCAGTTCTGATTATTGCATAACCTATCAAAAAATTTGTTTCAATTTTCTTATTAAAAAGAAAATATTAGTCATATTTAATCTAAAAAACAGCCAGCCCTTCTAATACCACACTACTTTCAAGAACCCATCACTAGATAATGGCTTAACAAAGATGCAGATTCTAATCACACCTGGGCCAGTAATTCTGTAAGTTGACTACTCGCAAGAACTTTTTTTCCCTACACTAATGTTTACCATCTTAAACCAAGGATAAGGGTATTACCCCTTACCTATAAAGTGGTTGTCTTCTACAGATATCTAAGCACTAAATAAAAACAGGTATTGACAGCAGTAACAATTGATCTGAACAGACTAATTTCACACTAAAGCACACATTCAGGTTTTCTCACAATTTCCAAATCACACTGCAAAGTGTTACCTGACACAGACATCACACAAGACATTGCAGTGACATTTCAGAGATGCCCTCAACTGCGTTTATAAAGAGAAGAAAACATCTTAAATTTGAAATTTTTTTGACAGTTGCAGTAGTCAGCTAATGGAATGATCCAGAACAATCTAAGGACAGAACTAACTTTTCTCTCTGGAGAGAAAAAAGCAACCACAATGTTAAGTATGCTTTGATGAATCACCAAGACAAATGCCATATCCATCTACTTACACAATCCCACTTCCCTGAAACAATGAAAAATCACCAAAAAAACTGTTGAACTTGGAGAAAGGCATTTTCTTTCATCTCTCTGTGTTTATACGGCCCATTTTTGAATCAAATAACTGTGTTAATACCTGCTCCAAACAATCCACTTTTTTTTTCTATTCTTTACTGGAGTATTGAAGACAACAGTGGTAAGGCTCCAGCCTCGTCTCATGATTCAAACTATAAAACACATTCCAGACTGTCCTTATGTACCCTTCCTCCTTCATCACTTTCAGAGAGCTCTCCTGCTTTCAGTAATCCAGGGCTATTCACACCACCAGAGAAAACCATCCAAGACTATCCACACTACCTTCAGCACCCAGAGGCACATAAAGGCTCCTGCATCATCAGTTCTGCCATCTAAACTTTATCACACAAGGTGAATACTCTTGAGATTTGAACTGTTTAGTACACTAAGTGTATATCAAACCCAATATGCTACTGATTTTCTTTCCCCTCATTATTTGCCTTTTATTTTTTTAAATGTTTCTTTAACTGTTCACCTACCCTTCTTGACACTTCTGTTCAGATTTACATAGTATTTTCCCATCCACTCCAGCCATTTGTCCCATTCTTCCTCTGAAAAGCTCAGGTACCACTTTGTCCTGAAGTGCACTCCCCTCCTGTCTCCTTACTGCAGTACAGTTGCTTTGCTCTGAGGAATGGATCAGATTAGAGGACCTAGGACTACTATTCTCCATAAATTACTAGCAGTACCACAGCCTGCTTAGTCCACTTCTCCATCTTTGCTTCAGTATCAGAGAAAGACCCACAGAATCATGAGGAAAATTTAGGTTGAAAAAGACCTTTGGGGATCACCTGGTCCAACCTTCTGTTGAAAACCAGAGCCTTATGCTGGGTTACCCAGGGCCCTGCCAAGCACAGTATTTCACTCCTCCTCTGGGGAACTTAGTCCAGTGTTTTACTCTCCTGATGGTGAAAAACTATTCTACAGAGACGTAATCCCCCCTGAATTAACCCAAGTCTGTTGCTTTTGCCCTGTTACTATTCATGCTCATGAAGACAACTATGTAAATCATCTTTACAGTTACCTTTACGATATACTGTGATTAGATTCCCCTCCTCAGGACCCTCTTTGGGTCAGGCAAACACAGCTCCATCAGCATTTTTACACAGATCAAATTCCCCAACCCTCTAATCACCTTGGTGATCCCTTCACTAAACTCCCCTCAATTTTACCATGTTTCTCGTGACCTGGCAGGTATGAAGGAGAGAAAGCTAGAAGCAGCAGAAAGTTTCCTTTCAATTGCTAGCTATTTTGCTTCCAGTTTGATTAAAAACAAACAAACAAAAATCGCCTCAAATGTGCTTGCCACAGTTTACAAAAGCTTTCTTTCAAACATTAGGAACAACTCCCATATAGCAATTATTCATTTGGGTTTAAATTTGTATTTGTACTCATGTCTTAAATAAATATTTCTTACTTACCCATGCCAAGAAACAGAACTCTTCAAGATCTACATAGCATCTTTTCAATACAAACTGAGAAACAAACTCTTTTAAATGCTGAGCAGAATTTTATTGCCCTTGCTGATTTTAAAACACATTTTCATTTGTACATGCTTTTATAATTCACTTATTTTCTTACCTCCACACACTGTTGTGGATTCTTTTTGCATTTGATTATAAGAGCTAATATTCTAAAAGCATTTTTCTAGTCTACTATAAACTTCACACTTGAGCATGTGTGCTCTGAATACAGTTTTTGTTTTTACATTGAATCATCTTCCTGAAGAGAACTCTAATAAATTTAACCAAAACATACTACAGCTTCCTTTCATAATACCAATTAACCAACAACAATTTGTCCCAGTATCTAATTCCCTAAGAAATACAAACCTGTACTTTCATTTGCATTAGACAAAATTGACTGAATGGTTTAGCTATTCAGTGGCCTAATTTTAAGAAGTACTTTTTCCCTGGAATGTTTTAGCACTGCCCATAGCACTCATTAACTTGTTTTTTATAGAACACTAGCCAACAGAGAAAAGACACACAGCAAATCTCTGACCAACTCCTACAGCTGGTGTCCAAATTACTGAGATATTCACAAGGCAAGCTAGAAGTTTTATCCTTCGGACCAAATTATATTTTTATTCCATTTCTTTAATCTACAGACACTTAAGCCTCACACTCCTATCACATCCTAATGAACATCTGAAACAAAAGTAGTTCCGGGAAAGCAGTTCTCAGAAAAGTTAAATGGAAGATAAACACAGTTGTGAAGGCGATTTCTTATCTATGATTCCTTGTTAATAAACTTTTAAGCACATTAGACCTCTAAGAATATAGCTCAGTACCCTTTCAAAAATTGCCTTCTATGCATTAAAAACCAAAAAAATCTAACCCAAAAGTTAAGTTTCTTCATTAAATTAAAAGCACGTAATACCATGGAAATTTCAGGAAGAGCAAGGAGGGGAAATATTGAGTTATACTAGAGAAAGAGTCCAATATTAAGTCTGGAAAGTAAACATGCTATATACAGATAAGAGAGCATGTTCATATATGAGTATATGCGTGTACATTTTGTATTTTTTTACAATAACTATTTACATTGGAATACATAATGTCATCTTTTCTACTGCACTGAGAACTGGGTATTTTATGAAGTTTTTTAAAAGACTAGGCAAAAAAAATCTGCTTTGCATTTTCCCTTTAGAACAGCAAAACCTTAAATCAGATATAAAAGACTGATTTTAAAAACAAGCAGGAGTGAAGAGTAACAAAACATACTATGTTCCCTAGTTCTGTATTCAAATGTGATTTAGAAATAGTACATAAATACAGAGTAATTTCCCCCATTTTTCTACCTGATAAAGAAGCCAAACAAGCTGCATTTGTAGAAAGATAAAAGACAATCAGAAATAAGATCATGTAAATTATGATGCTATTAATAGTAAAGACTGTTATCCAGGTAGCTAATACAGAAATCTTCATACTATTTTGTTTACACTGTTAAAAACATCAGGTCAGTCATAGGTCTGCTTGGATAATACAATGTACATTTAAAGGCAGGGTACAAACTTGTACCCAAACTTATTAAAATCATGACACGCCTTCTCAAAAATAGTGAGAAGAGTAGATGACTGATTGTCATCACTTCAGTTTTTACCAGGTTTACAGTTTTCAAAGTGTTTGGGTCACAACTGGTTCAAATTATTTGGGTCACAAACTATCTAGCTTATACTGTGGTCTATATCCTACACTACAGAAATTCAAATCTAAAAGCGACCAATGCCAGCTCATTGATCCACTAACTCCCTGAAAAACAAAGGAAACAAAGAAAAACAAGCCCAAACAAGCACTTAAACAAAAAATACAGCACCAACCCCCAGAATGCTAACAGCTTCCTCACTTCCTCAAACTGCATAAACAGGTCAGTGATCAAGAACTAATATCTAATCAACACATATTTTACTTTCAGATGGCAAATGGGCAAAGTGGCAGTATGACACATACTACCTAGCAAAATGAAGAACTGAAGCATGAACAGATCAATCTATTGAATAACATGAAACATGCAGGCTAGCTATGAATCTTGCAAACTAATAAACTGTATAAGATGAATGTTTCAAGCCCTGGACTCCTGGTCTTTTGGTGTAGACAGAAGCCATATTTGATCATATTTTACTATCTCTAAAGGAAACCAAAGTGAACTGATACAGAGAAAACATTTTTTTCTGCAACAGATGCCCAAGCCCTTATTGTTTTTCAATACCAACTAACCCTTGTACAGGTGTTTAGAAACTGACAACAGAGGGCAAATAAGTAAGTAGATAAATGACTAACTTAGAAGAAGCAGATAGAATATTAACAAAGCATATTTTTTCAACCTACTAGCTCATGTAGCTTTACTGTGAATTGGAAATTGGATTTATATTCTCTGACCTCTACACTTCCTGCCAGTATTCTGCAAGTCTCCAAATGATATGTATGTTAAACATTCACTCCTATCGTGTAACTATTGAGGTACCTTGGGGTACCTCAGAGAAGCAGCATAACTTTAAAATGGCTGAAAATTTGACACTGCTTCTTCCTATGAATTACTCAACATTTTCCAGACTTTAAAAATGGAAAAGCCATGAAGAGACTGAAATAATTTGATAATGTTTGATATTTTCTCTGCAGTTAGAATCATTAAGTCTTTTCAATATTAGAGAAACTGCTCAGGTTTCAATCACATTACTGTGGTTGAGTCTAACAGCAGTGATGAACATTTAAGCAAGCTGCCTTGATACTCAATGCCAAACTAAGGAAAATAAAGAGTCATAATGGCTTAGATACCCCTACCTCCAAAACTTCACTGGAGAAATACCAGTTTTGACACAGCTATGACTTGGATAAAAAAACCCTGAAGAAAAGTCACAAGTTATTAACTGGATACCTCGTATGATCAATTTACAGACAAGTAGTGTATGGTCTGCAACATATTTATGCTTTTTGTCATTTGTTCCGAAAATAAAATCAAGAAAAGCCATATGCTCTCACATTTTATTCAGACTCCAGCATACTTTTACATGCTCTTTCTATTCCAAATATTCAACTGTAATATACACTTGCTATTGAAGAGCTTGCAGACATAAACACATCTGGGTGCAAGCTCATGGTTTGAACTTGCTTCTGAGTAGAGAAAATAAAAGTATTTAAAATACACAGGGTCCTTATCACTAAGATAATTCAGGAACCCCAAATTCTTTTAATGAAATGTACTTATAACTAAACAGTAATGGCAAAAATAGTAATGAGCAGTAATAATATAAGAAACCTATTCTTAACTTGCCTTTGTCAATGATTATACCTTTTACTTGCTTAAGGGCTTTCCACAGCTAATGGAGCTCTGGGTAGCCAGAATATTTCAGCAAAAAGGTAAATTACCCCATGAAAATGGCATTTAATCAGTTTTCCATTACAGAACATATCAAACAGTTAAAGTAATCATTACATTGTCAGAACAGCAGGAACTCTTCTTCCTTCCAACACTTCCGACGCATCACACTAAAAATAAACACAAAATCCCAAAATCTAAATAAACATAAAAAAGCAAGTTGCGAGCACCCACCTACAGCTGTAAATGGAAAAGTCAAAAAAGTCAAACATGCTGAGATCTCTTTAAAAGTTACGCACATTTAGGAACATAACTCCTTCAAAGACAACAAAAACGTTGCTAGTGCAATAGCTCCCACATAAACGTCTGAGCGTCTATGACCTTACAGTACAGTCGTACTACCAAACCACCAGAACATTACATTTTATGCCATAATATACTAAGGGCCATTTAGAAAGATTATACTGACCAAAACCTTTGGTAATTAATCCTTTCCTTAAAAATTACCATTTTAAAGAAAACCTACCACTCAATACAATTTACTATTCCAAGAAAACAGACAAAGCAAAAGGAAAAAAAAATTAATTACAGTATCAAATTTCCCTTTCAGTTTATCAAGCAGGAAAAGGTAGGTGCTTTAGTGAAAGTGTCATTATAGGGAGAGTAGTCCGACCTTTAAAAAAACAGTACCACAACAGTACATGGGGTTGCACTGGAATTCATTTGGTATTTGTTATATAAAATGTTACACTCAACAAAACTGGGAGAGAGAGAACCAATTCTCAGTACCTAACTCATCTTCATCTTCCACATGAATTTGACTATATGATCCACACTTTCTAACACCACCTTGATCTCACTAATGCAGTTTGTTCCCCTCCTGGGAAGGCTCTACAACCTTAGAAAGCACAAGCTGACTCAAACTCAGCTGATTTCTCTGAAGAAGTCTGATGAGAAATCTCATATTCTAGGACTATGTTCTTCTGCACCATGATATCCTACTGCAGTAATGAATCCACTGAACAACAGAGTTCCTTGTAATGGCAGAAACTGGGACACTGCACAGAAGCCTGTCCCAGAACACAAATCACACAGCCAGATGCAGTAAACATGTTCCTGATCATTTTCACACTTAAAACTTTCCCACTTCTATTTGTACACTATCCCCCATTTTCCCCTTCAAAACGAAGTCAAAAAAATTCCACAAGATGACAGAAAAAAGTATTAGTGTTTTAAATTTGGTAAGCAATCAGTAACAGTGAAAGTGACCAGTATACACATTCTATAAAAAACCAAACCAAAACTCCCAAATCTTACAAAGCCATTTGTTTGGCTTGCCAGCAGCTGAAAGACTGTCCCACTTGACAGCTAAATCCAGCATGTTTTGCTTTGTTTGGTCATTCCACTGAGAAGTAACAACAGTCAGCTAGTCACTGGCAAGCTGTTCCCCCCACATCCTTTCCCCTATCAACTTTGCCACTGCAGGAGCCACCTTTTATCCAGCCAAGAGGTTATATAAGCAAAGATTCAAGAGGAAGATAAATGTACTGCAACATGGCAAAAGCAGAGGATGGCCCACAGCTGAAGAACTGATGAACTTCAATAGTCCATTCACCTCTATCAGTTTTATCTAGTCTTGTGGATACTATCTCCAGGTGTTTGCTTTACTTTTATTAAACTGCTTTTTACTAGGGAAAACCAAAAGGAAGATACACATATTTAAGACAAAACCCAGCAAGTCTGATGAGCAAACAGGAAAACTATACAGGACAAGGAATAATTTTTTAATGTCCTACAAAATTGAGTTTTCCATTAAAATGCAACACAGCACGTAACAGCCATGAATGCCTCGAGTTCACAGCACCAACCCAATAAATGGCAAGAAAACAGCTACTCATGGAAGTAGCTCAAGTCTCCTGGTCCTAAACTTTCCTGAAAGCCTGATGTGACAACAGCAACCTGTCATCTTTATTGAAGAGATATAAAATCATTTGCCCTGTTGAAAATCAGAATTTCTCTTAGAAAGGAAATACATCAGGGAAATGCAGCCGAGGCTACTTTTTTACAGTTACTGAGGAAAGATGTGAAATATTTAAGGTAAGTTTCTACCATTTCATAAGTCTATAAATCTCAAGTCTTTCTCTAAAACAGTCTCCCAGCCTTGAAACCAATATCAGGTCCAAACTATAATACTTGCAGAGACAACATCCAAATAAGCTTTTGACTACACAGAACAAAGACAGCTTCTATTTCGCAACTCCTGCAACAAAACATGTATCTGTGGAGTTGGAGCTATTGGAAATCGGTAGTGTTAGCAAAAACTCCTCAAAAAGCACATTTTTAATACCTACATAGTAATTACTTAACCTTAGCCCTTATGTCACATTTTTCTACTAGACTTTCTTAATTTGGAAAGGCAAACCTAACTGTCATTAGTGCAGGCTGAGAAGTAGTTTCACTTCTCTTAAAAAAAATAAATTCTATTTCATTTAACTGCTCACTGTGAATGTATAACTTAATTTACCAAAAGACCAAGCAAGGAGTAAATTGTGATCATTTTAAATTCAGTGTGCAGAAGAGAAAAAAACCCCCACAACACCAAAACCCAAAAACAATCAGACAAGCATTCTTGTATGTGCCCTTTGTTCCATCTCTTATTTTTACTAAAAGCACCCGGTTTAAAATTTTTTGCTCTCTTTATTGTTAATTTATCCCTTATTTTAAACATATCTACTCTACACAGGTTAATTTTTACTGTTCTGCATTTTGCTATCTGTTTATATTTTAATCCAAATGGTTTTATGTTTTGCTGTTAAAGAAAGACTCACAAAGGATTAAGATGGTTTCTTCAGAAAAAAATCTCCTTAAAAGAGATAAATAAAAAATAAATAAAAAATTTTTCTTTCACAGTTTATCAAGCACTGGTGCCTCATCAACTACAAAATGATGTAATTTCAGGTTAAAACAGTGTTAGAAATGTGAATAAATAATGAAACTGCTATAAAATAATATGTATTCTTTAAGAGTACATTTAAGATGGCTGTTTCTTCCCAGTTTCAAAAAGCACAAGAACAAAGAAATGCCTCCTTGTTTACTCAGTGTGATATGACCACTATGATTCTTTAGCTCAACAAGGATAACAGCTGTTTTAACACTCCTTCATGTAGAAAAATTATGTGCTTACATATTTATAAAGTCTGACTTCTTTGAAAAATTAGAAGTAACATTTAAACCAAATCCTTTGTTAGTTTCTTCATCCCAAACAGTGCATCTACATATCTTAAGCTGTAACGTTCACTAAGAATTTGGTGATTATGTCTTGCAGCAAAAGATTAGATGGTGATTGCTGCTATGAGATTTACTGAAATACAATAATAAAACCAAAAACAGATAAAACTTGGTTTAAAGTAAAGTTGAGAGTAGCTAGACTGAAGCATGGTATTTAGGTTCTTCTTGTGGGACTTAGATACCCCGATTCACGTGTGACACATCTCTCATTTGAAGATTTCTATCATCTCTTGCATTATCTCACCTCGATGATGAAAGCAGAATAAAAGAGAAATGTGAGTCAAGTTCTGCTTATATTTAGTTGCCTCAGAGAAAACCAGTGTCAATGAGGTGTTTGCACATAATAGCCTACTTCCTTAAAAAAGCGTTTCATGGAGTATTTTTAGATCAAATTGATTTTTCTGTAAAATTCACATACAGAAAATTTTCCCTTTTGTGTCTTTTAATATGCAAGCCTAGCATAAAACCAAAATATTAATGAGAAAAGTTGATTTTTATTGCTGTAAAATACTTAATTCTGGAATAACATTGAGATTGGAGATGTCCAGATCAAAGTAACTACAGTGCGATAGGCAAGAAAAACTGCAGGCTGATTATGAAAGAGACAGAAAAAACTATTAGTTTATTTATCTTTGCAAATCCATCTAAGCTAAAAAACTGCATTACGGAAAAGAAATTCACTTGCACAGCAAGAAAGCTCTTGAACGTAAGAATCCAAACTTTTTTCAAGTGCTCCAGGCAATTTTTATTAAGCTATAATTATTTCCTAAGTCTCTGAAAATGTTCTACTTTGCACAGTTTAAGTGACTGGTAAATCAACAACCCACACACCACTTAAACCATGTTGACACTTGTTGCAAAATTTCTTTTCCATATGTTAAAAATCAAACACAAGCTGAGCTTTTCCACAGGAGTCAGTAGTACTGTGAAAATCCTTCTCCTTTCCTTTGGTGAAAGGCTTAAAATAATTTCACATGCATTAGCTCTCTGGCCAAAAAATGTGCACAAATACTTCTACTAACAAACCTACAGTACTACAGTGTGCCTGTTCCCAAATGACTCAAGAGTCTCTCTTAAACTGATCTAAAGAGAAGATAATAATAACTGATCCCAGTAACTATTCAAAAACAAGTAAACTGAAAGACTGATTTAAATCTACAACAATAACCTGCCAGATAATGAAAAGGCACACAATACCTAAAGACGATATTTTGTACCATCACTACAGTATTTAGTTCAGTATCTGAATACAAGAAAAAAAGTGATAAACTTTTACCACCTTTAAAAAAGGTGTGGAACTTTTGTAGAACTGTTTCTCTTTGCAGTGCTAAGAATAGTTTCTCTTGTGGCCCGCCTTTACCTTCGAAGAAGTCTGTATATTCTAGCAGTTTCATTTTTCAGATTTTAATAATGAAGCAGAAGTAATGTGGGAAGAGGAGGCTTCTTATCGTTCACAAGTAAAACAAAAATAGATAGCATGGATTAAGTAGGCACATAAAATATTTATGTGCACCACGACTCCTTGTTACATACTAGCATACAATTAAATAGCAGAATTCTCAAAATTTTCAGCTGCATGATGCTCTCTTGTGTATCTGCACTGCAGATTTTGCATCTTCACTGGTGGAACAATAAAGCAATACAAGAATTAGAATAGTGGACACTTCAGTCTAGATTCTGTTGGATAACATCACAAAATAAAGTACTTTGTATTTAAACAAGCATTTGAAAAATAACCAAACAAACCTACTGTAATGTATTTTGTACATAGGGAAATCTTTGTCCTTGTAACTGTTCCAGAGAAAGAGATTTATAGTGGATTCACTCTCTGAAATCTAATGGACTCAGCAACTGCAGAACAAGAGCACCACTCAGTGGAACTATCAGAGAAAACAATACTGGTAAAGTCAGTGTCACATATTCACAGCATAGCAATAAAAAAAGGAGTTTCAGGTGATTATACTAAGACAAAAATTTTTCCCCACTCTCACGAGCTGGAAAGTCATCCCTGCTTCTATCTAAGAGACAGAAAATCCATAATTATCATATCTGCAGATGCTGATTCTGCCAGTATCAAGATTCATGATTTTACTTTTCCAGGGTTCTGCTTTCCTAAAAGGGAAAAAAATCCATATTTGTCATAACAGAAATAAACAATGAGCAGTGCATTTAACAATAAAAACACCTAAATACACAATACACGCATATGGTCTTCTCTAATTACACTAAATTTCTAGGACACAGATTAGTTCTCTGGGAAATGTGAAAATTTTCAGTACTCAAACACTACAGAATCTGTTTTGGTCAGAATAATGCATTACCTGGTAAATTAGTCTTCATTATATCAATGCCCACTTGAAGCTCAGGCTCAGCTGCAAGGACTGCATAATCTCCTTGATGAGAGATATTGAAGTTGTAATTCAAATTGATACCGAGTACAGTCTTGGCCAGGAAGGGTTTTCCTTTCAATGTCCTTTGCAAGTGTACTTCATTCCAAGGTATGCACATCTTTTCTGCAATTAATTTCCGCATCAGCAGGCGACCAGCCTATGAAATAAAATGGAAGTGATTCATACAGAACTATTATGCTATCTGCAAAATACTTGTGGTTGCTAGAAAACCACCTGCCTGAAAAATATGGCTTTATTATTGATGATACGAAGTGTGTATTTTAGCTGAATAATTTAAATTTCCCCCTTTTATAAAAGCCTGTGTCAACAAAGCAAGAGTTCACCAAACCTGAGTATCGAATACACTGTCACTATTAGCACAGAGGCAACACAAGATCCAACAGCAGTCCCAGCCTAGAAGAATCACAAAAATAGTTCCTTTCCCTACCTTATTTACTTACTTAGAATACTTTATGGAACAAAAACCACTTTTTACACCACCCTGAACAGTAACACTGTCTCAACAGCCTTCCTTGTAGTACAGCCGCTCCATGACTTCGGCGCTAAACGAAATACTGAGCAGCTGAAAAGTGATGGGTAACTTCTTACAGACATATCAGCAGGTCTGTATTACTACCACATCGTGATTCGAGGTCTAAAACCCGAATCGTGTAGAACAGCTTTATTCTCTTATACACTACACCGCTATCCTATATCCCAGGGTACAGCTGATTTTGTCTCCTAACTTGACAACCCGACACAGAAGCTGTGAAGTCTTTCACAGTAACTACTGACAGCAGACTGCAAACATCTCTTTTTGCTCCTCGGCGGAGCTGCATACTTTACGCATCAAGCTTTATACTTTACGATGCATTTACTTCCCCGAAATGCCCTCGTAGAGCATGTTTTCCTACGAGGAGTCAGGCATTTGGGCACTGCTCCATTTGCAGAGAGACAGCCGCGACCCCGTGCCCCCATGTACCAAGGCGGCTTTGGCGTCGCGGGCAAAGACAAACTGGCCGATGCGGTCCTTCTCCTCGGGCTGCACCAGCTGCGCGGCCAGCAGCCACTCCCGGCGGCGAGGGCGCCAGGCCCCGCACGGGAAGGCCCAGCGCACGCTGCCCATGGCCCCGCACGGCCCCGGCCCACGGCAGCCAAGCCCGGCCCGGCCAGGCCCGGCGCCGCCAGGGCCCACCTCTCCAACACGGCCGGAGCCTATCGGCGTGCGGGAGGGATGGAAGGCCCCGCCCCCGAGGCACTAACACCAATCCGATGTCAGAGCGCCCTGTGAGTGACAGGGCAATGCGCCAGGTACCGACCTATCAGAGAAAAGGCGGTGCCTGCGGCGGAGCTACACCCGCGGTGCCGGCAGGGAGGAACCGGCTCGCGGAGATGGGCGGTGCCTGCCCTGGATTGACGGCCGGCGAAGCCATTCCGAGCGCAAGGAGCGAGAGAATGACACCAGAAGGCTCCAATCTGCTGGCGCGGCTGCTGCGGAGGGTGGGCCAGAGCGGTCGGTGAGCTACGGGTGTTGGCTGCAGGTGGGTGCGCGCTGCTCGGAGAGAGCGCTCAGGGGGCACTGGCGCTTGGCTGGCTACGGAGCGGTGGCAGCGCTGGGGGCTGCCACACCCCTCGGCCGGGCCCCGCGGTCGCGCTGTGAGAGCCGGGGAACCCTTTACCCCCTCCCGCCCGCCCTGCTAGAATTAGCGTCCCCCCCTTAGAATGAACGGAGGCGCCGCGGGGCGCACGCGCGGGCGGTCCGGGCATGCGCAGTGGCGGCGCTGACTCCGCCGCCCTCCCCCGGCGGGCGGGGCGGGGGCCATGGCGGCCCGGGGCGGGCGAGGTTGGGCATGGCCGGTAGCCCCGGTACCCGGGCCCGGGCAGAGGGATCGTAGCTGCCCTCTAGCTTCTGCCTGCACCCGGCTTTGCGGGAGACAGGGGCGCGGTTATGCTGCGGGGGGTGGGGGCTGTTGGTTCTCGTGGACACCGTCAAAGGCAGGTGATGTCCCCGGTGTCCCATCGCTGCCATCGGCGCGTCCGGCCGAGATGTTGCCATCAGTACATCCCTAATGCTGGAAAGCCGCGGTCGCAGCGGGGTGGCCTCTGCCTGCCCTGGCTTCGCCGCCTATTCTTGTCCAGAAAAGAGGAGCCGATTGTCCCCACAGCAGATGCAGCGCGCTGCATCACCCTGGTGGGGTTCTGGCTTCGAAAGATCTGTCCGAACAAAAGCCTCTTGTGTCCCGTGTTCGCTGAGGTGCTAAGAGCTCTAATGGTTGCCAGAACTGGGTTCCCACATCCCCTCAGTTACAGGCCGTGTGTAAATCCTGAAAAGGTAATAAATTCATTTGCCCTTCGGTTCTGAAGTTGGGCCGTGGCGAAAAATTTAGGGCCTGTTTGAAAAGTTATAACCCTTCTTCTTGTTACTTGCCTTTATGCTTCGACTGTTCTATACTGACCACGTACAAATAATGCAAAAGTGTTGAAAATTATATTATTGCGGGTGTTTCTTAGAACCCTTCTTTTCTTGTTGCTGTTCAGCATTCACAGCTCCCTGGTCCTGGGGGAAAAGTGCTGTTTCTACACAGGCCAGAAGGTCTTTCTGCCTAAAATATGTCATAGTTATAACTGAGTATGTGTTGCTCTTTGCAAAATATTGTAAACACAGAAGCAGCATTGAAAAATATGTTTCATCAAGGAATCAGTAGTGTAATTATCATGTTTCAAAATATTATTCCCGTTTCTCTTTATGACTGAGTGAAGCAATCGATAGCATCCAAAGACAGAGACAAAGTTAAATGACAGAAGAAAAGGATTTAACACAGTCAAGAAAAAAATCCAGGAAAATGCTATTTGCCAATATCAAACTCTATTTTACATTTCAAGCATTGTATTCTGCACAGTTTGAAGAGGAAATTGTGGCTGTATCTACACTTAGTTACTGATAGTATGTGATAATACTAATGGAACATGGATCTTATCTAGTGCCAGAAAACCCCACAAGGTTGATTAATAGGTTTGACTTGTCCCTGCTGTCTACTTAGAGATCTAAACATGTAGTAGTTTTTTTCACTAGTGGATTTATTGATTTTCTTTTGAAATAAGCTTCATATGTAAGTGCAAACTGAAGCTCAAGATGCGTTGTATAATATGTAATATAATTATAGATGTAATGAATATAAACCCACATTTTTATTATAAGTAAAACATGATAATAAGCTATGCCAAATTACTCTATGCTCGATGTGGCATGTATGTTTTGGAAAAAAACACATATTTTAATCACATACAAAAGTGACAGACTACAGAAGCCACTAAAAGCAGTGATTTTCTTTTCTGGAAGTTGCAGTCATTATTTTTGCCAGAATTAGAATACAGCATGGCGTTTTAATTCCAGGGTTTTTTCCTAAAAATTAAAATTACAGTTCTTGATCTTTTTTAGCTAAGAAAATAATTTGCAAAGGAACTTGATGACTTTGAGAAGCTTAGCTTTAGGATGAAATCCAGTCAGTTTCAGTTCTGTTGCTTTATCCTAATGGATTCATGTGTTTGTGAGAGAACATGCATTTAATGATCACTGCATGCAGAGTAGGAATCTCCCACTTTTGGAATGCTTCCAGCGATCAATGGAATTTCATTCCTTCCTGCTGATATCATGCTGGGGTTTTTTCCATGTTGGTTTTTTTTTAAAATCACTTCTAAAGAACACAAAGCTTTAAAGTCTCTGTGTCACCTTTCAGTCTGAGAATACTATCTCAATATGTATTATTGATAAATGCCATTTTTGTGGATTAAATGTCTCAGAATGTCACATGCTTTTTTTTTTATTATCTAAAGATGATTGACTGAATATTATTTTTCATTGAAATTCAGTTATTTATGAAGAAGCTGTGAGCAGTTGCATTGAAATTTCCAGACTAGAACTTGGAATTCTCTTACTGTTTTCAATCTTAGGCAGTCAGTGACAATCAAAACATTAATAGAATATGAAAGTATAGAACACTTTACCCAGTATTTATAGTTTAGTTACATTTTAAACCACTTCTGTGTTTTTAGTCAGCAATTAGAAGTCTCACCAACTGCTTCAGATATCTCATACTCACCTTAGTGAATGTTAAATTAGATGTGTCGTGCAGAGCAATGTCTTTAAAACTTGTTAACAAATTATTAATTTCTCCCCTTTTGAATGGATAAGGAGTGAAAATAGCAAATCATCTTAATGGGTATATAGTAGACTTAATAATATAATACTTATTTTTAATATTAGATTTTAAAATGCTGACCTTGGCCTTTTCAAAACATAAATTAATGTACAGTTAAATTTTGTATGGAAAAAAATAAAAGAAACTTCTCTAGAGAAATGTATACAATTTCTTCATCTTCATCAGTCTTCTTTCTTCATGGGTGCATAAATCATGGTGTAAAATATCAGCTCTTACCTCTTTTTTTAAAATCTTGTTATCCAGTAAGACATCCTATCCAAGTTGGGAGAAAGTCAAGTGACAAACATAATGTTCAGTTGAAGAACAATTTATTTCTTAAAAGCTACATGCTAAGAAGTATTAAAAACTGATTTTTTTTTTAATTGGTGAAAGGGTGTTGTAGCACAGCTTTATTGTACTGTCAGATGATTGTTTGTAAATACTAAAGTAGCAAACAAAGATTGAGTTTAGGCTGTTATTGCCAGCTGTGTTGGTAGAGCAGAGAACAGCTACAAACAGAATGATATTTGTGCTTCCTAAGTGGCTACACACCTCGTGTAAGTTTGGTGTCCTTTGTGCTGGGAACACTGTTGAGCTTCAGTCCCATTACAAATGTTTGGTCATGTTTATTGTCAGGCAGGCACAGCCATAATGTGTTTTTTCTGACAAGCTGATGACTTAGCTATATGTGATGCTTATGTATACTCAATACTTTCACAAAACAACATCCCCTAGGCTTTTCAAAAGTCACATTTGTATATATATTTTTATTTTACTGTTACAAAGTGATCAAGCAGTTTGGTCTAAGTCTTTTCGGTGTCCTTCAGTACCCTTCTCTGGGTGTTTGTGCTCCATTCTCATTACACGTGTTCTCCCTTTTTTAATAAATTTTCCTTGGTTATTCACTAAGAATTAACTATACATCTTCCACCATTCTCAACTTTGTAGGCACATTTAAATTTCTTAGGGCAAGTGTTTTAACTTTAAGGGAGTTTAGTTTTGGAATTGTTTTGGATTGTCTTTGTGGGTTTTTTTTGGTTTTTTTTTTTTTTGTTCTAGAAAACCAGGCTAATAACTAATAGGGCATTTGTGAGTGTAAGATGTGTAAAGATCCAGGATGTGGGCAGGGGAGCTTTGTCAAGTGGTATATAATTGGGCCACGTACAGCAGTGCTCAGGGTCTGATGTGTCATGTTACAGGAGATGTTGGAAGGCTGGTTGCTTTACAGCACACAGCCATAACCTAAGAAACAAAAGTAGGAGTTCCCAACTCTAATGAACCATCTACTGGAGTTTGGTTTTTGGTAATCCACATAAAGACAGGCTTTGAAACTGGAATCCTGTGGGAGTTAATAGAGCAAATAAGAGGACACTTGTAACCCAGCTTTCCTGAACTACAGACCTATGCAACATATGTGTGCACCCCCTGTGTTTTCTACCCTTTTTTCAGTAACTTGATAAAATATTTATTAAAAAACCTCTTTTAATTAATATAGCTTTGTAGAAGAAAGTATGAAATAATTATAAATGCTAGCTGGCCTTGTTTAACATACCAAGTTTTAGCTGAATTGTTAAGATAGTTTGGAGGGCTCTAAAATCATTAACAGATTCAGTAGAGTGGTAAATTAGTACCAAGATTATCAAATAAGTCAGTAATTGGCTACAAGAAAAATGAGAATTTAATTTTTTTTAATATGTATTTTTTAATGGAGGCAAGGGTGAATTAGGCAAGGTCATAGCACAGTATTCATTACTACATTACTTAATGGTGGACAAAAATATTAAAGATACACTGCTGAATTTTGCTTTTAATAAAACAATGAGACACTGCTATCAGAGATTAGAATTAGGATGCACTAGATGATCTGAAAACTGGAGTAGTGAGACAATGATGAGATCTTAACCATAATGCTGTACAACAAATCTGATATCAGTGAAAAAAATTTACGATCAGACTGGAGTGGATGAAGAGAAAACTGCAAGAAATAGGAAGGAAAACCAAAAATTCTATCTTATAAATGGACCTTGGAAATTTGACAATTATTCATTCTAATGAAAGTTGAGAGAAGATAGCAATAATATCGCTTTTGATAATTAAAAGAGTGAAGAAATATACAACAGAAAATTAAGTCAAATTACAATTTAACAGAAGAACAAATATATGTAAGCATTAATAAATTGATCAATCTTGACACCAGTGTACTGGGATAGTCTTGTATCAGTGTACTGGCAATAGTGTGGTAAAAGAAAACTGTCTGAAACTTAGATTGCTTTTATGAAAGTGATTATATGATGGTTTTTTGCCTAAAGTAGCAGAGATGGACTTGATGACGGTAGATGTTGCCATGTTCATTATACACGGATGACTATTACTGAAATCGGTAATTTTACCTACAGAAAAAAAGTTGTAGGTTGGAGCTTGTTATAGAAATTACGTATAAAAGGAGAAAGATGTCTACTGTCTATTTTCAGTTCCAGAATTTTGTGAAAAGGTTTTGTTTAGAAGAAATGTTACTTTACGTGATGCCAAATAAACCTTGAAATTCACTTACTTTTTAAAAAACATTTCATTAAAATGTGGGAAACTAATGTAACTGAAACAACTCTGCTTTTGAAGGTTTGGTCTTTTAAGGAGCAGGCTTCTAAGTTCATAAGAAAAGGGTATTCTAGAGAATTCTGACATATGAAAAAGCTTCATGATTTATTGAAGTTGGGGTTTATGAGGCCATACATTATCAGAATAAATGGTGGTCTTGTTCTTCTGTATCTTCCTAGTTCCTCAGGCTTAGAATGGAAAGAGTGAATACGTGAGATTGTCTGGCCATGGGAAGGAGAAGATGTCTGCTGCAAGGGTGCCAGTGCTGGCAGCAAGATCACTGGATCTCTTCTATTCCAGGAGACATGGAGGTCTATTTGTGGTTGGAGCAACCTGACTAGATAAAGTGTAGATCAGTCTGCTGTGAAAGTACCTCCCATGAAGAAGACTGCCTGATACTTTAGTTTGCTCTGAATGTATCATGTTATCAGATAAGCCTTTTCATGAAATTAAAAACCAAACCCAATATTTCTCTGGTTTCTGAGCTTGGCTTGGAATTTTTTATCCCCTTGTCTATTCAGGTGGTCCATTATCTGTTGTTAAATTTAATTGCAATTGTGGAAGCAAAATCCTGGAATAAAACTTAAAATGTTTCTTTAAGCTTTAGAATAGGCAGCCTTGACTCAGATTTGCAGTAAGGGCAGTTTATGCATCTGCAGCATATAAATAGCTCTTTAAATAGGTGTAAATACAATATATTCATGTTTAAATTTCTTTATGTTGACAAAGTGGAGTAAAATATTGTAAAAAACAGTTGACACCAACTTACCATAGAAAAAATGCACTTCAGGATGGGGATTTTCACCAGAACCGAAACTTGGCTGCTGAAAGGGAGATTGCGCTGTCTTAAGTTTAAATGGGTTCTGAAGTCAGTTAATTTACGCCACTGTAAATGAAGCTCACAGTGGGCAAACGTACAGCTACCTAGCGAGACACCAGAGCTGCAAGGCAAAATCAGTTTCAATTGACTCAACACTCAAAGGTGTACTGTCACCACACTGTGTCTTAGTGACCCTATTTTGTAAGCCCCAGCAATCCTGTGATTCGGCCAGGCTGTTGGTGTTCGTTTGTGTTCTGTTATTTCAGTCCAGAGTGCCTCATGGGAATTCACTTAGGAAGCAGTCTAGTAGCCTCTATCTCCCTTCCACTGCAAGCTGTAGAAAGATCAGTGTTTTGAAATCTGAAATATGTAAGAAAGTTTTCTTTTTCCGTCTTCATTTTACATTAAATTGTAAGAGTTTGGGTTTTTTTGAGGGAAAACCTAGGACTAGTCTTTCTCTTAAATGACCATTAAAAATTTTATCATACTCCTTGATGTGCTTCCTGTGGACTTTACTGGAAAAATCTCTACAGGTGGGTATTATTTGTAGAGTTGTTCTTTGACATGTGGCAGATATTTTACTTTTCAAAATGCGCCGTGTGCATATATTTTACAAAGGAGAAGTATTATGAAATTCAGTGTAAAAGTCACTTATAGCACAAATTTCGAACTGTGCATAGGACTTAACACACTAAATTCAACACTGGGAACTTTTTTGTTTGTTTTATGGTATATTGATTTTGCTTGGTTTTTTTTTTTTTTTTTAATAATAAGACTGTAGAATCAATTACTTATTTTTCCATTTCAGGAATAGATTGAAGAAAACATGGCAAATCAACGGGATTACATTAGCAGACCTATTTGCAATGGGATTTCTGTTCCTGAAAATAAAATCAATTCCTTAGTGGCTGAAGGTCATGGACAACAAATTCTAAAAGTACTACAGAAGTTCAGAGAACAAAATATATTTTTTGATTTTAAAATTGTCGTGAAAGATGAAATAATTCCCTGTCATCGTTGTGTACTGGCAGCATGCAGTGATTTTTTCAGGTAAACCTAAGTTTGGCATGAGTTTGCAGGAAATAGATTATAAGTTCTCTGGGTGGGAGGAAAGGAATATAATTACAAAAAAAAAAGCACAACTTACATATGTGTGCAGAGTTTTGAGCAAAGCATTCAAACACCATTTTAAGGATATGCCAAATGCATCTGTTTATATTTCCAGAGTGCCATGAGGACTCTGTGAATTCAGACAGCAGTCCATACTCTGAAATACAAGTTTCACACCATAAGTGTGTGGTTCTGCTCTTGGGTAGAACTGACACAAGTTATGTATGTTTAAGAGTTACCTGTTGTCCGTATCAGTACTTAAAGGTCTGCAAGGATATTGTTTGACTTTGTATTGGACAGTCTATGTACTTCGACACATACATAGTGAAACATAACATGGTGATTACAAATACATCCATTGAGCAATTGTGGATTCATTGTACACAGTTTTGGAATGGGACTGCATTTTGTTTGTCTAGGATGAATTGTTGGTCTATAGATTGTCTTCAATTAAGACAGATGTATTTAAACAGATCTACTTTTTCTAAACTACAGATTTCAGCCTTTCAGCATGAAATGGATCTGTGATCTTCATTCTGGTGCTTAAAGCTCTATGTTCTTAAGGAACAGCCTTAAGGATATTAATTTATGAAGACCCTTGCTAGCCTTTTTATTAATGAGCCTCAAACTTGAAATTCCACACTGAAAGTCTGTTTCTGAATACAGTGTTAAATAAAACTAATACTCTAACAATGAAAAAATGGGCTCCTGGAAACGAGTTAATGACCTTGATTCAGTTGCCCATACATAGGTGACAAGTGTTACTTTCAAATGTCCTGAAGTATCCCATGTTCTATGGGAGTCTGCCATATCTGACAGAAGATAGCCAGACATATGCTTAGAATTACTGAAAAAAAAGGGGAAATCAAATGAAATGAGCAATTTCTCACTTGTAGCAGCACATTTGGTTTTTACTCTGACACAAAGAACTGTTTGCATTTACTTCTTTACTGCTTGCCAGCACAAAGATGCTCTGGTAGAAAGAAATACTAGGATGAAATAGCTTCCAGTGTTAATTTTTAGACCTGAAGTTACGCACATGGTAATCTATGTGTCCTTTTCACTACCTACAGGCTCTTCAGATGAAAATTTGCTAGAAAAGATCTTTTCCTACTGCTAAGAGTTGATAATAACAGCCATCAGATGTATAAATTATCCTCAATTGCAAGGCCCATTTTTTACCTTCAAGGAATAAAAATACTTAAGTCCACTAGATACATTTGAAAACAGAATACCTTTTGTGTTCCTTGGCCTTTAGACTTCTCTTAATTTTAGTTTCCATGTGTAAACCCAAGATTCAGCAATATTTTGATTCTTGTTAGTTTTCAGAGTCAAGGCCTTTGTCTAGATTGCTCTCTTACTGATATTGTTCAGTTGCTATATTACTCTGTAATTAGAGATTTCTATCATAGCTCTTGGGTTAATGAGGAAAGGATTCTAAGAGTCATCATTTAGTATGCAAAAAGGTCTTTGGGACATGGGTGTCTTACTGTAATTTTATGTTCTTGCTCAGGAAGTCAGGCATTTCCTTCTTGACCAGACGTTTCCTTCCCAAAGAGGATGGTATACACAGTATTTTTTTTTCTCTTTGGCTTCAGAAAAGGATGCGATTTTAAAAATCCCATACTATAGACATACTTATTGTATAACTGAGCTATACTACTTAACTGAACTATAATACTTTCTTTTTAATATGAACTGTCCATAATATATTAATAATCCAGATTCTATACTTAGCATCTGGTAATTTATTTGAATCTTCCTCCACTATCATCTTTTGTCAAATTCAGAAGCCATTGCTATCCCTGATGCTTAGGGTAGGGCAAGGGATATTGCAGCACTGTTCTGTTGCCAGCACTTACCTGCTTGAAAAACTTTAGTTATTTTATCTTGCCATGTTAGATTGTGTGAAATAGTTAAATATTATTACATATTTAGAATAAAGTAGTTAAAGTTGTAATAAAATTTCCACAAATCTACTGATCAGTAATTCATTCCACAATTTGAACTGTCTTTGTATTCTGTCACAATCTACTTTCTGCACAGTTTCATTGTGTCACGCAATCCTATGTCAAAACCTCTTTTTTTTTTTTGACATTGGCCTGTACTCATACATCTCTCTGTCAACTCTAAAGCAAGAATTAAGTTTCCTCATGTTTTTTCCCCTTATTCATCCCTCACATTCTTTTTATTTCCAAGAATGCACCCATCATCCATCCTGCCATTTGCTTTTTTTCACTTAATTTTATGTATTCAACCACAGTGCATGACCTAAACCATGGGCCTTTTATTACTCTGTATTTTTTAAATCAGCCTTTCTTTCCTAAGCTGTTGAAACTGATGCTGTCCTGAGCAATTTTACATTTTCTTTCACACCAAGAGCTGCAGACTTCATTGCTCTCTGTGAAAATCCATACAAAATACAGGTGTAGCTATCATTTTCTTTAACCCACCACTTTGAATATGTTCTTATCACCACTCCTTTCTTCTTCAAACATACCAAGTAAATGCATTGTACTTTCTTATAAGAACTTCCATACTTTAGACCTATTTTAGATCAGCCCACCTTATTACACACCTGATTGTCTCCTTCTTCTCACATCAGTGTTCTCTGCTGTTTGCTAAGTGTTTAATTCATGTGTATATCTTCTATATTTTATTCACAGAGCCATGTTTGAAGTTAATATGAAAGAACGAGATGATGGCAATGTTACTATTAGTAATCTATCACCCAAAGCAGTGAAAGCTTTTCTTGATTACGCTTACACAGGAAAAACAGAGATAACAAATGATAATGTGGAAATGCTCTTTCAACTGTCGTCATTTCTTCAAGTTTCACTCCTTTCCAAAGCTTGCAGTGACTTTCTAATAAAAAGTATTGATCTTGTGAATTGCCTACAATTGCTTTCTCTATCAGAAAGTTATGGGTCCATCCGCTTGTTTGATCATGCGCTAGATTTTGTACAGCACCACTTTTCATTGCTGCTCAGATCAAGTGATTTTTTGGAGATGAATTTTGAAATATTACAAAAATGTCTTGAGGCTGATGAACTAGATGTCCCTGAGGAAGAATCAGTGTTGAAAGCTGTCCTCCAGTGGACCAAACACAACTTAGAAACACGTCAGAAATACCTTCCTAATTTGATTAAAACAGTGAGACTACACCAGTTACCTGAAAAGACTTTGCAGGACTTCCTGCATTCTGAAGAACACTTACTTAAGAGTGCTAATTGCTCAGTAATAATCAGTGATGCAGTTAAAAGTGTGCAAAACTTCAGTGGACTGTTTCCAGATGCACGTCCTTCAACAACAGAAAAATATATATTTGTTCATAAAACTGATGAAGATGGAGAAAACAGACACACATTCTGCTACAATATCAAAACAGATAAATGGAAGGAACTACCACATACACACATGATTGATCTGCCAGGGTCAAGTTTATCTAGCTATGGAGAAAAAATATTTATAACTGGAGGATGTAAGGGGAATTGTTATAGGACTGTGAGACTTCATATTGCTGAACCGTTTCATGATGCCACTGACCAAACCTGGTGCTACTGTCCAGTCAGCAATGAATTCTCCATAGTGTCAGCTATGAAAAAACCAAGGACAATGCACACATCTGTGGTAACCTTAAATCAGCTCTTTGTAATAGGTGGAAAGACCAGAGGAGCTCAAGAAACCCGAAGTCTTTTGGATGTGGAATCCTATAATCCTCTTTCCAAAGACTGGAAATCTGTAAGCCAATTACCAAGAGGTATCTACTATCCAGAAGCAAGTGCATGTCAGAACATAATTTATGTCCTTGGCTCAGAAGTAGAGATTACTGATGCCTTTAATCCATCTCTTGACTGTTTCTTTAAGTATAATGCTATGACTGATCAGTGGTCTGAGCTTGTAGCAGAATTTGGGCAGTTTTTCCATGCAACTCTAATCAAAGCTGTTCCAGTGAACTGTACATTGTACATATGTGATCTCTCCACTTACAAAGTCTACAGTTTTTGCCCAGAAACCTGTGTTTGGAAAGGGGAAGGATCTTTTGAATGTGCTGGCTTTAATGCAGGAGCAGTTGGGACAGAAGACAAAATTTATATATTAGGTGGTGATTATGCTCCAGAAGAAATCACAGATGAAGTTCAAGTCTACCACAGTAGTAGGTCTGAGTGGGAAGAAGTTTCACCAATGCCAAGAGCCTTAACTGAGTTTTACTGTCAGGTCATTCAGTTTAATAAATACAGAGACCCCTGGTCACCTGTACTGACAATTTGCTCTGGAGAATTTTGAAACTCCGGAGTCAACAGAATCTATTTAAATGCACAAGTTTTAGAACATATTTTTAAGTATTCATTTACAGATGGAGAAATATGTACCTGTTTGTTTAAATCTCCAGTTTAAATTTTATGTTGTAGGATTGCTTTTGGAAGAGCCCATTAACATGTCGTTCATGCTAGTTATTATACAGAAAGTATTAATTTTATATACAACTCTTCTCTGTAATTAACAGTTTTGAAAATTATGTTACTTTTCAAAAAAGAATAGTCACAAGGAATTAATTGTATAATATGTGCCATTATTTCTGTAATATCCACAGACATTCTGTAATATTCACAGACAAATTGCTAAATGAGAAAATTGACTGTGATACTGTTTTCCCTATGTAACTGAAGTTTAAAAGAAATCTACATTAGTTGTTTTATTTACATTTTTTATATTCATAAACCTGTAAGAGAAATTAATTGTCAGCTTTATCAGAATGACCTTAGCAAGGGCAAGAGCCAAAGTGACCTTCACGGCATTAAAACCAGGTATCTAACTTGAAGAGACTGATAATTCCTAATCATCTTACTTCAGCTCTTCAGTTTTACCAGTTTTTCTCCATCCTTGTGCCTTAGTAGTAGCTTTATTTTCTGTTTCCATCCCATTACCTGTAGCAAGATAAACTTCAATAGCATACTGCAGAGTGGGCAAGATTTCTACAGGATGGATGATTCATGTGATACCTTTGTTTCAGTCATGCTGTTAACTAAAGAAAAAACCTTCAGGATGTTTTCTAACAGAAGTCTTCCATCTCTGACGTCTCCAGTGGTACCTACTAAGCAGTCACAAGGCTGCACAGCAGCAAGCTGTAAAATAAATTGTAGTTGTTGCTTTGGTTAACTATGGGAAAAGTTTGTATCTTGTCATACATCAAATACAAAGTTACAGAAATGCAACCAGTATTAAAAGTTAAAGTAAATAGTATTTCTGAGGTAAAAAAATCTTCTGTAGTGGTTTAAAGAATTAAAACACCTGTACTTCACGGTCATTGTAAGTGTTAAAAATATTACACAGTAAACACCACACAATATATTGCTTGATAAACTTTCAGTAGTCATCTATTATAATGTTAAAATTGTAATGGACTTTTAGTATTAATACTAGTCTAGGCATACATTGTGAAGTAAATTTGATCTCATGCTTATGAAGGGGAGAGCAATGAAATTAGCAAGGTTTCATAAATTCATTTGTAATCTTCTATAGCCTGAGAATTTTCTTTTTGTACCAGGTACTCGAATAAGACACTGAGAGTGCTTATGTCCCTTGTAAGTATCATGTAAGCAGTAAGGTTGTCCTACGTTAGACACAATGGTCCTAAACATGTAAGCACACCTTTTCCAAGCAGTTCAAAAATTAATCAAGTTTAGTGAGGCGTCTGAAACTTCTTTCACGTGACTTGAGACAACTGTGCTAAGTTCATTATCACATCACTACTGCATATACTTTTTGCAAAACTCAAGCTCAATATTAATGCTTAAAGCTTAATATTGCCTCGAACATACTTCTCTTTTAAACAGTAAACAATGGAATTCTGTGATTGACTCTATAATTTGTTATCAGATACCTTTATAAATTTAGATAACGTTCATTATAACTATTTTCATAAGTATGTAAATTAAAATTATTCAGATTTGGAGAACATATTAACAGAGAAGAACCCTTCCACTCAATAATTCTTTTGTATTAAGATACGTGTCAGTTCTGTAAAAGTAAATAGCTGCTTGTTACAATATTTCAGGCAACTTCCACATTTGTTTTGCTTTTTGCATAGTGAGTCTCCAAATCATATTGTAACTACAATTAGCTAGGTAACCTCCACAATCATCTTATGGAAATGCAAATATTTTTATACCGGAACACAACTACTTTTTATTAGTACAAAGCAAATGTATTGAGTAGTATTGAGTAGTATTGAGTAGAGAGAAGAAGAATACTATTCCTGCTTACTGAAACTAGGCGAAAAATAAGACACATGGGAGAAGAGTAGTTTTAGTATTAATAAAAGCTACTTGGTGTAGCCTAGACTTCGTTAACCATTAATTATTGCAGCCTGTCACATCGGAATACAAGGCCCAGTTCTCTTTTGCTTGTTTGTTTGTGTTGGCTTTATACCTGAGTATTGTGAGTACACAGTTTATGCAATGACAAAAGTAACATACTATGCCCATAGTACATGGGTATAAATAGCTATGCAAATTGGAAGAGACTAGAGAATCGCAAGGGTTTTTTAATTGCCACTGTCATGACCAAATTGCTGGATCACATAAACAGCAAGCGAGTGAGTCAGTCAGTACTCCAGGTGATGCTCATTCCCCAAAATTTTTCCTTACAGCACCTTTTTTTGGCAGTCTTCATCCAGCTACTTGCTATATGTGTAAGACTAGCATAGGACATCAAAGCAATGACATATGAGACAAATTAGTGTAGATAGTGAAAACTGAATGAAACTTAATTGGGAAAATAGACATGCTTCTTTAATATTTTATGCTACACTTGCACAGGAACTAATGTCAGTTCCCAGTTTGACCAATCATTCATGAATTTCACATGGAGTTGAGCTTTTTCACTCTGTGATCAGGAAATAATGTAGTACTGTCAGTTACTTTCTAGCATTGCTTACAGAAAAGTTACTGTGAAATAGGACTGATTTTCTTCAGTTAGGCAGAGAACCCTGTAAGAAAAAAGGTCATTTGCCACAATTCCACATACAAACTATTAAATCTGATAACAGAATTGAATGTAGAAGAAGCTGTGTTAAAAATAAGGCTTTCTTGTAGAATTAAAGTCCTATGTTCCAAACCCTTTGAATGATTGCTAAAGAAATCTCAGTAAAGTCGCTACACAGAAAATATGCATTATTTGCATGAGTAACTGCTGTAGGTCTGGATCAAATAGATTTTTCATTCTACTTTACACAGCTGTTACGCAATTTAAAAAAGGTCACAAAGTCAGTGCAAATTGAATTTTTCTGTATCTTTTCTGACTTCTCAAAGCTCACAGTACTTTATGAAAAAGTACCTTCCTTAAAAAATAGTTGATGACTAGATTAATGGTTACCAGTATTCTCACTGAAATAGAGTAAGATGTTTAAAACAAATTGCATGTAAAGTTATAATTGCTATTTGCACTTAAATGATGTAACCAAAACATTTCTAATAGTATTCTATTTTATTTCACAGAACACATTATAAGCATGACCAATATAATATACATGGAGATAATATATATTGTATGTGAGATTTTAATATCCAGTGATGATTATATTGGATAATCTTAATTTTTAAAGAATGCTATCTAAACATTTAGCACTTTGATAATATTATCGCACTGGTTTAGTTGTTACAATAAATATCAGTTATTCAGATGTTGATTATGTTTGCACAGACCTGATGATTATTATTTGTATACTAATATTTGGGTTTCTATATTCAAAATACATTTTTAGTAAGTCCATTTATTGCGGTTAAAAATTTATTATATTCACAAAACGCAGTAGATTTACCAGGTCAGATCTATTTATGGTATTACTCCATGAAGAAAGCTGTTTACCTCCTCTGGGTAGTATTAGGTAGTAGGCAAGGTATAGGCTGTAGAATGTGCTGACTGCAGTTTTTAATGTGGAATATAATTGTAGATGTTTCTGTTTGTAGGTGACCAATAGGAGGCAGCATAAGATCTATTTTAATTAAAACAGCCTGAAAACAGGGATATATTTGACATTATTTATAGGTGACCGTTATGCTCAATTTTTTTTTCCTTCTAACATCCAATAACGCATAGAGATCAGTAACATTTTGCTGCTGCCTGGGCTCTGCTGATATGTGGAAAGTATGATACTACATGTTTGCCGAGATGTTCATTCTTTTGTGAAATAAAGCACTGAGCAACCCAATCCTTCTCAGGTCTGATTTTTTTTTTCAGTCAGTTTCAAAATACAAAGAATCTACAATGTTTCTAATGCAGTTAACTCCTTTTTTTCCCCCTCCCTTTTCTTTTTTTCCCCCAACTGGAGAACATTTTGAATGTTAGATTATAAGCAAATATGCAGTTAGCACTCATGAGAACTGCAGTGAGGGGTTTTTGTAATTTATCCTTGGACCTTGCATTTGTATATCCTTTACATAATGAGTTACTGTTCCTATGCTGAAAAGTTCCAAGTTTAGCATTTGAATGTACTCATTTAAATTGGGTTTGTTTTTTGTTGGGGGTTTTTTGTTTGTTTGTTTTCGTGTGGTTTTTTTTTTTTATTAGATTCATACAGCTCGGATTGATAATATAAAGGCTTTTTAACAGTTTAAGTATTGAAAATGATTAGGTATTTAGTTTTACTGAAATGGACTTCCATACTACTAGGAATGGCTTTAAATAAATGGAGGTACAAGTTACTTTGTCTAAAATTCACATACAAAGGGTGCAGAAATGGCATCAATACAAAGTGAGGGAGCCCTAGGTTGTCTTGCATTCTTCCAAAACTTATAATTCGGTAAGCCTCAAACCTCTGTATAGATAAAATAGACTCACAGTAATACGAATTAATATTCCGATGCTCCAAAGCCTTTGTCCAACGGCTAGCAAAAGCCATTTGGAGATACCTCCAAAGTGTTCCAACAGCATTCACAATATTAAAAAGTTATGTTGAACAATGAAGGAATAAATAGACCAAATTTGAGAGGTCTAGTTGTGTAACCCCGTGGACAATGAGAAGAAAACTGCACATGAATGTTCTACAGAACCAGGGAATTCACCACAGACTTGAACAATTTGCATCTGAACTGCAGACCATATGGCCGGGCTTTTGCTATTGTCATCAAAAGCAAGTAATTGAATAATGTACACATAAATTCAAGACATATCCTACATGAATGAAGGAGATCCAAAGAGTTTTGTTGGAGTAAGCTTGCATACAGCAAGATTTTTCACCAGTGATCAATAGTCTCCATAATAGCAAAGTAACAATAGAGGGAGAAAATAGAGCTATTTAGAATTACGTGTACAGCTACTCTAGGAAATCATATGCTTCCCAGTTAAAATTATTCTAATGGATACTAATCATATTTAGTGGTTTTGTGCTTCACAATAAAAGAAGGACACTTAATGAGGTGTAATTAGAACTAATTATTTTTGCAGACTGGCAGAGGTTCAGATTGTTAATGACTTCCACTTTCCATCATTTTTCCATCTACTTGCACCTCAGTCTAGTTGGAAGTAGCTTGCAAGACCTTTAGGGCACACTTGAATCTCATTTCTGAGCACTGACAAAATACTAGTAATAATGTAAATGAAAACCTAGTTCATACAGAGGCCTCAGTAAGAAATATCTCTGTATTATATATGCCAGCAATATAGCATAGGCTTGCTACCCTATTCGTTACGGTTTTATTTTTTTTATTATTTTCAGTACACAATGGGCAAGTATGGCAGCAAAACTATCACTACTTGTAAGTACACTGGTAAGTTCATAGCCTTTAGTTTCTATGAAATATTTTGAGGAAGTTCAATACTGGAATTGTTGACTTACTTAAACTGGAAAATGCCATCTTAAAGAAGATTTGTAGTGTCATCACAATTTTGATCACTTGACGCTTTATTAAGGAAATAACTTATCCGTCCAGTAAAAATAAGTCCAAATACTCATTACAGCCCATAACTTGGACTTGAAAGGACTGAGCAAAGTGCTGACAAATCTGCAAAACAATACATGCACATATATCAGAGCAGGCAGAATAAAGGCAGCAAACTTTAGACAAAAAGTAGTGCCTTAAGCCTGCACGAAGGTTACGTGACCAAGGCAACAGCATCCAACACAGGGCAAGGACCAGACACATCCTGGGTGGCAGAGAAGCCCCAAACCAGAAGCCTCAACAGAAGCCTTTTGCGTGTATATTCACCCACATCAGTGACGTGACGGCTTACACATGCAGCACTTCCCGAAACATTTTCACTTCTTTAATTACGGTATCTGTGCAAATGCTAATTTCTCTATTTGAATCACAAACCGCGCAGCTCGGGACGAACCGCCGGCTGCCGCGCGTTCGCTCGGTACTGCAGCATCACAAACCTGTCGCACACCCGCTCTTACACAAGCAAACCTCCACGCCCGGGCTGCCCCTGCTCCCTCCTCCCTTGCAGACCCCGCGGACAGGCCCCGCCCCGACCCTGCCAGCCCTCCGTCGTGCCGCGCCCTCAGACGGAGCGGGCGGGGCACCCAGCCCAGCCCGCCCGCCTCCGCCGTAACCCCCCGGAACCCCTCGGAGGGTCCCTCACTGAGGGGAGAGGCGGGCCGTGGCCGCTCGCAGCCAATCACCAGCCGGTCTGCGGAAGACAGACGGCGGCTTGTAGCCAATGGCTGTCCGGGTGCGGCGCGCGGCGCGGCCCCGCGGGCGGATGGACGTGGGGGATCCCGGCCCGCCCGGCGCGTCAGGGCGGGGCGGGGCGGGGAGAGCGGTGGGCACGGCCCACCAATAGGCGCGCGGAGAAGACTGACAGACAGTTGGCTCGCCCAATGAGAGGGTAGCGGCCGTTAAAGGGCCGGCGGCCCGGAGGGGAGCGCCAGGCGCAGGTGAGCGGCGAGTGCGGCCCCCGGGGGACCGGGCGGCGCGGGCGGCGGCACCGGGCGGGGATGGGGCGGCCGCTGCCTCCGCACTGTGCGGGCACCCTCCGGCGCCTCCGGGAGGGGTAGAGCGGGGCGGCTCCGCTGCTCTGGGCCCCTGAGGGCGGCGAGGCGGTCCCCCGCCCTCTCTCCCGGCGGGGAGGCTCCGCTCCTCTTCCTCCTGCTCCCCAGGAGAGTGGCGCGGCCGTGCCGTGTGGAGGGACCGTGGGCTGCGGCGGGAGCCGCGGGCCCCGCTGCTCCCCGGGGCTCAGGGGCCGGGGCAGCGTGCCCCCGCCTTCTTTTGTTGCCGCCTCACTCCCCGGAGCGCTCGGGTGGGACCGGGCTGGAGCTGGCCCCGCACCCGGGGCCGTGCCCGCACCCATCCCTCCGAAACGCGCACCCCCGCCGGGGAGGGGGCTTTGTGCCGTTCGTGGCCGTGGACTGGTTCAGAGGAAGGGTCTCTAGATTCATTACCCTGAATCCACAACTGCCTCCCATCCTTGGTGCTTCCCTCCTCTCTGCTTCGTTAAATGGTCCTTTTAGGTGGTTGTCGGTTCTCTTCCCTGCGTGCCTTTTTGTTTGCGCAAACTGTGGGCTTCTTGCAGGGGGGGCTGTGTTTGGGCATGTGTTGGCCAGCACTCAGCCTCTTTTTGTACAAAACCGTAAGTTGTGCCAAGTCAAGGTAGCCATCTGTTGGGAATCACATACGAAGTTTTCTAGAAATCCCCAGGCTTTAGTATCATCCAAAGATACTCAGACTCTCGAATTTTGTTTAAAAAAACTTGAAGTAGCAGGTCCTCCTAATTTAAACTTTGTTTTTTATTCAAGCATAAGCCTTGAAAGTTAGTTTAAAAAAAAAAAGGACTATCAAAACATCGTATTTAAAACAGTCATGATTTTCCTGAAGAATAATTCTGAGACTGTTGATCCTAGCAGCAATCATGTTTTTGTAAATCAAGCTTTTCAAAGTGATGGTAAGGTAGGTATCTAGAATGTGTACAAATCCTAGATTATTGCCGTTCCTGTTTCTTATGTACTTCGAGTATGTAACAGTTAATTTTTCTGCATTAAAGAGTAATATGCTGGATATCATCTTGCAGTGTCAGAAAACTGAATATCCCAAACCTCAGGTTTAGTTAGATAATAAGGCTTTTCAGTTAATATATCAGAAAAGTACACAGTGTCACAACGGATTTGAGCCATCCCTGGGAATAAGTACGCTGTTAAAACAATTCACTAACTCCCATTTATATTAATAAGATGGTAGTCGCCCTTAATGAGGCGATGTGCTTTTAAAAAGGAAAGAATTAGGAAAGGCAAGATGTCCTTAGCTATTGGAACTTAGTAGTTATGGGTTTTAAAACAGATAGGTTTTGCTGATGTTTCACTGGGAAATTCAGGGCTTGTATCAGACCTGTTCAAGCAAAAGTTAAAAAAAAGTCTAAAATAAAACTTTACCTAAGGAAGGAGTTGGATGCGAGTAGTTTCCAAGTTAGTATTGTAGTTTTTAAAGGTCATGTCCTTGGCTTATAGCATAAAATTCAAAACCAAGCTTAGAGACTTCACAAAGAGTGGCTGGGGAAATTAGTCAGGTGGTGCGAGGCACTGGCACAAGGAGCAGTGAGGCTGACCCACAGGGTAACCTGACATTTGCGTGTTTTAACTCTGAGCCTTCTCTGGGGCTAAGGAGAAAGCCTGGCTGTCTGCATGTTTTGTGTTCATGTAGAACTATATTTAGAAGGTGATGAAAATTTGATTTGAAAACCCAGGTTGGTTTTTTTTTTCCCCCTGTGTTTGTGCCCATATTGGCCTGCTATGCTAGCTTTGAGAAATTTAGGGAGAGCCAGGGTAACTAGAGATAACATATGAGTCTAAAATCTTGTGGTTCCCTGTTACTGGGAATGACCAGAACCATGTTCACTTAGCTGGGGCTAAGTAAAGGACTTAGTCAGTGTATACCTTGACATGAAAAGTCCGCTGTTTAAGTATCTTAAGGGAATATTTAAGTATCTACTGGTACTTTCAAGAGTTTGGTGTACCCAACTGGCGAGGACTTATGAAAGTTTGACCCATTTTCCCATAGTTAGCAAAGTACTTGAGTGTTCCCTTAAGTTCTTCTTAAAACCAAACCTGAAATTCTACTGATTTCAGTGGACGTAAGTGTGGCCTTATAAACGGAGATTTCATGTCTTGGTTGTGACAAGTCAGAAATACTGTAATTCTTGTGAAAATTATGTCATACCTGAGAACTCTATGTAATTCTTTTTATCTGGAAGACCACCTCAGTATGGATACCTCTGTATCTTTCACACACAATCCCTACCCTGAAAACAGGTAAGTGCAAATGTATGTGTTTCTAAAGCCAGTATGAAGATATGAGTACTTGGTCATTCCCTGCTAACCAGGAATCACTATATATTTATCAGTCCAAAATAATTGCCTTGTAAATGGTGAAGATTCTAAAAGTGTTCTAAATTTGTTCTGTGTGCAGGTAACTTTCCTGAAGAATTTGCTTGCTCAGTGACTTATCAAAAGGTTAAAAAAACCCCAGAACCAAAGACTTTACACAAGATAAACATAGAATTTGATGCATAGGTCAAGAAATTCAGTTGCAATTATAATAGTAAAGCCCTAATGCTGTAATTCACATTTGAAAAGCTCAGCAAGTACAAAAAAAAATTGATTTACTGAGAGAGAAGTAAATACGATTCTACTTTCTTGATATCCTTTTGTGATAAGCTTATAATAACCAAGGTTAAGGGATATGCTTAAAGATCAGATAAAAGGTCTCAGAAAAAAATGATGTAATTTTAGCAGATACAGTGCTGTGTTCTGGTATAAATCTGATTTTCTAAATTGCCACAATTTTTTTCACTACTGGTCATTTCTAGTTAGGGGTCTGCATTAAAGCACTACATCACGTTATTTTTTTAAACAATTCCCTTTTCTCAAAACCAACTAGAATTTTATTTTCAGAAGGGTAGGATATTTCACACATCCTGAACAGCAGCATGCAGCTTCCTACGTGAGTCTGAGGAGTCCAAAGTGCTGGGTAGCTGCATGGGAGAACTGGGGAGTGGTGTGTGCTGATACATGCTCATGCTTTATGCAGTTGATTTCCTCTTGGGACTTGGTTTTGCATATTTGCTAGCTAGTAATCATTGGAAGTAAGTGGATTGACAGTGAGAACAGTATTGTAATGATGAAAAGTAGTAAAGCAGTTTTCAAAATGCAGCATTTTAAAAGAACTTGATGGCAGCATGCTTGCATCTTGGGTATGAAAGGATGTTGCTTGACATGGAAAATTGCAAGTGAGCCACTTATTGACAGCCAGTGCATAGGAGATGAATAACAATATCTGCACTACATTATCCCCCAAATGGATAGTTGTGATGTGCTGATGTGCATGTTTTAACCAAGTTTGGGGAGAATAACAGGAGAAAAAGTACTTAGTAAGTTAAGAATCCTGTATAAGTTGGGGAGGGCATTGAGGGAGGCGTTTAAGAATGAAGTCCATCAGTCAGTAGCAATTGAATATATAATCTGTAAGCCATTTGCCTTCAGGTGGACAAATGTCTATGCTGCATGAACAGTGAACAAACACAGCAGCTTGAAACTGCATGGACTGTGGTACTGTGGTAAATCCCTGGCCTGCTTGGTTTAAAGTCTTCTAAACCTACCTACAGCGTTAGGTAAGATGGTACAAATGATTGTTCTAAGTAATCCTAAATTGGACCCATTACCAAGCAATCCGTGACCAAGAACCATTTTTGGTTCTCAGTTTCTGCTTTCAGGTTTTGATTGTTTTTGGGGGCTGTTTGTTTCTTTGGTTTTGCTTTTTGTAATAAAATCTATGATGTTACTGCAGTGAAGTTCATTACTGCATCCCCTGTTTTCTCCCACTCAAACTGTCCACCTCTGTACAGAGTTTCAAAGAGTCAGGTGTATTTTTGGGGTTTAGTGTTCTCTTCAGCATCAGAGATAGGACCAGCTGTTGCCGAGGGCAGAAAACTGAATGAACTTTAAAGCTACTATTGCATCTGACATGTTTTGCAGTGTGCGAAGGACAGAGCTGCATGTAGTGACTTATTCTTAAATCTGTTTATTGTTACAGCATCTCTTATGCATGACATTTGTTTGAGCTAGTAGATATTTTATGACATTAAACAGGATTGCTTCAGCTATTTCTGATTAAGATATGTCAGAAGAGCTTCTAAAATTTCCATTTTCCATAATAATCTACTTTCTTTTTTTTATGGAAATGATGTCTCATTTAAAATGTGTCTCAGAAATTTCAGTCCCTTACACACTTGATGTTTTTGAAGTAATGATATAACAATTTCAGCTTCTTTTGGAAATAATTTAGCATTCAAACTGAAATGTGTATGTCAAATTTCAGTCCGAAGCAAATCCCTACTGGCAAAACTCTTAAGAGTTGAAGGAAAATAGCTGTGTTTTTGTGATGGAAATATCCAATCAACTTACAGTTCATGACATGGATATATTAATGGTTGTGTAATTCATAGGACATTAGAGAAGGTATCTATGGCTACTTTGTATTCAGTCTAAGAAAATGGTTTTCTTTTATCAAATGATCAGTCAGCTCAAAATATGTATTCCATAAATGGTGACTTAGGAGTCAAGTTGTTAAATGAAAATATATAGTGTATACGTTGGAGATTTATCTTGTTTGCTCTTTTTCTCTTAGGAAGCCTGACAAATAGAAAAATACTACAAAGTGAAGAGAAAATTCACTTCACGAGAACTGAGCTCTGCTTTCATTGGCTTCTAAATTTATTTGTATTAGTAGCTGACTAGTGTCAGATCATCTCTGTAGTCTACTGTGGTGAAATTATTAGGTTAAACCTGGAAAAGATGAAACAATTAAAGAGAAAAAGAAAAAGCAATTTTAGTGTTCAGGAAACTCAGACTCTCCTTAAGGAAATCAGAAAAAGGAGAGAAGTACTCTTTTCAAAGCAACTTAATACAACAATTAATGAGATGAAACGGAAAGCTTGGGAGGAAATAGCAGAGTGTGTCAATGCTGTAGGTGAAGGAGAGCAAAGAACAGGGACAGAAGTGAAAAGGCGATACCTTGACTGGAGAGCACTCATGAAGAGAAAACGTCTGAATGCAAACATCAAAGTAGTAGGTGCTGGGTTTCACCTTCCTTCATCCAATTTAGATGACTCTCTCAATGAAGACATGGATGAGAAAATGGGATTTGCAATTGAATCTAGTTTTGAATGGCAAAATATCACTGACTTCAGAGAAGCCGGAGGATCTTTAACAGAAATCAAAGTAGAAGAGGAAGAGGATGATCCACAGAATTTCGAAGTGAGTGACTGCCATGCATTAGCTGTGTGCAATATGGCCTTGGTTTCCTTTCAGCATAAGGCTACCGTCTTTCTTAATAGTGTCTGTTTCTGGTTTTTTTTTCCTGAATGTGTGAATTAAAGAAACTGTAGAAACATATATTTCAGAGAGATGGTGTTCAAATCTAGCAACTTTGAATTGGGTGTAAGGTCTTGGATGTTGATTTTTGAATTGATATACTTAAAGCTTGAATATGTCTTTGCACGTGTATTTTCCATTTGTATGTGCCACAGGTAAGAATTAGTTCAGTCAATAGAATGAAAATACTCTCTTGAAGGAAACTAGTTATTGTAATACCCAGGCTGTCCAGATGGATGAACGGAGAAGAAAAGTCTACTTCTTCAACAAATGAAAGTATATGTTACCTGCTGGTACAGAAGGAAATAGAATACAGAAAGAAAGAGAATACTGTTTGCTTGGTCTTTAAATGAACTCACAGGAGATGAAACTATTACTTGAATAAGTCAGTTGGCCCTTCTTCTCCTTCAGAATTTTGGTGTGAATGTGACAAGCAGTTGTGGATTATCTAGACAGGTTGTTACTCCTAGTAGTAGTGACTGTCCTGGGGAAGGCAGCCAGCTGGAGTCAAGTCAAATGTTGGGATAGTTTTGCTGTGCCTCTACAAATATATAGTTCTTATTTCAAAAAGGGATATTCAAACAGTTTTACTTTTTGCTTTTTTTTTTTCTTTCCCGAGTGGGAAGGGTGGGGAAGCAGCTCCTGTCTTAGCTCAGCTGATATATGTACTGGGGAAAAAATTAGCAGAAGCTGTTAAATGGTAGTGAGACTACTCTCAGACAGTGCGGAAGAACAGTGTCTGTTTTCTGCTGAGAGCAGTGGTCCTAACCATCTCATCATCTGCATCATAAATAGCTTTACAGCAAATGTGGTAATACAGAGCGATTCAAGTCCTGTGTACAGACCCACTTAATGGAGTTGGGAGGGTTAAGAGCGTGTGAAGAAGGTCAATGTAAAATGTTTTATAAAAAATGGAATCCTCAAGTTAGTGAAAGTTAGGTTAGCTTACATACCATGTAGCCTAAGAATCCATCTGCTCTGATAAATAATTAGTCTCAACAAATTCCTAGTGACTTCTCTAAATGTCACTCAGGTCTATGAAAAGTAAGAACAACATATGGTCTCTTAGATCCATTTTTCTATCAGTGGTTCTGAATGATCTGTAATAATTGTGCCATGTTTTCTGTATGTTCTTGCATGTTCTCTGTGTTGCATTCGGTACATTCTACTGACAAGCTGATTTTGCATTTTTCGTTACCAGGTATTAACTTGCAGATAAAGTGTGTTTACCTGTGTAATGATAGAAAAATTTTCTGATCTAAAATGATTATTCCACCTCACATGAGTTAAACAGTTCTAAGTAGCTTTAAAGATGAAGAAATACAATATGTTCTTTTCAGTCAAGTTGTGTGTAACGCATTTATTCTGGCATAAAGACTGGCGTGTAATTCTTGTCTGTCACGTTCTTCTGCAGTTTCCTATTGAGGAAGAAGAAGAAATATTGTCATCAGTTTTGCCAGATTCGAAAAAGGAAAATGACCTACCAGACTTTCCCCACATTGAAGAGTTTGGAAATCTAAGCTCTGCTCAAGCTAGACTAGCCTATGAAGATTCTCACATGCTTATAAATCTGGAGAAGCAAAAGCTGGATCTGGAGAAACAGCGACTAGACATTGAAGCAGAAAGGTTGCAAGTGGAGAAGGAGCGCTTGCAAATTGAAAAGGAACGGTTGCGGCACGTTGACTTGGAGCGCGAGAGGCTTCAGATTGAGAAGGAGCGACTTCAGATTGAATGGGAGAAACTCAGGCTGGAGACTCTGCAATCTGAAAAACCTGCCCTGGAAAATGACCTCACCCAAACAGAAAAACCCATCATGCAGCCTCTGGATCTAGAAACTGAAAAGTTAAAACTTGAAAAAGAACGTTTGCAGTTAGAGAAAGAGAGGCTTCAGTTTCTGAAGTTCGAGTCAGAGAAGCTGCAGATTGAGAAGGAACGCTTGCAAGTGGAGAAGGAGCGCCTTCGAATTCAGAGAGAGGGTCACTTGCAGTGAACTTCTCAACTAAAGTGTCAACATTAGTGTTTTGATGTTTCTAAAATAGAGGTAGTTCTTTTCTTAATACTGAAACTGACCTAGAGGCTAAACATTTTTCTGTTCGGAGTTGAACATTATGTTAAACTGAAAAAAAATGGTGCTCAATATGTCAGTGTGCCTACATAAGTGAGCTTATGTGTGAAATTGCTTTTCAGTGTATCAGAACTAAGTGTTATGTTCTCGTCTTCAGTATTGTGCTGTATCTTCTCTTGTAGACATGTTGAGAAGAATCAAGGCTGAACCTTATGCTGTTTTTCACCGTAGTAACAGTAAGGAAGGATCAGAATAAATCAACATATGTTGTGAGGACATGGTGCTGACAATTGCCCATACGGTAACAAAGTATAATTTAGGCAGAACACAGTAATAGAGAGTCATGATGAGATTGATTCATTAAACTTAGTTTCCCCTTTTTTGTTTTGTGGGTTTTTTTTTCCCACTCCCACAATTGGAAAAGAGTTGAAGAGTTTTATAGAAGTTAAAGTGCAAGTTAAATTTGTTGCAGTTGTTTTTACTGTTGTTCCACGACTTGAACTGAATGAGAGTGCAGAAAATAATATTGTTTCTTTTGCATTAAGTATTCATACTAGATAAAGTTACACATAAAGTTACCTACTATAAACTAGACTTTTGGTTGCACCAGATCCTTAATAATGCTATATGGAATATAGCACCTATCTTAGTATAGCACAGGGATTTACTGATTGATCAGGCATGCTGTCTGGTGAGTCTGTGATGACCCCCTGAAGGAAACTGCTTGACCTGGTTTGTTCATTGAAAGACAGTTGTGGTGATGGGACTCTCAGGAGTGGAGGCACAGAGGCTGAGCAGAGACTAAGGAGCACTGAGCTTGAACACGAACATGCTCGTTGCTGGTTCTGCCTGGCCAGCGCTGAGGTTGTGTCTGTGAGGCAGTCAGAAGAGGCTTCTGTGACTGATACCATATAGTATATTTTAATTAGACAAACAGAAATAATCCATGCTGAGGGCTGTTGATATTTTTCATAAGCAGTGTATTAATTTAACAAAAAAAACAAGGAAGGAAGCTTTCATTATTTTGTATGTGTTTAAATCCCAACTGAGCCAGATTTCACATTTCTCATCATTCTGTAAGTAGCTATCTTTTGTTGTCTCCGTTTGAAACTTAGGACTATGAGAATACTAAGCCTAGGTATATGTTGAGTGACGTATGTGAATTCTTGTGCAAGTAAATATATTTATACCACTACAGGTTTACTTTTATTCTGCAAAGAAAATGTTATTTTTTTATTACTGAAACAAGTGTGCTTCTACAGTGGAAATAAATTTGACTACTACACTCCAAAATGGCTCTTGAGACTGTCTTTCTTCACAGAAAGGGAAGGCTACATCTGAAGAGAAACCTGGATACTCAACACTGCAGCACCCCAAAATTGCTGGTGCTTGTATTCCCTGTGTAGTAAATCAGAGATTAGACCACTCAGAGTCGAACTTAATTCAGCCAGCGCTTACTTGAGAAAGGAAAGGGGGACACCAACCAGCAAGATAGAAATGCTCCAGGGGAGAAGTGTAACTGAAATTTGTTTTCCTGAATGTGGTTGGCTACTGGAGGCTTGATGCCAGGTGTCCCCCCAAAACTGCTTTATCACTCCCCTCCTCAGCACAGAAAATGTAACAAAGTGCTCCTGCGTTGAGATAAGGACAGGGAGAGAGCACTCTCCAGTTACTGTCACAGGCTAAACAGATTCAGCTTGGGGAAATTAGCTTATTACCAATCAAATAAGAGTAAGGTAATGAGAAATAAAACAGAATCGTTAAACACCTTTTCCACAGCCTTCCCTTCTTCCCAGGCCTTAACCTGGTCTTCTGTACCTCCTCCCCTGAGCAGTTCAGGGGAATGGGGGCTGTGGTCAGTTCATCACACGCTGTCTGTGCTGCTCCTTCCTCCTCAGGGGCACTCCACAGTCGTCCCCCTGTTCCAGCATGGGGTCCCTCCCACAAGAGACAGTCCTCCACAAATTTTTCTAACATGAGTTTGTCCCACAGGCTACAGTTCATGAAGAACTGCTTCTTCCACAGGGTCCAGTCCTTTAGGAACAGGCTGCTCTATTGTGGGTCCCTTGCAGGGTCCTGCCAGCAAACCTGTTCCAGGGTGGCTCCTGTCTGCATGGAGCCACAGGTCCTGCCAGGAGCGTGCTCCAGTGTGGGCTTCCCACAGGGTCACAGCCTCCTTAAGGTGCTTCTATCTGCTCTGGTGTGGAGTTCCTCCACAGGCTCCAGGTGGATCTTTGCTTTATTGTGTGCTTCCATGAGCTGCAGGGGCACATCTGCCTCGCCATAGGTTGCAGGGTAATCTCTGCTCCAGTGCCTGTCTACAAGGCTTTTGATCTCACATGTTGTCCATCCTGTCAGGCTACAGTAACTGTTTCCCCTTGCTAAACAACGTTAGCCCAGAGTTACTACCCCTGTTGCCAATGGCGGGTCCGTGTTGGAGCCGGGTGGCATTGGCTCTGTCGGATGTCAGGGAAGCTTCTGGTAGCACCACCTGCTACCAAGACCTTGCCATGGAGATCTAATACACTGCAATAAAGTGACAAATTTTTAGCTCCCTGATATCTATCAAGCAAATTGATATTAAAAATAGCTTTCTGTGATTTGGAGAAGTTACTTATCTTTTCCTTTTAAAACATGAGAGAAGCAGAATTCAGGAGATTTGTCAGGGTTTTTTAGTGTGTAGAGCATTGACCGAGATAGTGGGGTAACATGGATTTTATGACTGCTGCATCCTGGGGTGACCAACTTTCTAGATAATTATTCTGACTGCCAAACAAGGTGAGTAGGAAAAAGGGGCAACACAGCCAGCTCTGTGAGAGGTAGTGACCAGAAAGACCAGACTAGGACAGAGAGAACCTTCCAGCGGTCTTCTCTGTAAGAAGTAACTGGCCTGAAATGACAAAATGTGGAATCTGGCTCCTGTTTTGACAGGTAGTTGAGTTGCTGCTTGATTCCAGTACTTCTGTCGTCACGTTTTACTCCAACTGTATGACTTATCCATGACATTGCACACCTTCAGAATTACACCCCAAGAGAATTAAAGGTTACAGGAAAAAATATATAGATGAATTTGAATTGTTTCTGAATCCAGAATTGTGTCAGAAATTTGAACATTTCTCCAAATGTTAATAGTGCAGTGTATTAGCAATTATTTTCTAACAACTATTCAGCCTCCTAGGGAAATGATGCATACTTTGGTTGTAGAAAAGCTCTTGAAAATACTGAATGATGAAATTAAGTATCATGATAAATCATTGAAAATACAGTTTCAACATAAAATTTAGAGAAAATTACAGAGTTTTATACATCAATTTTATAGCTTGCTTTTTTAATAATGAAAATGCAGTAATTTTCTGGTAATTTGAATTTAAATGTCCTATCTTTAAATACTAATCTGCAATCTCTTAAACCTCAAGTCTTGAGTCACCAACCTAGGATCCTGACAGCAAAGCCTAAGGCAAGATTTCAACCATGTAAATGTCACCGAAGGTAGGACATACAAATGAACTCAGTTCTCTGCTAGAGAGGTAGAGATTTGAAGTCCTGCTTAAAAGATGGGCCTGTGATTTTAGGTAGTGAGTGACTTTTCCAGACTGAGAAGAGGTTTAAGACATGGGGGAAAGTACACCTATTGAAGGAAGAGGCAAGTATTTGGAGAAAAAAAGGAGGGGAGTGAAGATCAAACATTTGCTAAGAGGGGAGGCAGGTGAAACTGGTGGTAGAGCAATATCCTGTTTTTATTTTAAACTGTTTTACTGAGGTTTTGTCTGGTGCACTGATGTCAGATCTCATGGCTCTGTGACCCCCATGGGAATTTACGAACAGGGAAGGTGAGTGGCGTGAGGTCCAGCACACAGCTTCACAGCTGCTGCCAAAAGCAGCAATTCAGAGACTCCATGTGTGCCATCTGATTTCTGGTCCTGCAGTGGGAACATGTGCTGGGACCTTCATAAATGCCATTATGTCCACTCTATGAAGTGGTTTGTGGCCTTTAATTTTAGAGCCAGAAGGCTAAATAAGGAAGGTAAAATAAAAGCTACCTCAGAGAGTTCCTCCCTGTCTGTTATTAACAATGGGTTCTGCCAATTTGGACCTGGCTAAGACGTTAATGAAGAGAGGCAGGTGTTTTCACAATGCAATTTGGAGACAGGCTGGCTAATGCTTAACAGTGTTCTACCAACAGCCAGAGGAGATCATAGGGTAAGGCTGTAAATGTGCTCCACAAGAACAGCCCAGGATGAACATCAGCCATACTCCTAACAGGACACAGCTGACAAAGCACAGTAGGATTCAAAGGCAATTCTTTCCCTTGAGTAAGTGGTCTTGTTATTTCGTGGACATTTTGAGCAACTTTCATTGTGTGTAAAGAGATGCTGCAAGCAATGTGTACACAAGGTATATGTTGTGGGTTTGTCTAGGGACAATTTTTTACCACACCCCCCACAAATTGCTCTAAGGTGAGAGAAGGTTTATGCAGACAA
>JAWMRA010000001.1:41473104-41576074 GCA_035584735.1 Pseudotriccus pelzelni | reverse complement strand
CTGAAGAGGGAGAGAGAGGGAGGGGGGAGAAGGAGCCATTCCCTCCCCCCCCCCACTTTGCAGCTTCTCATCTCTCTCCGGCTGCCAGTTTCAACCTTGAAGGCTCCGCTATCTCTCCAGTTGAAATCGCGTTGCAGTAGCCTCATCCAAGTTCTTCTTTAAAGTTTTTTTTCTTCACTCTGTTACATGTCTGGTCGGGGGGGCTTCAGTTCTACCCCTGCCCCCGGCCCAGGGCTGGGGTGGAGAGAGGCCTGTCCCTCTCTGGGGCCTGCTGCCACCTCCTACATCGCTCCCAATTTCATCTGCGCCACAAGCCTTCTCTTCCGTTTTCTTAAAGATGTAATTGGCAAAGGTGTTACCAAAACTTTCGATTGCATTTGCTCCAGAAATTCACCTGGACAAACTACTTCCAATCCCCAGAGATGGGGGACCTTTGCAAACCCACGACAACTATTCTGGTGGAAAATCAAAAGCCTGTGTTGCCTTATGGGAATAAATTCTCCAGAGACCTTTCTTCAGGTTAACCACAAATTGCTAATGCTGTATGACCACACGTAGTCCCCAGGAGCTTCAGTGGCCTTCAGAAAACAACACGATTACAACAGGGCTGAGTGGAAACATCAGCCAATTTCCTCTTTGGGTCAGGACTCCTATGATTTATCTGTAGAAACATGCCACAGAATTTGACCTAAGTAGAAAGAATGGGTTCATGCTTGTCAGTTCTTTTTTCCTAGGTTAATTTAATGCCACAGTGACTCCTGGTTTTCAGTTCCTAACAGAGGATATGGTAATCAGGTGGACAGGTCTGAATGCATGGGAAAGTAGATCAGCATGATGGACCAAATCCTATCAGCTGTACTTGTTAATGGCTTAAATGTCTTACAGCCTTCTTTCAGGCTTTGCATGCTGCCATGACCAAATAACATGGGAGAAGAAGCATGCAGCAGCATTTCCACATCAGCTTCTTGCTTTCTGAGCACTGAGGAACCTGTCTGAAAGCAGTGACCTTAACTGTACTCTCTCACCTGAAACGGATTCTGTTTGATGAGGAGAAAGAGGAGACAGGTTAGAAGTTGTGCCCACATGTTTAAGAAAGAAACCTCCCCTTCTGTTCAGGAGCTCTGCAGGAGCTTCAGACTCAATTGCATCATGCTCGCCACTTCAAAGCCCTCAGCGACTGATCACACGCTTGCAAAATATCAAACCTAACTTATTCTGACATAGTTATCAGTGTAACTCAACCTGTCTGACTGCCTCCTTCCTCGGGGTTGTTACAGCTTCCTTGTAGTCAGAAATGTCTCTGGAGAAACAGCAAGCATTTCTTTCTAACATTATTCAGAGTCACAATTGCTTGTTTTAAAACGAAGCACTTTTGTACATTTTCTTTGGGAATGACACAATTCAGTGTTTCATACAGTGACTTTGTTTTGTTTCTTCGTATTAGAGTGAGTTTTAATATTCCCTAAATTAAGAAGTGAACTCGTATCTGGTCTTCATATAAATGATGTCATTTTCATGTATTTTCAATTTGCCTGTTACCATCTTATGTCTGATCCATGGAATAGTTCCAGTGATAAGGATGGAAACCACTCTGCTCTCTGGCTGATCTTTCTTCTGTAGATATTCCACTTGGTGTGAATAATTAAACACTGATAGAGTAATACGAACATGGCAATTTCTATATTACCAGTAGTTAGTTAACTCAAGCTGTAGGAGATGCAGGTTCAAATTCAAGCTGTAGTGCAAATGTGCCTAGTTAAATGCACAGAGTTTCCTAGTACCTGCAAAGGTCCTCAGGCTGCACTGACCTGCTTTCAGCCCTCTTGATCCAAAGTGTCATGCCTGAGGTTTGCTGAAGATACATTTATCAACAGTGAAATATGTTCCCACCACCTCTCCTTTGAGGATTCAAATTTCAGAGCATCCAGCTGCTGTTGTAACCAGGGTTCCCACCAGCTCCCCAGTGGCTTATATTAATTAAACGGTAATTTTAATAAAATGTGTACCCACCAACATAATGTTAGGGAGCTGAGGAAACACAGTCATCTCTAGGGGCTGCTAAATAGCACCTATGAGAGCAGTAGGGAGTCCATAGTTGTGTGTTTACACACAGGGTGGCAAACAAGCAACCTCTAGGCATCAGGTACTCAGTTTGGAAGTGATGGTGGCAGCTTCTTTCTTGTCTCCCTGTCCCACTGATGCTGTGATCATGCTAATCTCACTCTACTTCACAATATGATGGCTGCACTTAGATCGTCATGAGTAGGAGTCACCTGGCCAAATGTAGGCATCTGCAAATGTCAACGATTCATGAGTGATTCTAGGTTGTTTTCTCCAACAAAACTCAGTGAAGACTGTTAGGGCATGACTATCTCACCCACAAATAGTCGTCTACATGCTGCATCCTCCAAGTTCCTAGATAGTTAAATTAGAAATGTTTAAAGTCAAGGAGTGTCACCCCAAATATCTTCAGATGTTCTCAGAATGCTATTGCACTTACGATAGGCTTTCCAGCAGTTATTTCTTAATCTTTGTGATGGAACTTTTAATAAATGAATTTTTTGTGCAATATTGATTCTGTCCTTTAGCCAAAAAAACATTTTTTTCTTATAGTTGTTTTAGAAATATCAGGGAAATTACAGCAATTGACTGTATTGTAGGTAGCCAGAATATAACAGTGTTCCTTTTACAATAGAGCCAAAACATTAAATTTTTTCAGTCTTGCAGTCTGCTCACCAAAGCAGGGAAAGTATCTCATATATCTTGGCACTGCAGAAGAAAAGACACCACCTCTGTTATATTTTTATGGACTCGATGACTACTGTAATGTGTAGAATGACTCTTTTAGTAGAATTACTGGATTAAAACTGCTGAAGCCTTGTGCCTTCCATACTCTCCAAAATTTCTACACAATTAGACCAAAATGGGTTTAAAAATCTCACGAGATCAGATCTTCCTATCCACACTAGTGGTTGTATTTTTACAGCCATTATGCATGGATTGAAACAACTAGTGTCAGGCATAAGGCTGGGTAGAATCAGGGTCTTAGCACTGGAATCCTTACAGGAATAGCTAAAATATACAGTAACTTGAAAAGTAATATGATTATTTTTCAAGGACTTAACAAAATGTATAACTTACCTTAAAGCACTTTGAAGTCCACTTCAACAGTTTAGCCTCGTTGAAGGTCTTTAGACCAACTAGAGATATATCACTTAAAAAAGACATTCAGGCTACAGCCTTTAAAACTTTTTAATGTTTGGTGCTAATGAAAGATGATGGACCGGTGAGCTAGGGGTGTGAGTCCTTGTTTTAGCATAAGGAAAGGCTGTCAGCAGTGCACACTCCTCTGAAGTGTGATGGTAGCATCCCTTAGTCTCCTAACTGACCGGTCCAGTCACACTGAGCTCAGCTGCACAAATTTCATTTAAGTAAGCAGCTTGGGATATGTGTTGCTACTTTTGAATATACTCTCAATGCAGAACAGCCACAAAAATTTTAGAAAAATTTTGCCTTCACGAAGATATTGAGGGTGGTCAGAACTTTTGAAGAGGTTGCCAAGAGAGGTTACTCAATCTCAACACTGGAGATGCTAAAATTGTGATAGACTAACACTGAGAAACCTCTCAAACACTGAAATTGCATCTGACTTCAAAGCTCAATCTACTTTAAATGGAGGTTTGAAGAAGATGACCTCCAGAAATTCCTTCCAATCTAAATTATTCCATGTTTCCTATTTACTAGTTTCAGCTTGCCTGACCTTACATTCAATGCACTTGTTAGGAAATCAATAAGTTATTTGGAATCTGTGACACTCCTCTCATTTAGAAAAGGAAGTGGCTCTAAATTTCTATTTATAATTCCACTGGTAATTTCTTAGCCTTAGACATTGCAGCTGAAGTTAAACCTGCTGTTGCATGCCAATTACACATTTTGTTGTAACAGTGTTAATTAATCCACGTCTACAACAAATCTCTGCAGCTTCTTGCAGGCTGCCCTTCTTTTCTTTCTTTGGGCATTGGTGTGCCAGGTAAATTCGGTAGGTTGAGAGCTTTAGGAGTTCCCTTCTGATATAATTTTCTAGTTATCGATGAAGGTCTACTTACACTTTGAATATTAAAGAATATTTGCTCTTCATTTGGACATCCTCTCAGGGCAGAAGGCAGTACAGAATTAGCAAGGAACGGAAGTGAACAGGTACCACTCTCCTCCTTCACCACATGCAATAATTACAACCAGTTGTATAAAGTTGTGCTCCTTTCCCCAGGCTCTGTTCTCAATTGCGCTGAGGCAAATTCAACTCAGAACATGTACATGCAGCTCCCAGGATAGTCTCTAGGTGAAATTCAGCAATAACAATTGGTGGTATAAAACTAATTTTGCATGAGAGTTCCTCAGACAACCCAGCAAGTCTGTACTGATTTTAAATTTAATAGGTGTTTAATAGAATACACAACCAGCATGGAAGGGCTGAATATGTAGAAAAAACCCCAACTACTAATAAAACAGTGAATGTCAAAACAGGCTGGTCCTACAGTGTGATTCACACCAGCTCAGATGACACTTATTTTGCAGATGAGTCTAATATTGCTGCGTTAATGTTAATAATTGCTCTTGATCACATTGACACTGAAATTATTTTAGAACACAAAAGTACAGGTATCATCCCGTTCATCATTAAGATAGATAAATGAAGAGATCTATAAGAAAATGATGTGTCTAAGGTCCTTTCATACTCCATGAAAATCTAGTCGATGGAGGCGTGAAAATAACTCACCCAAACAGACTATGGGACACAATTCAGTTACCCTTCCACCAGTACTTGGTACCATTTGAGATGCCTTAGGCCATCTGAGACATCTGCACAGGGCTTTTAGATCTAGCCCAGGATTCCTTCCCTTCTCCAGGCTTAACAACACCACTTGAGAGGTGTTCCAGCCCTGGGATCAATTTAGTGGCTTTCCTCTGGATTCGCTCTAGCAAGTCCACACCTTTCCCATGCTGAGGACTCCAGAGCTAGATGTGGCACTCCAGGTGAGCTCTCAGAAGAGTGGACTACAGGGGCAGAATCACCTCCCTTGACCTGCTGGCCACAGTACTTTTGATACAATCCAGGGTGCAGTTGTCTTTTTGGGATGCAAGCGCATATGGCTGAGATGTGTCAAGCTTCTCATCCACCAGCACCCCCAAGGGCTGCTCTCTATGGTCACAGCAGTCATGCAACATCTACCCTCTTGGAATAAGACAATAGAGTAAGTTACTGTGGAGACAGCAAACCAATAGCCTGTGATTGCTTTCTCAACCATCTGAACTGTAGTCAGCTCCCTCTGCTATAGCATTTTCCCATCTAGTTTCCTTTCTTCTTCTTTTTATTTTTTTTTTAATATATCTGCTTGTGACAGGCATCAGCAAAGTTGGAGTCTCCTCTTCACCTCATCTGACCAAGTTTTCTTTGAGTAAACCATTCCCTTGGCAAGCAAAAGGCTTGTAAGTTCCCTGCTGTGGCTGCTGGCCCCATGCCCCTGGTGGGTCACACCATTCCATGGCCATGGTGATCAGTGGCTGCATGGCTCACGTTGTTCAATTCTGAATCCTTCTTGGTGGGGTTCCTCAGTTGTTACTGGCAATGGACAAGACATCTCAAAGGACTTGGGTGCCTCATTGCCAAGTGGAAACCAGGCTTAGAAAATTAATAATGAGCTCTATGGAGTGATATTCCTAACAGCAGTAATGGGCTGTTTAGTGAAGGTGAAAAATAAATATGTGTTAAAGAGACAGGGGAGCATATAAGAGGAGAAACACTGGAAGACATTAAAATATCCCAGGACAGTCCTGCTCAAGTCCTGGACAGGGAAAGGATGAAGACAAGCTCCTGGAAAAACAGATGGACACAATAAAACAAAATAGACAATATTCTTCATATTTGGGTTCTCACTGTGTTCAGCCTCTAATATATAACTTTATGAAAAACTGAGGCAAACGCCTTTTCTTAAAAAAATAAACAACCAAAATCCAAAAAAACTCAAACCCAAAACCAATTCAACCAAGAAACTTTTTTTTTTTTTTTTAGATTTAGCTGTAAAAAGAAGTCTAAGAGAGGGCTTCCAGGTTTAGTCAAATACAAGATCATCCAGACAACTCACCTATCAGTCAAGGAAACACAAAACAGTTCACAGTAACTCATGAATGTGCTAAACACGCTAGTAAAACATGGATTTAGAGTAAGTTTAGTCACAGTGATTCACTGTAGTGTTACGTGTCTTTTTCTCCAAGACCCCCTGCACACATTGCAGTCATTGTGCCTTAGGAGTGTCATCTTATTTTCACGTTTGCCTGTATTGTCAAGCTCTGTATAAGAACTGGTTGCCCACAGCCTATACTGAAGTTAGTGGAAGTATCTAGGCTCTTGCTGCTGTGATTCAACAGTCCGATGTTTTACGGTCTACTTTAAGATGATGTCATTCACTCTCACTGGTTATTTCCCCCAGTAACTATAAAGGGTCTCTAGTATTTTAAGCAAGAAATTTGTATTTATATTGTTGATGTCTCTACTGAAACTAGCACCTGCTTTTCTACTTTGTAGCTGTCTGTATCATATAGAAAGAGTATCACCTCAGCAGTGCCTTTGGTCATCCTTTTGTGGCAGTCGCTGAGAGTTGGTCATTGCTGGGCAACATTACGCTCCATCCAGTGCCTACATTCTGCTTTGTGAGAGGGGCTGAGATAAGCACAAGCACAAGGCTTTGCTGAAATGTAAGCCACTGAAACATGATCTCTCATGGGCTTGGCAAAATCATGAGAGCATTAGAAGCTATGATTAATCCAAGTTTGCCCTGACTTGCAGTCTGGGCTCTGCCATGAAGTTGTTACACTGGTGGCAATATGCTGGATTTGGACACTACTGCCAGCTCTAGTATGGCCAAGGAGAATGACCCTCACAGAACAGACTTACTGCAACTTTGCACCTACAGACATGCCTACTCCTGTTGATGTTTGGCTTTTATGCAAATGGTGGTTGCTAGTCTTTTCCTGGTGAGCCACTGATAGGCTGGATGATGAAAACAGAGATTGCTGGGTACCAAGTAGGCTGCATCTATCACATCACTCTGAAAGGCTGTCATTTGCACTTTCTGCTCCCAGGCATCCTGTCCCTTGACCTACCCAGAGGATACTAAATGGTTCCCTGACATATCAGATAGGGTTTTAGTGACTAGCAGTAAAATATTAAGTGAATAATCATGACAATACTTTGGTTGCTTTGAGTCCCTCCTTTCTATGGACTTAAAAGCACTTAAAAAATCTTCAGGGACTCAGACTTTCTCTGATAGGATACTGCATCCTGTTGTAAGTAATAAACCACCTTTTTCTATTTTCCAGGTGACATCCTTAATGATCAGAAAACAACTCAAGCTCTGTCAATATTATAAGAACATTTGTTGTTTTATTCTTTTTGGTGGGTACAAAAACCACAGTTTCTTACACAGAACAAGATTATAAATAATATCTGTAACATGAGTGACCCGTAGTCTCTTTTGATTCTACACTGCAGACTGATGAAGTACTCTAAACATTTTATCGTTTTGTTTCTTGTATTAGACAGATGCAAATCTTTTGAACACAGAATGATGGAACAGAATGAAGGTAACAGCAAACAAGAGGATGACCAACAACTTTTATAAAAAAAAATTCTCTGAATTTTATTACAGTGATGGCATTTTATATCAATTATTGCAATGATTTTTCCCTAAGATGGTTAGAAAAAAGAATTGTGTTGTCCTCTACTGAATTTACATCAGTTAAAAAGCAAGCATGTTTCAATATTCCTCTTTTTCCAAAGAAAATGTAAATAATTTCTTTATTTTTTTCACAGGATTTACATATTTATTTTTTTATCACAGTTTAGTGATTCATTTCTACAGCTGAACAGCTGAGTATTCTTCCATTGTATATATTGATGTTCTGGAGACACAGGTTAGCATGTTCATTGATTTCTATAGCTATTTTTCTCTCTCTTTTAAGACAAAGACCAAAATGGTGTCCTTTCTGAGCATGTTCTTCACAGTTTAATGCGCTAAATTGGCAAGTCTTATTAGTTTTAAGTCCACTCAAGTGAAATTTGTTGCTGTTAATACACCCTTCCCAGCCCCCTCCCCCCAACAAAACTAAATTATGAATTTTCCTGATATAAAATCTGAGTTTGGGTTTCCGAGCTGAGCTCATGCACACATTGTTGCTGATGATGTCTGGCGCATTTGGACGTACTTCCCTTTCTCAGCCAAATTATTAGTTCATCAATGACACTCCCATGTCGTTACAGTCTGTGCTGTGTTCCCATCAGTCACCAACACAGTTTGATTAAGGCACTCAATTATTTTTTTGGTTTTTATGGTAGGTCCGATGCAATTACAGCCAATCCTGAACTTTGTCTAATTGCAGTTCCAGTATGCATGGCCTTCGGGCAGTCGGGAGTCAATACACGTCCGTTTTCTCCCACGCTCCCAGTGATGGATAATCTGGCTTTGTTTCTTATGGCTTCAGAAAAGGTAAGCTAGGTTTGAGGAAAAAGCAAAAAAGAGGAAACTGTTATAATGTTTCTGTCCTTCAACTAACCAGAACACAGCAAACACCAAAATATTAAATTTTAGACATCTGCATTTTTTATGTTAACATTAAATATAAAAATAGTAATAATCATAAATAATAATACATAGCATTTAAGTCTACTAGAGGAAAAAAGACTAGCAATTCTGAGGGTAAATTTCATTACAATAAATTATTACTGATTTAAATATAAAATCTGAATTTGGTAATGAAATTAACTGAAGAGGCAATACCTTCATCTAAACTTCTTCAAACTATATTTATATAAAGTGAAAAGACCTTTATGAACCTGACAGCATTAGCATCTGTGAATAAAGTCATGCACAGGTGTTTATAGGCTTAGACCTTCAACTAGGAATGTCAAGACAAAATCTAGCTACTGAAAATTGTTTATAAACTGCAATAACTGGATCATCTGTCTTTGTGGCAATTCCGTGCTACAAATCTAAAGAAATTATTACTTCTTTTCACAATGCACATATTTAGTATTAGGAAATCTCAGAACTGTCCTAAAACCTCTTTCAGATATATATATTTCCCTACAACTAAAGAAGGTGGGAACTTTCGAAGGAAATGTAATTTATTGAAAGAAAATACAGTTTTCTACATTGTCTAAATTTTCCACAAGAAGGTTTAATTTTTTTTACTTTAAAATCTTTACTTTTAGACAAATCAGAATAAAATATCTTGTTTAGTGACTAAATTACTCAAGCAAAAAAATCTGTATTTGTTCAAAGACTTGTAGTCATGCTATCTAAATTAAGGTATCCAAAAATGACTAATAGAGCATTCTCATGTGGTAACAGAAAAAGCCAAAATGACTAGTTTAGAGTAAATAATTTCCAGATTACTAAAATTATGGGAGGTGTTTAAAGTCAAACAATGCAGCAAAGATACCTGTAAAAACAGGCACCCAAATTATGCTACATTGAAAGAGATTTCAGAGATAACCATGTTAAGATATTAGTGGGGAAATCTGACTTCTAGTAGGCAGAAGCTATAGTCTAAGAAACTAACTCATGTACATGGTGTGCAGGGATGCAGCCTGAAATACCAATTGGAAAAAAACAGAGACAGGAGGGTGCATTCATATAGGAGCAAAGGGATGACAAACATCATAATATCATCTTATTTGCCTTATTACTGATCTCTGGATTTCAAACTTTATCCCTCTGAGCCCGGTTTCTCCTTCTCAGGTAGCAGTGAAATTTTGAGCTGGTGTTTGATATGTGAAGTTAATTTATATATGAGTGCATGTGGATAGGGATAGGGAGAGTCCTTAAAACTCCCAAACATTTCCACTGCTTCTGGTGCACTTCTATGGAAATGCACCAGTCTAATGTTGCATTGCTATCAGCAGGAGAGGTCCTTCAAAAGGAGTCATCAAAAATACAGTGACCGTTGTGGCACAGTTGGGGTTTGGAGATAAAAGTAACTTTCCAAATCAATTACCCTAAAAGCTTCAGCCCTCATAAGTAAACTGAATTAAGGAAAAGGCCTCAGCTTATAGAGGGCATTATGGCATTCCCTTATGTTGAAAAACCTTGGCTTTGGTAATTGTCAATTGCAACATCCAAAGTCACCCTTTGAAAAGTTTCCCTGCTGCCACTGTACTTTGTGGCAGGAACTGTTAACAAACACATCTTGACCTCAAACAACACCCAGATACAAAAAGGGCAGCAGAGGTAATGAGGGAGTAGGAACCTGGGCCTATACAGTACCAAAAACTTCAACTACTTCCCAGCAGCAAATAAAAATCTCTGCATTTGCAAAGCACAGACACAATGCAATCCGGTGTTGAACCACATAGTGCATGACCAGAGTCCTGTTGCAAACGGATGTTGAGGACTGATAACTGTCTGTAGAAGTGGACAGAACAGGTTTTGGTCAATGGCAAGAAAAAAAAGCAAAGGGGCTTTAGTCTGGGGGAAGGGTCAGAGTCCAAACCAGGTTAGAAAGCAAACTTGGGTGGAAAAGAGACGGCTTACTCCAGATGTGCTAAATTTCCCAGAAAGTCGTCATTATGTACCAGAGTCTCTCCACCATGTTGATCAGCTATCTGTTCATTGCCATTCAGAGTTTGCCACTGGGAAATCTAAATGGGAGCACAGATTTATATGGGATATATGAGTTGTGTGTAGCTGTGGTTTAGCAGCTCAGTCTATACAGCTTTCTGGCCATTGACAACACACTCAGGACAGAAAGACAATAAAAAGGATCCAGTAAAAAAAATAAAAAAAAATAAATGAGAATAACAGTTTATCAGCAGCTTTCCACAGAAGAGCAGAAAAACTGCAAGAAAATAACTCTTCTCCTCTCATGGCAGAGGTAACAACAGCTCAGCAACACACCACAGGAACAACTCAGACAATTACAAAGCCAGGAAGAGCAGGTCAAACTTGTACTTGGGATGGTGCCATAAAGCCAGGTAACCAGGTACGCTTCTGCTTTGTATTTTAAACCATCCTACAGGTAGCAAGCCAGGCTAATATTCTGCTTAGTTGTTCTGCTACTGTTTCAGGTTTATGGCCTGCCTGCAGAAACAGTTTCAGGAGCAGCTGGGATGAGAGGGAAAAGTCTTGGCATTTACTGTAAATATTACCCAAACAGTGGAAGTCTCTTAGCAGTAACTGTATGCAGTTAATAGTGATAATGTATTTTTAAATTTGTCATTAGTTTTGATTAAATTAGTTGTGGAATTAATCATGGGAAAACACTGACTGCCTTGTTCCTAATGGGAGATGGGAGTTTAGGAAACTAATATCCTCAGTCTATGTAATACAAATATCCTGGCCTGTGTGGATGCTTTTGTTGTTCACACTCCTCCAGTACCTGGGTCACATAGGGGTGTCTTTGACACAAATATCTAAGATGAACCTTTAATGGATTTTTCTATCTTGACTATGAAATTGAACGTATACAAGCCAAAATAAGTGCACTACACATTTACTGAGCCATCCTGTAGCACTTCACTTTTTTTTTTTGTAATTAATTGTAACAATAATAATGTTTTTCATTGATTTTTTTGTAGTGTTGTAATTAATTTCAGTCATTAGTTATAAACAGTAACATGGGACAGGAGAGCAAGAGAAGACAGTTGAGCTAGAAGCTGGTTCCTGAGCTTCATGCCCCACTGAGGCAGCCACTGAGAGGAGGTGGTGGTGGCTGGCTGGATAATAGGATAACCCCTTCAAAAGCCTGTGGGTTTGGGGTGAGGAACTCAGTATAGGGCTTTGCCCTAGAGCAGCTGGAGAGAAGGATATAAGGATCTGCACTGTTCTTGGCATCAGCTCTACTTGCATTCTAAGGGCTTACTACAGATACACAAAAATGGAAAACTGCTGGCCCGGGGAAGAGGAAAGGATTGTTCCCTCCTTAAGCAAACTTCATTCTCTGCATTCAGCAGATGCAGCTGCCTATCATCCCTTTTGAATGTATCTATTCCACACACAGATATTAGTCCTTTATCATATAGACCAGTCCATACATACAGACCAGCCCTTCATTTTCTGCTGCCTCACAGGCAGGTGAATTTCCCTGGAGTAAATCACATTTGACTGGATGAAACTAAAAAAACAAACCAAAAACAACATGGTAATGAATATTAATAGAGGATTATTTAAGCTATTTTATATTAGTTCAAAACATAGACCATTAAAACTATTTGATGTTAGCTTAAAAAATCAGTGTATTGGTTACTCATGCAGGTTAGAACCACTAAGCATCTTTCCATAGTAGCAAGTTTACGATCTCTTTACTCCTTGGATAAATAAACACATCAAAAGTTTCAAAATGCAGAAGACAGGCATATTTCTGCAGAAATATGTGGAACCAGTTTTGTGGGCTCTGTACTGCTGCCAGCTAAACAGGGGTTTATGACTAGCACATGTATGAACAACAGATGGCATAGTCATCCTGTGCAGAGTGCAGCACACAGGTACCCTTCACTGCCTCCGTGGCCAGGGGAGCATCACTGGACCTTGGTAGTCTTCCACATATGAGCATAAGCATTTTTATAAGAAGTCCACTTGAAATTTTTCACGTAAATGTTACATCAAGTAAGCAGAATGAAGGATTTCAGAAGTCTGTAAATATTTGCTCAAAATCCCGGTGATTTTTTTGTGAATTTTAAAAGTCTGCACCCTAAAATGTTTTTAAGTGACTATCAGAAGTTTTGACTGACCCAAACATGAATTTTCAATTAAAAAATATGCAACATTCTTACATCTTTTTTTCTATCCTTTTAAATGTATTTTTCCTATAAGAATTCATCTCTGTGTTGCAACAAGTCCCATGGAAGTCCAAGCTGTAAAGACATCTGATCTTTTCTTAAAAATGATCTTTCTTAAAAAATAAAACTAGCTCTTTTTTTTTATTATAAGAAAAACTAAGGCTAAAAAAAAATTCTTCAAGTATAACCACAGTGTTGCACTTGAATCACAGATCTGTGCGAGAACTTGTGGGGATTGTCAAGTCATGCCATGTTTAGTGTGCACAGACAGTGTGGGTCAGATCAGTATTTGAATGAAAGCCTAATTCTTTTGTTTGCTTTCTTTAAGACTATGTTTTGAATGCATTGCATTCTGTAAACTTTGTTAGGAATATGTTTTCTGGAACTCTTGCTTCTTTTTAAGACCCTTATTACTGACAGTAGGGAGTGAACTTTGGAGATTAATATTAGCATCTGGAAGTCCTGATTCCCAGTTCACAGTAATGAGCACGGGCCTATACCCTTGGAGTCCTCTTGACACCTTTTTACATGGGGAAAGTTGAGGGCTCTGTTACGATTAAAATGACTTCTTCTACAACAGGGAACAAAAGAAAACTACACAGCAACATTATGTTTGGGATAATTTCCCAGCCAGCGTACACCAAGCCCCCTCCCTCTCCCGCCGAGAACCCACCTATTCCTCGCAGCGCTCCAGCTATCATGCTCAAACACCATTCTCTGCTCACTCTGTGTTTGCTCTGTACTGTATGGTTCGGTACTGTACCGGCTGTGCCTTTAGGCTGTAAGCTCCTCGGGACAGGGACCTGTTATGTGTTTGGCACACTTCACCTATTGTGCAGCGCCGTGTACTCCAGCGCTATATAAATAATAAATAAAAAATGATAATTTTATCTCCAGTTGTTTCCTACCATTTTTTTTTCTTCTAGGTGGCAACATAAGTATTATATTCTTCACCTCGTTTCCCTAAATCTGTGTTTCTTACTTTCACTATAGGGACGGCTCAGTAGCTCAAGTTTTCTGTTAACAGAGGAGACATGTGGCTTGCTATTTGCAAGGGCAAGGGAGCTCTAGGTAGCGTGACAGCATAGGGTCCTAAATGCACATTCATATATAAAGCAGCCTGTATAGCTTGGGAGCTATGTAAAAGTTATATTTAGAAGCTCAATTTGCTGCTACGTGCCATTTCCAAAGGTCAGAGAGTTGATTTGTCTAATCATTAGTTGGCAAGATATTCACTGTACAGATGAAAGCAAGTACATTAGTAAATCACCCCTGCATGCCTACTCAGGAGAGCTACACAGGATGCAGCTTGGCAGCATCAGTTGTTCAGCCTCCAAAATGACTATGTGAAGATCTAAAATGCACTAGTCTTGGCCTAGGTAAGGGGTATGTTACTGAAAGCTGAGGACAATAATCAAGGTCTATCCACTGGTTAGTGACTTTATGTAACTATTAGAGTGGGCAAAGGTTGACCTGACGCAGGATATTGTGAAAAAAAAAGCACCACACAATTAGCATAAAACATGTATCAAAGGGAGGATGAAGGGACATGGAGGGGAGGAGGGAGAGAAGGTAAAACAACATTTAGACTTCTTGTAACAGTGCCTTTTCTTTCATTAGGTTAACTATGGTTCAGTGACATTGCCTATCCTAAATCTTGATTGTAATGAAGTTCCAGTTAGGGCCAACATCAAATAATACAGGCTTGCAGCAATTTGTCACTAGTAGAGTGCAAACCTTTGGCAAAACAGACTGCCCAATCAAGTACTTAAACACTGGCCCTCTGGATATATACTTTCTGATTTCAAATAGTTGTCATCTTCGAACTGATTTGACAACTCAAAATGTACTTTTCATATTAAAAATTCCTTGCAATGCAGATGTCTATTAGCAACATAGAATAATATACTGTACATCTGCAGCCAAAAGAACTGAACCACTTTGCACTGAAGTTTTCCAAAATATAAAGCTCTGTTCAGAAGCAAGCACCACTAGACAGACATGTCACAACACTGCGTTACAAGATGCATCACCCACTCGCTGTAGTAGGCCCTAAGTCCTACCCCTAAATTTTAATACTTTCGGTTCCATATACGTTGTAACCTTCTCTATAAGTTGCTAAATTCTGGGTATTCTGCGAGGAAGTTGGGTTAAAAGTCTGTGCACTCTTTGCCACCTTCATTCGTTTCGCCTCTGCCCTGGACTTGTAACAGAACTCTATCAAAGCCACCAGCATTGCCAAGCCCAAGCCTCCAACCAGAATGTAGAAGACTCCAGCAACGTTGCTGAGACTCAAGGCACTCGTCTTGTCCTGGGAAAACAGAAGTGACACAGTTAACCCTGGAAAACAGATGCCCAGAAGCACAAGACACACATTAAAACACTGGAAATAGAAATAAATAACAATGTTTAGCTGAAATTTAACAACAGTTGTTTACACACTTCCCCAAAATTTGACCTATCTGGATCTATAAAATATATTTTACGCAACTAGTTTTCCTGGTCGGCATAAAAAATATTATAAGTTTATTGCCAACATATCAGGATGTCATTGCTTGCTTACTGCAAAGCATTGCTTCCATTAAGTGCAGAATTAGGCAATGACATGTCTAGCTCTCTTTAGGGGACATTTCAGCACTGATACGAAACTGCATTTACGTAAAGCTCTTCAGAAGCCTTGGAATCCAGAAATCCATTTATATCAGACAAGACTCTGCTTGATCTTTACAAAAAACAGTAATTGTACTTGTGGTAGGCATTGCTGTTAATTTAAAAGATCCAGACTGAGCATCTGATACTTAAATGACAGGTGAAAATAACATGTGAGGCCTAATTTCTTTCTTTGAACAAACACTTCCTCTGACAGTGCACACTGTACCATACACATTGTGATATATTTGCCTCTTACCTATTACATTTTTTTTTTTTTTTTTTTACTATATATACAGTTCTGGAACATGCCCATGGACTACTAAGGCTCAATAATTGTATACTTCTAAATAGCAATTTAAAAATTTTACATGTTATTGATAATTTAGACAACAGTGAGAGCTTTCTTTAACAAATTATTAAATATATATAATTTTACAAACAATTGCCTTCTTGGGGGTATTTACTACTCCACATTTCTCTATACTTCTATACTGCTTAGTTATGAATCACATTTTTTTGACTTGAAATCCCTGTGCATTTTAGCACAGTTCTCAAGGAACTCTCTCAGGATTGACTTCCATATGCTACATTGTGTGCCTTAAGACACTTATAAAGCTTTATTCTTATGCAGATTATAAAATCTTTAGCTAAAGTAAGGAGAGCACTTAAATTCTGATTGTAATCTCTATGAAATTTTAACTTATGAAGAATGCAAAAAATTTGGATATTTAATTTAAGGAGGCACTATTTACTGCGTAATCAGTAGATTAGCACAGTAACAGTTTCCCTGGATGTACAGAGGTGATTTGGGCTTTGTCTGTGTCTTTTCAGCTGGCTAAGAGGAGACTGAGTATCTTGGAGATGGCTGTTCCTCTGGTGGCAATTGCTAACATGGTGCTTGCAAACAAAGAGGAGACAGAACTGAGAAAGACCTGCCCTAATGTAGGTGGTGGGCTGAGGCTTTCTCAGCTGTCATTTACGGATACTCTGTCATCCTCTTAACTGGTGTTCACTCCTTCCTTCAACGCACTTGCCAGAAAAAGCAAAATGTGTTGAAAGCTTGGTTCCCACACTACTTTTATCTGGGTAACTCTCAGGACGTGCAGGCAGTAAGCAGCAGGGCCCATCACTCTTTCATTTTAGCTGTGGCTGCACAGGCTGGCACTGAGTCAGCCACTGTGAAGAAATGTCAGACTTTCCAGATTGAGGGCTGGAACTGACTGTGGTGCTTCCCAGCCATCAGAAAATACCTGCTTCTGGGTCTGTTCCCAAATAGAGAGAAATAGAAGAGGCTCTGCTTCTTGGAGCTGTCAGGATTACTGTTTGGGAATGGATTAGGATGAACACAGGAAGCTGTAGAAAGTGATTAATTATTGAAGTCTTTCACTTCAAAGCTCAAGTCTTCCTTGGCTCCTCAAGCAGCCAGGGCCACTCCCAAAGGCAGCCAGACACCATCTTCCTGGGCAGCAGTGAAAGGCAATCCTTTCCACTAGCATTTCTCCTTTTCAGAAGAATGCTGAGGTAGGCCAGCTCCAAAAGAAGAAGATGTGAAGGGACATTTCCTAAGCAGTCAATGGTAAAAGTCCATCCCCTCCAGGCAGGAAGGAAACAACTAATCCAGCTTGCCTCTCCCAAATGAAAAAAACCTGCCTTGTATTTCTTTGAGGAGATGCTCTGAACATGCAGGATGATGTTTGGTGATCTATATCACTTAAGACTTTAAAATGCAATAGTGCTTCCTTAAATTAAAGTGAGACCCCCATCAAGATGGGCCGAAGCTGATTTGTTCTGTGGATACAGCTGCTTATTTTATTTCTAAGTCATTTTGTTCATTACTTCCTCTACCGCTTTGTGAACACGATAGTAGGTCCCGAACTGTAGCGACTGACCTTACTTCCAGAGTCCTTGGGTCCACATTCACCTTTATCGTACCACCATTTGTTTTTCAGCTTGTCTAAGACGCCTGCCTCACTGAGTTTCAAAACGGCAAGGTTTACAGGAGTTCTTCACGTGGAAAATAACATAAATAACATTATATATGTTATTTTATGTTATTCAAGTAAAACTACATAGAATCGCATTGCAAAGTGACAGAGCAGAGGCCACAGTGGGTGCTATGTCATGTACTGTTGGCCCAGGTTTAGAGACAGACATATGACCGGGACCTGCTCCATCGCTTTAGGTAACAGGCACATACTGCTGGGGAAAATTTGTAAATAAATAGTATGCAATTACTGTGAACCCAAAACTATTGGCTTAGACATATTAACAACATACCCTTCAGAGATACATGTAATACAACTGGATATAAGACTTAAGAAACATTAATTTGTGTTCCTTGCTTTCAATCTATTCTTAGTTTGTATGCATACAAACTAATAATATGATTTGACTATAGGTATTTCATTTACTGCCCTCAAAATTATCCTGGCAAGAAAAGAAGATGCTTCATGCAATTTGCTGCCCATAAACACTTGGCACAGCCTTGCAGTAGGTCTGCATGCAAAGAACTCAGGGGAAGAGCTACAATGATACCCTTATCTTCAGCTAAGCGCACGACAGTGAGGCTTTCCTTTTAATTTCCTGTTTTAACACTGTTTTAAAATTCAAAGTCTTTCCTTAAATCTCATTTATTCACATCAGTGTTTAAAGGGTCCCAGGCTGATGATAAATTTCTACTAGGAATAGCTTCTTTTACTGTTAGTATTTGCTGTGGGTGATGTAACAGAGTTAAATAATGAAATTAAACATAATCTGACCCCCTCAAAGTTATGAACCGCCTGGGGTTTACACTGAAATTACTTAAACTCTGAATAATCTCAGAGTATTATGGTAATGCCCCACTTCATGCAGTTCTACCAGTTTCTTTTTTAAAAACCTATGAAATTTATTAACAGACTTACTTTATGTACTTTCCACTTTGAACCATTGTCTAATTCTTAACGTGGTAGCATATGGATATCTATTTATGTGCATGTGTGCATGCAAATACAATATATATCAAAGAAGCAGGTAGATAAACAGAAATGGCATGTGATAGATAGCCTTCTGGTGATGGTATATGACATGGGACTGATCCTGTGTGTGCCAGCAGATTCCTATGGGAAAATTAATCTCTCATAATATGACATAATCCATTACTAAAATGTTAACTGATGAATTCAAGGCTTAATAAATAAATAAACAGTGCAAACATTAATTAGTATAGTGTAAGCGAACCTTCTAAAACAGTTACCATTGAAGAGAAAGGGGCTTGTTATACTCTATAACCAGTTTAACTGGAAATTCCCAAGTGCTTATGTATTAATATATTTGTGCATGTTTGTATATATATTTAAAACATAAATAAGTGCTTCTGGACCCTGTGTGCTATTCTTAGCTTTAGGGATCCTGCCTCTTCATACATTCTGGTTATTCCTTGTGTGTGTACCTAAAGGGGGGGGATTCACCTCACCTGAGTTTTTTCACCTCTAAATTATGCCCCAAGCTTTGTCTGTCTGTACCGGCCTCCTGTAGTTAAGGGGAAAAGGTAGGTACCTCCAAACGGTGGGCTCAGATTAGTTTTAACAAAGGATGATGTTGAGATGCCCGTCTCTTCATTTACTCTTGAGGAAGCCTTGGCGCCTTTGAGAAATTTTTGGCAGCCGCAGTTGTGTGAGAAGATTTCTCAGGTACTCTCAAGTGATTCCTCTAAGTAAAGTAAAAGCTTCCTCCACTTTCCAAATCCCACACATTTAATTCATATGGAATACTCTGCTTCTAGAACTGAAAATGTCCATTTCTCGCTCTTTTCCAGTATTCAAACTTGTATTTTGCCTTCAGGCTTCCTGGCAGCAGGCTGTGCAGGTTGACAGTGGAATATGAGAGTCCCACAGCTGTGAAATGAGTGGGTAGCAGTTTGGGGTGCTGGCAAGTTGCCTGTCAACATGATCCTCTGTTTGCTTCTAGTACAAGTGAGAAATAATTTATATTATTTAGCTAGCTGTCATCTGTAACATGTCATGCACTGGCACTGAGCCACATTTTAGTGCTCCTAAATCCCATCAGTGTAACAGGGCTGGTTATGACAAATATAAGGGGCATACAGGTACTGTTCTCACTTGGAAAAGCATGTAGAGTTGTTGCAGATTAACCTGATTGAAGTGATAACTATGACTAGATATGAACTATCAAGACCAGCAGCAAGGTGGGAACATGTCAGAAAACAGATGCCTCCAAGTCCTTTGCTTGTTTTTGTTTCAGCATTAACAGTTTAGGCATATAAAGCCTGAAACAGGCAGGGATTTTTTTCTTCTTTGCAACTGCAGTTCCTATAATATCATCCTTTCTGCACTGTTTCTGCAAGGAAGCTCCCAGGTTTTCCTTTATGAAAAACAATCCATTTCACACTTAAAATTCCCATGCTATCCTCACTATATAACTGAAAGCAATGGCAGTGGCCAGCACGGATGAGGCAATTCCCACTTTTCACTGGAATACAGCCAGTGATATGACTGAGGCCAGGCCCTTGTTTCTCCTCTCCACGAATTTTGTTGCCAAACTTTCTGAATGAAGGCACTGCAGAATCTCAGGGAAGCCTGTCTTCTGCCCCTCACTTTCTCGCCTGCAACTAGCAAGGCTGTGTGGTGTGTCCTTTGCATCTGCCCTCAGACAGTCCTAGCTGTGATGAGGGAGAAACACTCCAAGCAAAATTTAAAATTACGCATACAAAATACTTTAAAATATTTTACACTTTCAAAACAGGATTTTGTCCTAATTTAAATCAGTCAGCTGCGATGGGAAATGTATGTTGTCCAATATAAGAAGCCTAGACTAAGGGGCTGCAGAGTGGAAAAGGAAGATTTTTGCTTATGCTTTTCAGAATAGCAACATAAATACCTCTTTGCAATCGGTGTAGTGAATTTTAAAATTTTAATGTACTTTAGGCTTTGTTTCGTTTGGTTTTTTTTTCATTTTAGTAGAGTTTCAAAAGCTCTCATGGGAGATGCATGCTCAGATCACCTCTGCTCTCAGGGCAAGTCGCTTACAATTTGTTACTACATTGCTTACACAATCAGTTGGTGAATAGTCCCACTGATACTAAAGGGGCCAAAAACTAAAAATCATTAAGGCTTGCTGTATGTGAACAAGAGCAATGTACTGACTGAAGTTTTATCCAAGGGATAAATCCAGCATTTAGAATTAAGTTTCCCATCAAGTTCAGTATTTCATACTTAACAGAACAATGGGAAATTACTATACATTTGGGTTTTGTTCAAGTTATTTAGTGATTTCTGAATTACTAACATTGGGCTAAACTTTCTACTAGAGTTCAGCTAGCACTGTGTGTGAAAATCAGTGTAGTTTTTCCAGTGTATGGCTGTTGAGAATCTCTGCTGTTATATATAAACAGGATCCATCTGCCTGAAATTCATGTAAGGATAATATATGAGAAATAATAACTAAAACTATCCTTTACCTATGGAAAAGAATTTTCCCCCTGTAGCCATAGTGCAAAACTGTTTTGTGACAGCACAGGAGCCCCTGTTCTTCACCCATGTGCTGAAGTTGCTGGTGGTTGTTGCCCAACCTGGACACAGTGACACTGATTTTCTACCTTTTCATCATGTTCCCAGCCCTTCTACCTCCTCTCTTGGCATCTTACTCATTTCCTCCTCTCCTGTCATCAGTCACTTGATGTTGGAAGGGCTGTTTTATAAAAGCCTCAGGCTGGATCTTGAGCCAGCAACATCAGCAAAATCACAGAGCTTTAAAATGGCATTAATGAAGTTGTGAGCTAACTGCATTCAGGACAACAAATGGGTAATTACAGCATTTGAATCACAATACGGAGTGATTGTGAAACCAATATAGAATTCTAATAGACAGGGATTTTAAAATGCAATCATGACTATGCTTTAGGAGCATTTTCATTACCCACTCATGGCTGAGCCATTAATTAAGTGTAAGGTCAATCTCATGCACTGAAGGAAAAAAGCAATGTCTCCTATGTTCTCTTAAGGGCTGTCAGCAGAGTCTGGAGAAGATCTTCATCAGCACAACTTCCTTCCACTCACACTTTTATAATAAAAATGGAGCAGAGTGGTGAACACTGTGTTTCAGTGCCTTCCCATGCACCATATGAAATGATGATGGCATTCAGTTAGGATCTGAGGTAATACTTTCAAAAGCACTCAAATGACTTAGAGACCTCAGTTTTATCTTCAACCATGAACTGATTAATGAGGTCACTAGACCACAGGTGGTTCACACAGGGCAGCTCTCTGAACCACCTTTCTGAATTTTGGAAGATTGTCCCTTAAAGGGAACAATAAATGGGGATGCTAGAGATGACCTTTTAAGAGCATAGAATGGAGGCAGGAGCAATCTTGTTTTACAGAGCAATACAAACCTTTGGAGAACTGCTGAACTGCCAATAAACCCCCTTATTTCTGTAGTCCTCCGGTTGTTCTGGGTCTAGACTCATATTCTGACTAGTGAATCACAAATAGTAAGAGCATAGTTATCAGTCAAGCCTCCAGTGCTGCATTTCAAGAGAAAAGGATGTTTTATTCTCATTCATGATAGTAGGAAGCCCTGTAATTTGGACTGCAGCTGCTAACAAAGCTCAGGATTTGTTCTTTTTAAATTCATACAGTGAAAAGACATATTAGCTACAGATGCTTAAGAACTTAGTTTAGGACTTGTTGGTAGCTTTCAGGTTTATAACAACAGTGCATAGTGTCCTGGTTATTCTACTAATGATCATTTGCCAGCAAAAAAAAAAAATAAAAAAAATACTTAGAGCTCCATTAATTCAGTAGAAAGGCTCTTATTGAATTCTATTGATCAAAACTGGTCCTGAACAAGGAAACTGATTTTATAGCTGATAAATGGCTAACTAATACTTTGGGGAATCAGATTATAGTTTACAGCCTAAGATCAGATGCTACTGCAATGCAGAATTTGAGAAGCATGGTAATGCCTGCTCATCTGCATGATGTGCCTGGTCCTACTGAACGTGCGCAGTGTAGGTGCATGACAGACCTGGATCTTACCAGGAGTGCTAGTACTGCCTACTCACTCAGCTGTGCCTTGGAAAACGTGTGGCAAGAAATGGGCCTGAGGTCAGATGAATGCTCGTGGCAGGCTGTATACAGTCCTAGAACCACAGGTTGAGCTCCATCGTGTTCTCCATCCTTTGCTAATATTGTCTTGTCCACCACATTTTCTATTGTATCCTGAACTGCCTTTGTCACCTATTGTTTATTTCCACTGGCAATGTGTTCCTTCCTCCCTCCTGCATTCATGGGTCCCTCCTGTTTCTCCATGGACTGCACTCCTTCCCTTTCCTTTCTACTCTTCCCACACACACTCCTTTTCCTGTCACTTGCCATCACACTGAATCTGCTCCTTCAGCACTTCTAGACACTTTCCCAGTGAAACCCTGTCTGTCCCTCTACCATGAGCTGCTCCCCTTTTCCTGCTTCATGACTCAAAGCACCTGTGGCAGGGAAAGTAAGTTAAAAACATCCTTATTTTCCTACCTAGCTTTTATCTCACCTGGCAACCACAGCAGGTTTGTGAGAATTCTAAGAAAATGGAGATATTTTAGTGATTTGATTCCCTGCCTGTGACACTTAAAAAAAAAAAATACCCCTCCCCCAATAATACAAAAAATACAAAAGTTCAGGCTTGGGTGGAGCATTTGATAGTAACAATGTGGTAGACCTATGGTTTACTTATCAACTTCCTTAGTAGAAGATTGTGTCTGATCCACTTTCAGGTAAGTGCTATCAGATCTAAAATATCTAAGCACTTTGGAAGAGAAAATAGAGACCATTTTTGAAACTGTGACTGCTGGCAAGCAGAGCGGTGTGGGGAAAAATAGGTAGAGCAGCAGGATTGAAGGCAAAGTGAAGAGGATTAGGAGACCAGTTCTGGGTGAACAGAACAGCCCAAGGGATGGTCCCTGAGGCCAGGACACAGCATGAAAGAGCAGGAGGGCTAGAGAAGGAGAGAAAATAGTAAGAAAAAAAAATATGTAGGCAACTGTAAAGAAAGCTACATAAACTACATATGAAAAATCAGTCAAATGTAATCATCTATATCTGACTAGCTCTGTGCCTGCACAGTTACCTGTGCAGCATTCTCTCATGTATTGTTCACACACAAGCACATAAATAAATATTATTACATGCTGCCTGGCATGGAAAGGGAAGTTTTTAATATCTTCATTCTTCCCCACTTATCTCCCACATTTTTGCTTCTTTTCAGCACCAGACAGTTTCTCAAACAAGGCTGTGAGGAGGAAAGGAAGTACTGGTACTGGCCATATGGAAGATATGGGAATGCAGAAAGAATAAGAAGCTGTCAACACCTCAGCCTAACATGCAGCCTAAAATTCCTGCCTGATAAATTCTGATAAATTATGCCTAGGGAACCACCCTGGACTTCAGCTTGCTGGAAAGATATCAGGAAAACAGCATGAAGATATTTTATCTGAAATTTGTCTTCCTATTTTGGGTACTCATGAAAATTGTAATTTGTACCAGTATTGTTTGAGTCAATAATGGATCTCTGAGCCTGGACCATACATTAAATTACTCCTTGGAGGTAGTCACACTGATTTTTGCCTTTTTTCTCTACTGTCACTGAAAAATATTTTGGGTAGTACCATATAGTAGGAAAAACGTCTGAACTGATGAGCAGGCTCCTGAAGGTATCAAACTGCTTTTTAACAAGAGCAAGCATGGAAAAGGGTCAGAAAGATTTCAGAAGATGTAGGTTTCCAAAAACCGGTGATAGATCTCACCCCAGAGACAGTTCATGAGTTCCCCTTGGGGTGCTTAAACAAATGCAAATATTTTTGCTTTGACAGTAATTGCATACACCTTGATTTCAGCTGCAGGTGCCAGCAGTGCTGTGCTACTGGTGAAGCTGTTTTGTCGCAGGTAAAACCCCAGCAGATGCACCAATTACTTTACATACTGTTTACCCGCTTTTGGTGACATTGAGGCTAACCTTGGAGTCACCTCCCCCGCTGCCACATTCTCCTTTGTCGTACCACCATTTGTTTTTCAATTTGTCCAAGAGGCCTTGTTCATTCAGTTTTAAAACTGCGAGGTTAACAGCATTTCTTGAAACGATAAAACATATTTTGTAAGAAACTGCACAGCTGTTAAGATGTTAGAAGGAATGAGGACTTAAGCTGTTTATAAGCTTGATCCACACACTAAATAAACCTCTCATTTCCATATTTCAAAGCCCTTGGCAGCACAAATAATTATGGTTACTTTTAAATGTGAAAAATGTGTTTCCAGTGGAGGAATGATTTCCAGAACAGCTTGTATTTTAACACAAAAATTCTATCAACCAACCCAAACTATTTTTGCAAAACGATGATAAAACTCTGCCTGGAATTATAACCGATTTACACAAATTTATTTGAATCTATATTTAAAGTATGTTCAGTGTGGGCCTAGGCTGTTTTTTCAAGCAGATGGGAAAACGTATCCCCATGTACTAAAGAGGCAAGATCCAGACTGCCTGTGCTAGACGCTGCCAGTCACTGTGCCACATACAGTTTTGACATGCAGCACTTCAGACTGATCCCACACAAGCTATGGGACAGCGCTCCAGAAACAGGCAGTATGAGGAAGAGCTGAAGAGGAGTGCTAACAGCTCACATGCTGACAAAGATGCTGTCTAGAGCCAGTCAACAGAAAGCACTGGACAAAGGTGCCAAGAGTCCTGTCTGTCTGAAGCTCTATCCCCTGCTGTAAGCACATCTGTACATTTGGGATGCAGGCTCTAGCGTCCTGCTCCTTTTGCACAGTAGAGGCTTAGCTGAAATGCAAGACCTGGAGTCTAGCAGCTTACTGTTGTGACTCTGGGGACTGTCCTGCTATTCTGGGAGAACACAGTCTCCCAGCCCAAAGGGCACCTGCAGCATGGAGGAACAAGATGGCAGTGGAGTGCATCCTCACTCAGGAAACCTCTGAACAGACAAGCAGAACCTCAAGCTCTAGGCAGAACAAAGCCAGCCAATTAGCTGGATGCTGAGATACAAGAAGGTTGTTTGGACATCCTGAGGACTTTTCCATGGAGAGTTTATACATGTTATGCTACCACTGGATGAAAGATAAATCCTGCTTTGCTAGCAACACAGTGGCATGGGCACAATAGACTGAAAGGGTTTCCGTGAGCCTGGTGGCCTCTGTATCACGTTTAAATGCTCTTTTTTCAGGTGAGAGAAATACCTGAGAGAGACTTCGGATCTGTGCAGGAAGAGGGGTGTTGCCAACACAAAGGCTAAAGCACAGAATCACTGCTTCTCTATGAAATCAAGGCTGCTGGGAGTGGTCTGACACTCAGGTAAGAAACAGGACACAGCTGGTCCTAGGATGCAGTTGCTTCTGTGCATGCTCAGAGGTTTTCCTTTAGAGAGCATTATGACTGGATGGCAGAGGGTAGACAGTATAGATCACCATACAAACCCAAATGTAAGGCATCTGGATTTATTATAGGAACTATACTCACTATGTAACATTTTAAAATCAATTGACAACAAATCTGCCAAGGTATTTATGCAGCCTTCATCAGCTCCGGACAAAACTTTGCCCTTGTTTAAATGTACAACTTCCTATCTGTATTACTAAAACCCTCAAAATACATACACAACTTATATTTATTAATAAACCATAATAATAAACTTTTATCTTCCTATTTTTTATGTCCAGAGGTCCCTAGTGCATCCATGCCTATCAGTCACGTACACTCTTTTTGATGGGTGTCTGCCCAGGCTCACTTGTGCATCTGCAGAGGCACATGCAGCAGTGGCACCATGCATCTCCAAAGCATCTGTGAGGTGTCAGTAGCTTAACTACTGCTCTTCAGGGATGATATGTGGTTGAGAAAGATGGAATTTTTATCTCTAAATTTGTTTAATGCTGTCAAGATCTGTCCATCAGTACTGAGTGGGATTTTACAAGAACTGTGTCAATGGCATCATCACCTCAACAATAATGAGAGGATGCAACACCTTCAAAGCACTTGGAGAACGGCTGGAAAGAGATTTCCTAGTGGCCGGGCTCCATCAGATCATATGGCACCAGAAGACACTGGGGATTGTGATTCACCCTCTCTAGAGATGGCTGGACTTTGGACCCTGGGGGTCCCTTCTGGACTTAGAAGGGAAATTTTTCTCTCACTTATTAGGTGAGAAGTCTTCCTGGAACGCAGGTACAGACAATGGTACTTCACAGCTTATGGAGTGTTCCTTACTACATTGGCTCATCTGTGGGACAAATGTCAGCTTTAGGACTGTCTTCCGGTAACAGTTTTTTATATAGCTCCTGCTGGAAGCAAGACAGATCTTTGCTGGCTGGTCATGAAGTTTGGAAACTGCTTGTGTGTGGATCTGACTTTACTTAGCTTCAGTGTAGTTTGATTTATATGAGATTTTCCATACAGATAAAGTAATTGCTTGTCTGTTCCTGAAAGTGAAAATGAGAACTGTAGGCTATAGTGGGAGTGATAACAGACTGCTCTTTGTGGATAAATCTTTAGAGGGAATTTAGCAGCAGGCTGACAAATGTGATTTTGTATAAGTGCTCTAATTATGGTTCACACTCCAGAGGGAGAGAAGCAACTGCAAAACTGGAATGAAATTTTTCATTTGTCCCTTTTGTTCTTGGAAGCAATTGCTTTTGAACCAGTCATATTTACTACAGATTTTTCATACTCAGCTTTTAATTACAAAGCCTGTGCTGTCGGTCTGTTTGCCCTATTCAGAAAGGTAACTGTGTGGTCAGCCTTGCCACTTAACAGAATTCCAATAAACTAAACTTAAATTTATCTTTGTAAGGACATTGGGACTGAGCCATAGATGAAAGATGATCCTAGAAACACTATTTCTTGGATGCTGAGCAACATTACTTATTTTGAAAATGGCTTAGATATGTATCCGGAGCCTGCTGTCTACAAAGTCAATGTCAAAACTCCTTCTCTTTTCAACAGGATCCAAACCAAGATCTAATTTAGTGCTGCTATGTCAAATTGTCACACTGGGTGGCAATAACATAAACAGCTGCTTTGACAGTGCTACAGATGCAGGCAGGAGTGATCACTCTCATGAAAAATGAAATGTATCTCAAGGAACATCACTAACTCTCAATTCAACAAACCACTTGATCTCAGTCAGATTTTAAAGTAGATGGGAAGCCCTATCAATCTATCTGTAAAAGCATCTTCATACTTCACATATATTTCCTCTAAGCTGTAGTCTCTCAAGTGCGAACATTAAAGCACACCAAATTAGACAAAGTCCTTAAGCTAAAATCCTTAGCAAGGTCTTTTCAGTCTTTATCTTATCTTGGGTGAAGATCGTACCTGATAATTTACAACTTTTTTTTTCAAACTTTCCAAGTTAATGTCTACTTAGACCTTTCATCTGGATATTCTAAGATGAATTTAAAACAACTAGGTGGGGTTTTCTTGACAACTAATATAAAGTTTTCATGTTTAATTTTAATGTTGAAGTGAAAGCTTTCTCACTTGCCAAATGTTGAATTTTCTCTTTCAAAGCATTAAAGATTATCAAGGAAAATTTTCCCACAGTCATTTAGAAAAGCTGCAGCTGGTTGATAGTAATCCTAGAGTAATAAATAAGTAAATGAAACCCATTCATGAGAGGGTTATTTAGCTGGGTTATTAGCCATATCCATAGACAGTTTCACAGCACAATAGAGAAATGGAAATAAAAAGGATGAAGAAGTAAATGTGGATTTAAGCTGCAATCATCGCTCTGAAATTAAACTGCATTGTTTATAAATAACACATTACTGTCCTCATCATGTCTAGTAGGCCATGTAAAACCAGGTTAGTTTCACACTGCTTTCTCTGTTACTTTGTTATCCAGGTCCACCTCAACGTGTGGAAATAAATAATTTCCTTCTGGTCAGCAAAACACAGAACCTTTGCTCAACACTCTCCCACAGATACATTATAACTGAGAGCCTAAAATGTGCAGTGATGACTGCACTGAAAATTATATACCAAGACCTCAGAGCCATGCTAGATCACCCATACTCATCCTAGAAAGTGCATAATTCTGTTACGGAGAAGGCATTTTGAAACTTTAGTATCTGTGGCAGAAACTTTTTTTCATTTTAAAAATTAGACTGTATCCTCAATACCACACTTAGTCAAAACTCCCACTGAAGAACAATGTGTTCCTCAATAAAGAAATTGAAGGGTTTAATAGTAAAAAAACAGGCAAGTGTTTTAATATTTGACTCTTAATCCTTGGTATCACTGCACAGTCCTGCCTTTTCCATTACTCAGAAGAAGACGTAGTCCTTGTATGTAAGTCAGGCCAGTTCAGACAAAACTGCAGCCCTTGTGTTACATGATATCTCACTTCACGTGTACTTGGGTACATGGGCAGTGATTTCAACGTATGGATCACAGCTATTTTTAGGCTGCCTTTAGAATTACAGCATGAAAAAAGTGATGAGAATTACATCATTATTATTTAAAATTACTGTCCATGTCCCCATAAATAAATAGTATTAAGCAGTTTAAAACATTAAGTGATATTACTTTTTTTTTTTTTTTAAAGAGCCTCCCTGTGCCAATTGTGGATATCCTTCCACAGTTATCAAAAGATAAAACTGCACAGACGGATGACAGTGTGACTACCCAGTCCATTGCAAAGTAACATCAGTGATCCCAAACAGGGATACCTCATTTGTTACCCAAAAGAATTGCAGCAGGGTGCTTGCCCAAAGCCCAGAGAAGCTGGCAGAGAGGTCTGTTTTGACTTCCATTGAGTTTGGGTCATAGCAATGGCTAACAATCAACCCATCTGTTGGACTTCAGTCCATTAGAAGCAGAGAGGCAGGCATGCAACAAATGATCTGAATGCTATGGCACACAACACTCTGATACTCAGCCCATGTACATGCTCAACCACACAGGAGGGGCATTTCCAAGGCTGATAGAGACACACAAAAGTCCCAGCACCATGAGGGAATGAGACAGAAGTCCAGACCAGGGACCACTGCAGCCAACATCACCAGCACTGCTGGAAATCTGAGACACCATAGTGGAACATCATGAAAAGGGGCATCAGATTTTGCTCAATGCAACACTTTCAACACCTATTTCAGCACAGCAACTCAGCATTCCTTAGAAACCAGAAACTAAAACGTGAAATGCATTCTGCTCAGTAAGTTAAGCCTGTTTTCACCAGCCTAATGCCCAGAGCTTGAATACACACATCAGACAGAAAAGGCTCTCTCCAGCCTGATTAGACTTGAATACATATCCAGAGTCTCAGCCACAGCTGCTTTTTTAATCCCTGGATGAACAGTGGTTCACAGGACGGTTGTAAAGCACCTCCCATCTGCACCGTTCAGCACCATCCCCAAATGCAATTCCAAGGACTCAGTCTTGGCCTGAGCACACACAGTGAAGGAGACCTTCTCCATGAAGTAAGGTCTCAGAATATGTTTTTGAATGCTAAATGGCATAGAAACACAGACAGGTCTCTAAGTACTCATTACAACAAAGGCAGAATCTCTGCTGTAAGCATTTAATAACAATATTTAGGTAGAGTTTTGCCATGAAAACTTACATGTCTTAGCTACTTAAACAACTTTAACATTTTCCTGAATCCGTTTCCTGAACTTAGTCTCATAAATTCTGATAACTGGCAATGTTAGATAGCAAAAATACTTTCCTGCATCCTGGGCAGATTCTTAGTACAATTTTGCTGTTATCTCTATAGACGGCGGCACTGTTGTTTCACTGCTTAATGTTGGGAATATTGTTCACTTGCAATAACGAATGAGCAAGATGTGCAGAAATAACATGACTCACTGTGAGACTCTACATACACAGAGACAGCTTTGTTTAAGCTGAAGCCATACTGCACTGCCCATCATCCTAGAACCACCGGTGCCACTGCCACAGCTGCTGAGGCAGAAGCAGAGCAGAGACCCCAACTCCCTAAAAGGCTTTTCACAAATCCTTCCCACAAGGGATTTCAAGGCCTCAAAAATCACTCAGTCACTTAAAAATCACATGGTGTGGAGGACTGCTATCTCTGGTTAACCTCAGGTTCTCTGAATGTGCAACAAACTTCAGACAAAGACTACCTGGATGTTAAATGATCAAAGGTCCTTAGGTGGTCCATACATATGTGAGGTATGGACCAACTGGGAAAATACAGAGGTTTCCCTTCCATTATGGTAAAATACATGACTAAATTGTCATATAAGTTTGTTGTATATATACTGCTATATAACTGGTGCCTGGAAAGAAGCAGGGATCAGTAAACTACAGCACAATGGCAAGTAAAGCCACAGATGAGGTGGTGCATTGGCAGAAGTTCACTGAAGGAACAAGCTTATCCAAGACCATAATACCGCTGCCAGTGATGGCAGCCAGTGCTGGCAATTGATGACGAGTGTCAAGCAACTCAAAGCTAACTTTCTTCCTTGCACTTCGTATGTTTCTCTCTGCAGCTACCTGTTGATGCAGCCATCGTGCAGACCAGCCCCTGGGCATTGCTGGTGCAGACTGGAGGGCATTCTCCCTCAGGACAAGGCAGAGAGAGCTCGGTGAAGCCAAGTTCAGTGCCCTTATTTCAGTGATGTGAATTGCAGTTATTCTCTCATGACCTAATCTGTATCCAGACCAGGTGGCTTGGGAAGAGGAGGCCACAGCTGCCAGGGACCTCCTCTCGACCCCCAGCCTAGAGCTTCCTGGATGCCGCTGAGGATCTGTCTCAAATGCACTTAGAGAAACACAAGCGGATGGTATTTTTACAGCTTGTATATATCATCCATTCAAATGATTTGCAATGGGGAAAATTAAAATGCAACCTTACCAAGCAAAAAATTAAATGCTGCCCATCTTATGAGCTGTTTATTTTATTCTTGTTTTGAAAAGCGCTGATGGCAGATTGTAACACAACACAAATGCAGTGCAGTTTAAGGATGTTTGACAATTCATCAAGAGAAATTAAGTGTAAAGCTGCATGGCACTGGCTGAATATGTTTAATAAATCAGAAGTGAAACAAGCACTCTGTTAACAAGGAAGATGTAGCCAAAGCTTACATCACTGTATACTCAGAAGGCTTGAAGGATCAGTAATCTAAATATTTAAAAAGAGAGCTAAAGCAAGAGTATTTTCACAAGAAAAATAACCTAAACTTTAATGAAAACGGTCCAACTTTGAAATAATGTTTTTTTAAACACATTCAAGAACTTACAGGGATAATATCTGTACCGAGATCTCTAAAGGTTTGCATGCTGTAATGTTACTTGTATGAAAAAAACTGTATTCAAATACTGAAGCACAGCATATATCTAAACATTTTCACATGTAGCTGACAGAGTCCTTGGAACTAGCTCTCATAGCTTGTCCAGCATTTAGAAATAAATAAATAAATAAATAACTACTAGTATTCAAGTTGTAAGTCTTCACAATACTAGCTCTTTAGCAGTGGGTCTCTCAGATCTTCCTGCTAAGCTCTTCCATTTCAATATTCATACTTATCAAAGAAAGGGTGTGATCAGCTATCTCAGCAGAATGTTCAGGCCCAGCTGAGGACCACCAGGACAGTGGATGCCTCTTGAATTTCATTTTGCAAAATTCGTGTACCCCTGAGGAACTGACTGGCCTGTACAAAGCCAAAGTACTGCAAAAAGGCTCTGGGCAGGTTGTGTACTACATTAGAAGCTGATACCATTTTAAAACATCATTTAAAGATCCCCTGGATAACTGCATTTAAAACCTCTCTTACAGAACAATATATCAAAATATTCTGCAAATAATAAGAATAAAATATTTTTACAAGAATTTTTATGTATTATTATTTATTTAGAGACAGGAAATTTAAGGCAGTGCTCAAATACTTTTTAACTGTGGCTAATTAAAGTAAGTAGAGTGCTCTTCATTTAGCCATCCAAATAAGATGCTTAATTTCCAGGGGCAGTGCATATTTACAGCTTCTATGTATATCCTAAGTATACAGTTTAGTTGCTCAAGCTGAGCTTTGTAAACAAATATGAGCCAAACTGACACCTTGAGGATCAGCAGGAGTTCCAATTAATGGGAGACCCACTGCTGCTAAAAATTGCCATAGCTACTTTGAATTCAAAGAGGTTCTGACAATTTACACCAGCTAGAGGTCTGATGACTGTAGTTTAAAATATTTATATATATTGAAAGCTGCTTTGCAGCAAGATATTCCAATTAGAGTATGCAAACACTTCTTGGTGCAAGCAATTAAATATATATTTTGCTTGTGCAAAAACAACAGCAGTTGACCTGGGAATGCAACTCAGCTTGTTTCTCTGTTTTACACATAGCTTTGCTGTAAATAAAAAACATATAAAACTGTCCCTAGAGTAACTGTTGATTCAGTAGATAGTCTTTAGCAACATCAGAAATGCTAGTTTCTCCCAACTTTGCGCTATTTTAGTTTTTGCTAACAACTACCTAATCTTGTTTTCATCAAGCAGTACAATATTTTTTTATCAAAGCAAAAGTTTTCTTGCTGGTTCCAGCATAAGCAGGATTATGTGAACAGGCTGCTGCAGTCCAACACCTGAAATTCAGAATACATGTTTTAAAGGCTTAAAATCATAGAATCATAGAATGGTTTGGGTTGAAAGGGACCTTAAAGATCACCTGGTTTCAACCCCCATGTCCCCAGGAACGGACACCTTCCATTAGACCACTTTGATCAAAGCCCCATCCAGCCTGGACTTGAACATTTTCAGGGATGGGGCATCCACAACAATGTTGGGCAACCTGTGCCAGTGCCTCTCCATCCTCAGCAAATCCCTTGTTTGAGTGGGATTTTTCAAAAGTGTCTGAGCACCAACGTAATGCTGTCTCCACACTGCTGGAATTGCTCTCAAGATAAGCTTGGCCCACTGCCAACTGCCTCAAAACTTTCTCTCACCTCAGAAAAAATAGGAATCCTATAAAAGCCACCTTTATGGCTTCTATACATTTGATATTGCGGAAAACACTTACAGTAATATTTTAAAATTTGGAACGTGTAAAATGATAATGTTTAAATATACAATTATATTATATATTTTTACAATATAATATATATATTATAAATACTTAATGCTTTCAGATGGGCTGACATTTGCCCCTGGCATGGCTGGCATAAAAGCCTTTTGCTTTTTACACCTTAGGTGAAGCAGACCTTGACTCGCAGTTGCATCACAGCAGAGTGTTTGGATGCTGTTTCACCTGCTTCTCCAGTAACTCCTAAGTTTAGGGGGCCCCAGCTGAAAGAAAGTGGCAGTATTGGCACAGACACGTAGGGGTTTCATGGCAAAGCACAGCAGGTGGTTCAGTGCCAGGCAGAGGTTCCATTCATGTTGGATCAGGGAGTAGTAGCTTGAAGCGAGGGCCACTGCAGTGAAGATCTATCATGTCTCATGCTGTCCCTCTCTTCTCCTACCTAGACTGCATTAGTGCAAGCCTCTTGAAATGGCATTATGCTATGTTATCCAGGCACATGCTGTTGAAACTCCTTATGTCACTCCATCCGCAAGAAAGAGCCAAATGCTGCACAAATGATCTAATTGTTTTTCAAATTGGTGGCTTAACAGGACTGAAAACATTATTCATCATTACTGATCTTGGCCAGTAGATTTAAATTTTCCTTTACATAATATCTTAACCATATTTGTAAGGCATTTTAAATTTATGATTCCGAATGCCACAAAGTGACTATTTCCACCCAGAATGAGGCTAAGAAAATTAATCTTTTTTGAATGCAATTCAGTGCTTATTCAATAGAAATATGGTGTGGTTCCTTGTAACTTAAAAAGTTGTTCCTTCTTTATATTTATCCCAATCCATTTGACATCTCTGATGGATCACTAGACAGCCTACTGAGATCATAGACTTCGGCCGCCCTACGCAGAGGAAGATTTTACTACATCAAAATCTTCCAGCACAAAGCAGTTGGCAGCTGTTTCAGCAGCTTCTAATTTTTCACCCCATTCAACATGTCCCAGCAGTGGCAGAAATATTGTACATTTGACTGAGCATTTCACAGCTTTCATCCACATGAAGACCCAGCCCTAGGCTGAATCACCTATCCCAGAAGAAAAGTTACTGTGACCTCCAAAAGCAACACGAACTCATTGCTGAATCTCACTACAAACCATGTAAAATAAAATATCCTGTTGGACTAACAGCAAAAAATTAGGGTTTCTGGTTCCTAAGCAGCCATATATCTCAATGTGCTATATAAATGCATGCTCTATTCAGTGGGTAGCAGGGCATAATAATAAACCCAGAATTTTAATGCAGTATTGCATATATCTGGCATTTTTGGAGCCTGGTTCAAATTTGGCAATATTTGAAGAGATTTCACTATCAGACTTGTTCAATATTTTATTTATGCCTCTCTGACTATCACCTTTATGAACATACAATGATAATATGGGTAAGTGATCTTCTCCTATTTTCTATTCCTTATGATTTGTTGCTGTATTTTCCTTCTTGCAAGGATCAGGATCTCACAACAGCAACTGATTAGTGCAAGATGCCAATTTAAGATTCAGAAATGGCAGAAAAACATCGGGTGTCACAATGGAGTGACTTCTACAAGTAAAGGCACTCAGCTGAGCATCTCTGAAAGCCTTTTACATAAACTACCTCAACTGTCAGCTTATGATGCTCCATAAAAGGTGATGAAGTCCTCCATCCTAGCTAATATTTCTGAAATGTCCTCAGAGAAGGGTCATACAAAAGAAATTGCATTTATCCACTTTCAGGGTGAATGAGACATAGCTATCTGTGGCAAGCATGGTGAGAGAAAAAACAAACTTCTGCCATCTTCCCAGCAGCTGCGTTTGGAAAAGAAAATTAATACTATTGCTGTTCCCAGGAATTCATGGAGTAGCCAAATTCAGTTGAATTCATAATAAACAGCATGGCCAGCAGGTCAAAGAAGGTGATTCTGCCCCTTTTCTCTGCTCCAGTGAGTACTGCATCTAATTGTGGGGTCTTCAGCACCGGAGAAACCTGCCGGAACAGGTCCAGAGGGGAGCCAAAAAAATGTTCAGAGGGATGGAGCTGCTCTCCCATGAGGACTGGCTGAGAGAGATGGATGGAGTTGTTCAGCTTGGAGAAGACTAGGCTCCAGGGAGACCTTACTGAGGCTCCTCAATACTTAAAGGATGCTAATAAGAAACATAGTGAGAAAGGTTTTTAGTAGGGCCTGTTCCAACCAGACAAGGAGTAACAGTTTTTGATTAAAGGAGGGCAGATTTAGACTAGAAGAAGGTAGACTTAGACTAGAAGAAGGTAGACTTAGACTAGGAATAAGGAATAAATTTCTTACAGTGAGGATGGTGGATCATTGAACAGGTTATCCAGAGAGGTGCCTCATCCCTGGGAACATTCCAGGTCAGGTTTGGACCTGAGCTCTGAGCAAGCTGTTCAGTACCTGCACACTGCAGGAGGGTTGGACTACATGACCCTTAAAGGTCCCTTCCCCCAAAGCTATTCTGTGATTCTGCAATTCTATTAATAGCTTTATTTTTATTTTAGAGACAAATCTACTATCTTAGATTCTGTTTCTAATGAGCACCACCCTTTTGCCTGTCTGGTTAGACTTTTCAGCCACCAAATCCTAGTCTCACCCTAATGAGAACAAAGGATGGAGTGATTGCAAAGCAAAATGCCATCAGCATTCTGTACAGTGTTGAAAGGACTGTAATAAAAGCAGTCTTCTTATCCTTTAATTTTTTCCTAGTAAGGAAAGGAACTCCACATGAGAAAACTGTAGGGAAACAGTGCTGTTTGCTTCTGAGGTTATTCATACACTGACATCAATGTCCACAAAGCTATTAACAAAACACGGCCACTATGTCAAAAACTATTGGCAACACAGAAATCAGGATGGATGCTTGATTTTTATGGTTGCCAGAAACAAATTACTAATTCATATGATCTCCACAGCTGACATACTATTATTAGTTCTGAACTTAGACTGAGAAGGGGCAAGAGAGATTTCTGTAACATCATATACCTGTTTCTTTTTGACTCCATACAGATGTTTTTCGTAAAGAAGAACTGTAAAGAAGAACTATAAAAAGGCAATAAATGGAAAGATTCCAGCTAAGAGACGGTTTCTTAAGCTTTGGTCTAATTATGATGCAAGCACTTTGAAGTTCATTACTTTAATTAGAATCAGAGACTGAAAGAAAAAAACAGGGGAGCCATTTCCCAGGTGGGAACTGTAGCTGCAACTGCAATGCAACAATAAAGAGCACTGCATAACTTGTGGCTTACTGAAATGCTGGCTTGTGTTTTGCCTAATGGTAGATCAATACTATACAAATGAAGCAATTACAGTTGTGCCATATAAAACCTTATTTGGTCAGCAGCCAAAATGGGGATTAGCTGGAAAAGTTCCTAGGACTTTCTGTCTGAATATTATTGCAGAAGTTAATGAGGAATATCTGATATGCTTAGACAAACATAAACAGTGCCAGCAACCAGATGAGATGGTCGGTCCAATAGTCAGCGTTCTGATAATTAAAATGCCCTGAAGCCAGTTGAACATCAGCCCAAGATCAGGTGAAATGATCACAAGGGCAATCTAATCCCTCTAGCAACCAGCTATACAATGTTGCCACCATTGGTACAGCCATGTACACAGCAGCAAACTCTCCATATTCCCGCAGCATGGAAGCATGTTCCCTTCTGTACAGCTCTGTGCCCCTACACTGCAGCTCGTGGTGGGGAAGTAAAGGCCACAGTCAGTTTGATACAATGGTTCTGCCAGAACTTTACTATGTGTTACTCATTCTCATCCAGTAAACCACCTGGTCTAGTAAAAGGTGTACCTGCCTATGGCAGGGGGGTTGGACCTAGATAATCTTTAAGATCCCTTCCAACCTAAACCATTCTGTGAAATGCAAATATAGCAGCTCTCAGACCAGTCAGACCAAGCACAGCCATGGCAATACAGTAATACTCATGTTTCAAATACAAGCAGCCAGACTACAAAGAAAACAAGGTAATGAAAATACTAATAGATCTCCACAGTGGATATGGAGATCCAAATAATGTAATTGCTGTTGTCCTGGACACATGCCCACATACCACTTTTAATAAAAATGGCCAGATGTAGTAGAGTCCATTGGTGACGGAGATTTTTGCCACTGCTTTCTAAAGGGAACACAAAATATCATGTGGTCATAGACCACAGACTGTTCAAGAAGCTATTAGTCGAAGTTACAATTTCTGTATTATTTTCTCTCCAAAACACTTTCACTGACCAAAGACACAGAGAAATCTACCATGGTGTTTGTCCTGAGGTACACACCTCTACGGATTTGAAATAATCATACAAACATCTGAAGTAGGAATGGACTTCAGATATTCACAGCACAAAACCACTATGCTATTAATCTTCACTGTTCCTCTGAAGCTGACAGGCAATGGTAATTACCTTTGATTTGCAAAGGTGGACCTTGAAGTGAGAGTTCACCTTAGTTCACCTGAGAAGGTGAACTGATCTTCTCCAAGACTCCCAGGAAATCTGGGCAGGGTCATAATTATGCTTACAAGTATGACATAACTTCAGCCAACCACACAATCTATCCTTCTGGTCTCCCAATGACAAACACTTCCTTAGATATGAGTCAACCTTAAACTTCTGTGCATATTTCCTCAACCCGATCTTTGACCACAAGATATTCCTAATTTTTCCTGCCAAAAGTGGGAGACAGCCAACATGAGTGCCTTAACTCCCATAACAAATTCTTCCGTATTTTGACCACACTCAGGTGTTCCACAAAGGTCCATGCTCAGAAGATGTATAAAGCTGCTTAAGCAGTTAAGTGCTCCCTTTGCCCTGGCAAAGAGATATCAAACACTGACAGTTACTTCACTGAGTTCAGATACTTCATTCTCTTTTGCTTTTCCAGCATGAGAATTTTATTCAAATGAGAACAATCTGCTTGATTTTTAGTTCACAGAAATCATAACTAAAGCTAGGAAAGCCAGGTCAGGAGCAGCTTTTGTACTAGTTGGGGAGAAGACCTTCTACCATGCAGAAGACATAAACATCACTCTTCGTAAGCTACTACAACTTCCCAATAGTCCTGTAGCTCCAGACGATTGAATGTGATGGCTGAAGATATCCTTTTCATATCCATAATTGTCAAAAAAGGATCATAGCATAGTGTGGTCTGGGAAGCACCTCAGGAGGTGTCTGGTCCAACCTCCTGCTCACACAAGGGTCAGTCCTGAGGTCAGAGGTCAGACCAACCTGCTCAGGGCTTCAACCAGTCATGGTTTGTAAACTTCCAAGAATAAAGCCTGCACAACCTGTCTGGGCAGACAGTGTCACTGTCAGGCTGTCCTCAGGCAGTTAGGGGAAACAGTTCCTCCTTACATCTAGTCTGAACTTCTCCCATTTCATTTTATGCCCTTTGTCACTTACCTTTCTTCCCTAAGCTGCTATGAAGAGTATGGCTCCATCTGCTTGATGACCTCCCCCACAAGACCCCCAAAGCCATCTCTGCTCAAGGCTGAACAAGCCCAGATCCCCCAGCCTCTTCTCACCAGAGCAGCTCCAGCACCATAACCAGCTCCATCTTGATAATCTTCCATGAAATTTGTTCAATTTATTGATGTTTTTCTTACATGAGGAGGCAAAAAAAAAAAGGATGCAGTGCTCTAGATATAATTGGAATGTTTGCAATTATTTTATCTGATGCCACAATATCTTCTCCTGTGGCCTACAAATTGAATGAACTAAAAGCACTCTAATTGCAGACTGACTTGGATAGTTGCCCACTACCTAAAGGAGACGCCAAAAATAGCAGCTTGCTTATTTAACTGGATTAGGAAAAATTACGAAATCCTCAGGAAACTGCGATGACTTTCTGTTCACTTTCAACTACACTTTAATAACCTGAATTCACATTATTTAAACTCTGCAAAATCACAACTAATTGTCAAGTGTTCATGTGGTTTTAAAGGAAAAAATATCATTAGCAGGTACAGAATATAATTAAAGTAGTATCATATACCAATTAAAACCTGAGGAGATGGATCTTAGTAAGTGCAGAGCATTGGAATGTGGGTAGGTCCCCCCAGCTTTGCACATAGGCCATTACCTTTTTATTTAAACCAATAGGGAAATGAGTATCATACTAAAACCTGGCTCTTTATGTTTTGTGTTGCAAACAGAAAAAAGCTTTTGTGGAAACCTTAAAATTCAAAATTTTGGTTGAAAATGTAAAAATCTAAAAAATTGCCTATAATGTTTGCATTTGGGCACATGAAATACAGATGATTTGGGTTATCTAGAGAAGGTTGAGATATTCTGTAGCAAACAACCAGATCCCATGAATTTTTCTGTAGGCTCAAGAGTTTTAAGATCCAAAATAGATCTGAATCACACAAATGACACAGCATAAAATGCTGCTGTGTTCAAAATCAGATGCCTGCATCCATACCAAGGAAGCCAAAGATCTAATTCTAAATGTAAAAGCCTCTCTAAAGACACAATTACAAATTTGGGCTGCACTAAATGGAACCATATAAGCAACAGATTGGAAAGAGACTGATATGTAATTATATACAGAGAAAACCTATTCTGGAGGTAACAGATGGGCTGCCAGATGTTGGGTCTGCTCTCACCTGCAGGCCTCATTCAGCCCTGCTGCTAGTAATGGAAGATGCATGGGATCTGGGTCTTCTTGTGCACACATACTGTTTTTGCCCATGTGTGGGGGAAAAAATAATAAAAAAGTTCTACTTTCTTCTGTGCTGGAGGCAGATTATTATTTTTATGTGTTCTTTTAGAGCAGAAAGAAATAACTGGAGTATAACAATAAAATAGGTCTCTATACCAGGTTAGGCTTGGATAACTTTCATACAGTTGACTTCTGACTATAAAAAACTGCAGGAAAAATCATAGCCAAACTTTGACAGAAAACTGCCAGTCCTGCCAACAGCTGTTAAAAGAGAGTCTCACTCGAAAAAGGAGCACACACCATTGTTCAGCATCATGTGAGTTGGTAAAAGATATAGTTAAATAGGAGCTAAATCCTTTTTCACATTTAAATTCTCACTCGGTGACTTAGGTGGAATGGGAAGCAGAGGAAGGCAGGCAGAAAAGGGGAGTAAGACATTGAATTCTAAACCCAAAGAGATTTGAGCTAAGGATATCTAGAGATAGTTGAGAATAACAGCATTAGTTTTGACTCTACCTCCTACCACATACAAAGTAGACCAGATAAGAGGAATAATTAGTGATCGACCACAAGTCACCATTTTATCAAACAATACTTTAAACATGTACTGTTCAGTGAGATGCACATATGGACATTTTTATCTGGAACCTGAGCACCTTGAGAACATTCTGATGATGGGAAACAGCCGCATTTTATAGTTGTTTTGCCAAGACACACAGAAGCTTAAATTATATATTAAAACTTCCAAATCTTGTTTTATGCTGTTAACACCTTTTCAAATCTTTCATTCTGGGATGTTCAGTCCATAATGCCTACTCTCTCACACAGTGTGCCAGTCTGAGACGCTGTTCTTAGTTCAAAGAAACTGCGAGAAAGAAAACAAAAACTTTTCTCCCTACTTTTTGGGTTTGGATTTCTCACAAGAATCAAGGCTGCCTGAAGACTAAATGGCCATTTTATGTCTCTTGGAGTCCATCTAGTACTTACTGTCAGTTGGAAGTGGGCAGTTTGCAAGTACCACACAGATTTTTTGCAAACTGTTTTTCAGGTGCTATTTGTTCCCCAAATGTCATTTCCACAGAGAGGTATTGTTACGAGCTGCTGAGATGCCTTTCAGTGACCTGCTCCTTTGCTTTAGTCTACCTACAATTTACCTGAACAATTACTATCTTAGTGGGATAGGCCTTTTACTTGTCAGGAAGCGTACCATCAACTTCAAAGGGCAGTTTCCTGGGAATTGACACCTAAACAGCCAGAGAGTTGTAATGAAAAGAAAACAGAGAAATAATAACAAGCTGCACTGTTAAAATATAAAGGGCTGCATCTTGCCCTCTGCTGAGATGCTTTACAAGGGACTGGGGAAATGGCAGGGAAAAGGGCAGGAGAAAATTATTTCTGAAGTGCCAAGAAGCGGCGTTTGTTTCTCAGAGGACCTATAGATTAGAAACAACCTTTTTGTATCCACTGGCATATGCTGGGGATTAATGCTTATCAAACGTTGGCGAATGTCCAGAAAATCAGTAAGATGTATGCACAGCAATGGTATCAGTACTTTTGAGACATTCTGGCTTTTGCGGATAGTTTGAGGGAAATTCATTGGTTATACTTAAACATATGCCCCTTTTTACTTGTCAGGGAATAGAACAGCCTGACAAATTTCATTTGGATAGTTTTAATATTGTGAAGCTCCTATCCTGTTTGCATTCAAATATTTCTGAAACAGAAAAACAAGAACTGTAATTTTTTTTAATGCCTTGATTTCTTTCTGATTGTGGAAAACAAGCTGTTTTTCAACTTGTCCTGGTGCTGACTACCACAGAGTGGCCCATAGTAAGGCTGAAAAAACAGAATGGTTTTATACTTTTTTTTAATACTTTTATACTTAACCTTTTATACTGATTATAGTGCTAATTTAAAAATACCCATTGCCATCGAAATATTTAGATAAAAACCTGTTATTCTATGCAATAGCTTACTGCTGTTTCCTTCTGCTCTGAAGCACCCCATTTCAAAAAATCCCAGGACCTTGCCTGGAACAAGGAGCAGGATGCTGCTAGCAGAAAGGCACCAGAATGTGACTGTGTGACCAAAATGGGAGCTGATCTTCTTGGAAGAGCTCATCTTCCATCAGTTGCTTCTAGTGTTTGCAGTGTAGGAAAACAGAAGAAGCAGCAGAATAAGTTCCTGTGGCTTTTGCTTTCTCCAATCCACAAAGAGCTTTGTTCAATTATGAATCACCCCTGAAGTCTGAGGGTGAAAACTTCCTGCTAGTGGCAATGAAGAAATAGGCTCTGTGAAGCAAGGCAGGTCAGAGAAGGCTCTTTGAAGTACTTGAAAGACATAGTGATTTTTTTCCCCCTCAGGCCAGGGAAAATTCAGCGAGTGCAGCATCACGGACACTAATGAGTTGTTTTCTTCCAAAGATACAAATATCAGAAATTATCTCAACACCAGTGCTCTTCACTGCAATTTGGTGACTTAAATCCTACAATTTCCTTCCTCTATATGTAAAATTTTCAGGAAAGGGCAAAACTATTTCAAGTAGAAGATTTTCCCTAAATACATTTGCTTGCACATCTTGCAATCGATCTCATTAGCCATCATCAAATTTTCTTCTTTTTCTACTACACTTTTTTCCATGGGAAATACCCTTATCATGATTGAAAATTATGAAATTAATCCAATAGATATCACTGGGGAAAAGAGCAAGTTTGGATTTTAATCTCTGTTCTTAAGGCTTTCTTTTTACTTTTAAAATAGATACTCTGTTTTTAGACAGAAATAATCCACGTAACCAAAACTAAGTATGCCTCCCAGGCTCAGCTGAAAGAACAACTTGCTAACATTCATTATCAGGCTTTCTCTTCACTGATCTTCTTTTGACTTCTGACTTTTATATTCCTTGCTAAGCAGTGCCCCCCTCTCTGCCTTTTTACCTAGTAAATGTTATTTTTAGTTGATAGAAAACCCAACAAGCTCTGAAGGATCTGACTTGCTTGAGAAAAATCTCAGCTATAAGCTGTGACACTGAATGGTAATGAGGTGGTAATTCAAGCCTTGTTATGCCTACAGTGAAGGGAAAAATATTATGCAAAGTCATACAGTATGATCTACACCATCAGTCAAAAAGGATAATGTTTACATATGTATCAAATGTTACAGATCCCATTCTAGTTTTCAAATAATTTTATATCACAGAAAGAAATGACCTTGTAAAATCTTGGTAAGCTGACTCAAATCCTGTTCTTTTAAATATCAACAGACCACCTCATAACTATGCAGGTATTTTTTTCCCTCCAGTGGCTCTTGGTTCAAAAGAGCAAAAGTCAAACTCAGTAATTTCATATCACTCATTTAAATTGTCAAACCTCAATTATTCACCAGTTATCTCTATATCTTCTCTACATCATATATAAATAACACCAGCTTGTAGCTTCTAGGTGCTTTGCTGAAATGATTGCCTCTGCGGATAAGACACTGATTGAGGGCAAGATCAGCTATTCTGGCAGGAGAAGAGAAACATGAAAAAAATCAAACCTGCTTTCTCTGCATCTCTCCTCACTGTGAAGGTTGCTTGTCTTCAGAATGATCTGGGGAGGTCTTTGGATGCCAGTGTTGCCAACCAGAGGAGAGCTAACCAGCAGAGGAAACACCCATTCTTCTCTGAATTGCCAGAACAATGCTCGAAAGCACATGAGCCATAGACCTCACCATGATGACCTAAGGATACATTACCTTTGCCTATTTCTGTACCTTTCTAGAAACAGGAACATACGATTGAGTGAAGAATGCAGGCCAGATACACAGAAACACAACAAACTAGGATAGATACATCAACAGTATTGGTTAAAAAATAAAAAATCTATGAAGATCTTTGAAAACTGAACAATACAGTGTACACTGAAGGGTGGTCCAGGGAAATTCTTCCTTTATGATACAACATAACTTGTAAAAGGAAGCTTCACTCATGGGAAAAGTATATTTTTGTGAAGATTCATGGATTTCTGCGGTACAAAACCATTGAAAAACAACAGTGGAAGAAGTCCTCTGTAGTAAATAAATGTTGACTCTAAAAAAATTGTGTGGTCAGCTCAAACATTTTTTTCCTAGTTTTTCTTTTACTTAGAGGCAACCTGTGAATATCATACCCATTCTTTTGTACACACAAATCCAGTTTTATAGAAAGCATAAGAGACCAGAGAATGCAAGAAGTTTTGGGGGAAAGATTTTTATCTATCCTTATAGATGACTACTGTGTAATGACTCTGATTGTTTTCCTACAGAGCTTGGTGTGAATTACCAGCTCACTGATCTAAAAATCCAGGGTAAAATGAGAACTGGGGTATATCTCAGAATAACATATTAAATTCATAATAAACAGCTTTGTCAGTGAATGATGATCTGGAAATTCCTTCCAAAATAAGCTCCTTATATTCTGGTCTCCAAAAACATCAAGGACAACACCTGATAAAAAGTTTAATTGTCCCATTGGAAGAAACTACCCTATCAGATTTACTGTTATTGTCCCAAGCTTGTTTCAGATCAGTGAAGAAAAGAATAGGAAATAGAACTTCCAAACAAACAAACAAACAAACAAAAGAAGGCATATCCCATCCTAGGTAAGATCTGCCAAAATTCTGTATGAATGAGCATTCATTACTGAAATAAGTTTTCTTTCCTAATCTAAATTTCTATGGAACCATACGGGATATATCTGTGAAAAGCAAAAGTAACACTGCCAGCTGTAGTACCACGTTGAAAAGAAGCAATGAAAGAATGGAAATTTTAGAGATCTACCTCAGGAAAAAAAGGACTAGATGAAGCCACTGAGATCAAGATGCTAGGTTACAGAGGTCATATGATCAGAAAGTTATATCTGCAACACCTGCTTCACTGAAGCACCGCCCACATCGCTAACCTTAGGTTAAACACAGTAAAGAACGGATAAAGAACCAGCACCTCAGGCAGTGTAGAATCAGTTCATGTCACCAGTTGTCACACCGAAAAAACCCAGCAGATACGACCAGGTGGACCTTTTTGCTTCCCTCTCTAGAACATTAAAACTTTCTCCTAAACTCAAACTGGAGTTACTCCTTTACTACATAAAAGGAATAGAGACTTGAACGGAATATAGAACTCCAGATTCATATATATAAAAGCATTAACTGTAGTTCCAATAGCAGTAATTTAATAGAGCTCTGGATTTCATGAGGTTGGTGAATAAACACCACCAATTTCTAAAACATGTCGACGCATCTACTCACAACAGGTTTTTTTAATTATTTGTCTAGATCTAATCCTGCTGCTCTCATCTATCTGGGCTCAGAGTGTCTCAACAGACACTTAACACCTTGCGCAGGTTTCACTCATCCATGCTGCACACAGTTGGCTGCAGCACAGGGCAGCCAAATGTCAAAACAGTAACAGGAAAAAAGACAGCTCCTCAGTTTTTAGCCCAACCTGTCATTCATCTTTACATCAAACAGCTTCAAGGTACAAAAAGTTGAAAAAGTTTTTAGTGTACCTTTAAGACAACATTGCCTTTAATTCCTTTTCCATTACCTCTTAGAGTGGAGAACTCTTTCATGTTCTTCACTACTCAAACTTGTTTATGGTGCCTACATATCTAAAACAGAAAAGCAGAGGCATGCAAAGCACAGGAGTTGTGTAGTACAAGATCTCCAGGTGTCGCTTTCTAGAAACACAGATCACTGCAAGTGGCAAGGCAGACGACCCAGGGGTGATCCAAAATGGCCAGATGTCTGGCCACGAGAATATCTTCTAATACCAACATTTACAAAGGCAGGTCTTGCTAAGCAGACAAGCAGCACTCTCTTAACCACCTTTAAAAGCACCACCTTTGAAGAAAAAAACTCATTAATTCACACTGAATACTACACAGCAGCTTTGGAACGATACCTACCGTTGCAAGAGGAGGAAACAGTAAGAACAGTTGGGTAGTGCCATGAGAGAAACCCAGTCTTTTTTGCGTTGAGAGCCTTTGCCCTCAATCACAAATTCTTTCTCAAACATGTCAGTCTTTGACATTATATAGAAATGAATATCACTGAGAAGGAAGGAAGGAAGGAGACACACATGATGTGTGATGTGGTACTGCCTGGTGGGCATAAAGGAAACACACATCAGGCATTTCCCATTCTCCTCCATTCAGTGATATGCATGAATCCTAATACTGCACCAGCACTGAGAATAAATCATTTCAATTAGCCAATAGGTACTGGTTGAACACTGCAGGAGTGTAGCATGGAATCCAATAAAGAAGAGTTTCAAATTAAAATCCACGATCCCGCTCATGTGTTACGGTCATAAGCAACAGAGAGACCAGCCCCAGGATCACTCCGATGGGTGGATTTCATCTGCATGAGCAAAGTGATGGGTATGTGTTCTGTAATGAACATGAGACTGGTGATGTGATGGCAGGAACCATCGCTAATCCTGTGCTATAGTAAGAATCACCCCACTTTCTGCCCATTAGATCTGTGAAAATACATGGTCTGGTTCTCCACTCGCATGAGTTTTATTCAGCTGTTACCACATTTTCAGGGAAAAAACTCCTGATTTATAATCACTGTAAATAGGAGGAGGACTAAGACTAAAATATTTCTAATGAAATAGGTGTTCAAACAGTTTAGTGAATAATTCAATATGAATAATTCATTTGGAAAAACTGTTATTTTTCCCTAGTCCTGAACAGACCAAGAATAGACTGTGAATGTTTAGCATTTATATGCTACTTGCAATTATTTGTGAACTACATCAAGCAATTAGTGGTCTACATGTAAATCAAACAGGAAATTATGATTATTAAATAAAACATAGATTTTACAACTCCCATAGCAAATTATGTCTTTTGACTAATTTATGTAATGAGCTTAGCTAGCCTGCCCTTCATGGATTTCAAACTGCATGTTCAATATTTGCAATTATCTGTGCAGACAGCAGTTACATAAGTCATCTGATCAGTGACAGAAACACTACCATGTGGAACGCAGTCAAAATAGCAAAAGCAGCATATTCTAAAATTTAAACATTTCAGAAAATACTGAAACATGCAGTTAAAATTTACAGCTCTTTTCTGTTCAAAAGCACAGGGGGAGGAAGCTTTCCCCTTCTTCAGCAAGTGCTAGTCTCTATACACATACATGGAAGAGGTGGCATCAGTGTGAGGTATTGCTTGTTCACTATTTTTATCCAGAACATTAAGTGTGTTGCTTAATGTTTTTAGTAGGTAAGCAGCACTGCTGGTTTGTCACTGGGGCTGGAGAGGGAATGGGGTGCAGCAGGAGAACAAGCAGCTTAGCACATGTAAAAGAAGAGCTCAGGAAAGGCATGGGCATGGACATGGACAGCCAGTCGAGACAGCTTAAAAGAAGATTTGGTCCAATTTTCAGTTGGGTAGGATTTTAATTTTGGGTAGGATTTCCCACATCCTCCTTTTTGAACCACATTTGAAGCCAGAATGTGAAAAACTACATGCTTTTGATCACATCACCCTCATGATAGTTGCTGACCGCCAGTGAGACCAATCTGTGGCCTCGCTGAAACATCTGGGAGCTTGGTCTTTAGATGGGATGGAACCAGAATTTCACACTGGATCCTTAGAATCATGGTTGTGCTCTTCCTCTCTGTTCTTATTAAACAGTCCTACTAGGTCATCTTACTTCTAACTGCTTTATGCCTCATCCCCATTACTCCTAGATATTTTTATCTAGCCAACTGAACAAACCTGAAATAAGCCCAAATTTGACATAAATCAACTTCCACTGGCTACTAATGCTCATTATAACAGGCTGTCTCTTGTCATTGGTATTGAACACTGTAGAAAAAAGAACAGGAACTAAAGAACACCATAAGGCATGCTTAAAGCAAACAGCCCACTGCTAAGACATATATGACAGCAGCCACAGTGACTCCTAAAAAGTCTGCCCTAGCTTTGGCAGAGCAAAGCATGACTGTCAGCAATGGGCAGGGAAAGCAGTTCCACTAAACTGCAGTGCTGCCTACCACTCTTATGTTGCCTGAAACACTGAGAAGCAATCTATTAGAAATATAAAAAAAAATCCCAAAACCAAGTGCTTTGAAAATATGCCCAGATAATAGGTCAGCCTCTCCTATTATCATGGCCTTCTACCTTTAACAGCTCCATGAGTTCTGGACATCCTTTTCTATACAATTAATATTTTTATTGTTGTCATCTTCCCTCTCTCACCTTCTTACGTTCTCTTACTACTTCATTCAGCAGTGAAGATGGCAGTTTTTAAATCTAAGGTGTATTGAATGTTAAGGACCAAAAATTCATATTTAATCACTGAAATAACTGGCCTCATTTTCCCCTGCACATACAAATCTTCTTTTGTTGTGGATGTAAATGATTCTGATGATGCTCCTATTACCAATCCTGTAATACAGTTACAGCTACTGATGTTTGTGCTATTGTGTGCAAGTCAAACTGATGAGTTAGGAGTGGCTCTAGTTATCTGCATAGTGGTGATGATGTCTCCTCTGCAGTCACAGATGTAGACAGATAGCTTCCTAGCCAGGGCTCCATCTGCATTTGCAACTCCTCCCTTAAACCTAATTCCTCCTCTTTGTGAATCTATTTCACACTGTAATCCTTTACCATGAGCACAAATGTGAAAAGTGGGGTGCTGACTGTTTCCACAGGCCATTCCCTTTCCCCCACCCACACGCACCCTATAACTATCAGACTCCACAGGCCACACTCCCTTGATCTGCTAGCCATTCTTTTGCTTTGAAGAAAATTGGCAAATCTACCAGAGAAAAAAAGCAAGTTTCATTTGCCTTAAAGACATCAGAATGGTAAACACTGCTAATTTTAACACAGAGCTAGTACCTTGACTTCCGTCCCCCAACAATCTGAATGAAAAGCAAATGATATTCTATCTCTGAATCAAAACCTCTCCTACTTGACTAAATGCGTCTGATACCATGATAAAGAAAACACTGGTGAGTTTGAAGGCAGTACTGAAATGCATAATGCTAGAAACACAAACTTTGTTTTTCTAAATAAGAAGGTGCTTTAACAAAAAGTACTGTAATTAAGTTACTTTAATGAAGGACTAATTGCCTCCAAGTGAGGACATTTGAAAAAAAGATGTTACAAGCAGCTTCTCACTCAGAAATTAGCAGCCAGGGTCAATAAACAAAACATAAAATGTAGGCATATTATTGATGCAGATACTGATGCAGATAATGTGGGCACAGTACTGTTATAAAGGGTTGAATTTCGTGAAAAAAGCTGATGAAATAGAATAACCAATGTTAATTCTATCGAGGCTGACTTCAGGTAGCTAGTGTTCAACCAGTTTGGTTTTTATATGGCCTTGAAAGATATGCCAACTAGAGCTGCTAAATCCATATTGCAATTAGAAATGGTTACCTTTGTTGATCAAAAAAAAAATGAAATGGAAGAAAAGAAAAATAACATACCATGTTCACACACAAAACAAAAAGAGCTATATCAGGGACATCAGGGAAGGTGGAATACTATAACAACACATTTTATATTGTTATACTATTCCACCCACCTTAATGGAGAACCCTTCGGTGTGGCTACGCCATAGCCTTTCGAATCCAGATTTCCTCCCACTTTCATGGTGTCACATGGCTTTCGTTGCTCAATGTATTCATTCATGGTGGACTCCAGCAGGAAGGCAAACTTGCCCTTGGATTTGCGGACACGAGCTACTCCCTCTGCAGTAGTCCTAGTGAACACTGATGGCTCAGCTGATTTCATGTAGGTCCACATCTTTTCATACACTGCTATTTTTGATCTCTGGAGAAAATCAAAAAGAAATTAGAACAAAAGAATGTTGCAACATTTCAGAAAGGCAATAATAAAATAATAATAATAAAAAATCAAATAAAATCAATCATACTTAATTTTTCAGACAACTGAGATTGGGGAAATCTTGGACAAGGATTTTATTTGAATTCCATGATTATCTTAAAAGAAACAAGAAATAACAGTATCAATACTATAATGTCAGATGTTATTTTTAAGTTCAGCTAGCCCCTAGCAGTCAAAAAAATATCTGTAAAGCTGAATTTACTGTTAGATAAAGACAGTTCACACAGAATATTGTAAAGTGTGTTTTAGGGAATTACAAATGAAACAGATATCCACAACTGGCCTGTACGGTAAAGAGAAACAGTAAAATAATCTCCCCACAAATACTGAGCTGAATCTTCAAGCATTTCTCTCACCATCAAACCCACAACAGTTTAAGCAGGATTTCTGCTTTCATAATTCAGAGTTCAGAATTCATTTGATTTACATTTGGAAAGGCTACACACTATTTGAAGACATGGTTCACAATAATAGGTGGAAACAGCAAATTGGACCAAATATGCTATTAAAGGAAGTAGAATGCCCTAAACATTTATCTTAAATAATTTGGTATGATTTTAGAAATGCAGTATCCGTGGATTTATTTTAAACACACTGATACAGCCAGGAACTGAGAAAGAAATGCATTTGCTCAAAGAATGAGCAAGAATTCGTGGCTTAGAGTGCATTAGCTGGAAATTTTCTTGTCTGGGAATGCATGGTGTAACTACAGGTGAATACTTAGGCAAAAAAAAATTCATAATAAAAAATAAAAGCAACCAAAAATTTGCATGGAAAGAAAGGAAGGAAATGCTGTCAGAAAAAAATGAGAAGTTTCCCATGCTCATTAGATTCACCCAACAACTCCTTTGCTTCCTCCAGCAATAGGAATATATACATGCAAACCAGCAGTGTGTCAGCTAAACACTACACAGTGTTTTTATAATAACAGATGGCACTTGTCTTCTCTTATGCATGCTGCAAAAAGGACTTTTTAACCTAATGCTCAAGTCAGCTTTTATTTTAGTCAACAGGAGCTTCTAGCTAAGCAAGATTTGGTCCATGAGCTTGTTCCCACACTGTGTGTGCACTCCAGGAAAATATCCATTATTATAAAGCCCCAAAACAAAAGGCCTTACAATATTTAAGCAAATACCAAATCCTGTAATCTAGATATTATTTAAATTGACAATGGCTTTAAAAAGTCTTTGTATAGGTGAGAATAATTTCTCTGAAGCACTTCTTTCTACTAATTACTGAATGATGGCATTATTGCTTAGAAAATAATTTGTTAGGAACATAAGCTTGTCTTGAAAACAAGTGGCACGTAATCAGAAATGTTCAATAAGAATACCATATAGCAGAACATCATATTTTATCCTTACTTTTTTCAGTTTGTCTACACGCATAATTTTATCTTTCTGTCAAATATAATAAAATTTAAATCAACAACAGCTGTGTACGTCCATAGTCATATCCTGCTTTGTCACCATTTCCTTCCACTTTAGTCACAGCTACTTTTCATTTACATAATAGTGGCTGGGAGCAAAGCACCAACTAAGCCACCAATGCATTCTTTTTTACACTGATGTAATTTCATTGATTTAAATTTACAGAAAGAAAAGAATGGAAGAGAGCAGTCGTAATTTCAAGAATATTTGTTGCCTTTGTCTGCCTTCACTTTCAAACATTTCTTGCATCTTAACATCCCTTACATCGAGTTCTTTATAAAGTAAAAATTAATAGTCACTTTCATTTAAAACTAAAGCCATGCAGCATATAAAACAGGGCTCAATTAGCAAGAGGAAACAATGCTCTAAATAATTTGAAAAAGGCTGCATTGAAATATTTTGTTTTGTTTTAGTTTTGTTTTTTTAGGATCTAATTCCCTTTGCCTATCAAAAGAGAAAAAATATGGAAAGTCTAACAGAGTGTCTCTTCTGTAAGAACATTTTCCTTTCCCAAAATTTCATTTGTTAACATTCAATTTCTACATGTCAACTCAGAGTGAAAATTGAAGAATGAGCCAACAAATATTTCTTAGTATCATATGAGAAAATATTGCAGCTTTCCCCTGCAGTCAGCCAAGCTGGGATAATTTTCATTTTGGGCTTTGCTGAGTAAGACTGCTAAAACTAACTACTTTCCCTCTTCAGCAAGCTGCTCAGAAAATATAACTCTCTTTGCATCCAAACACAAAAATAGCTAACTCTAAACCAGAGTAAATAGCTAACAGTGTCAAAGTCTTCTTTTTCTTTATGTTGGCTTTAAAATGATTTTCCTTTTCCTGTTTTCAATCTAGAATCAAAGCAGACTGAATAGGTGTTCTGAGTTCCTGACATTTTGATCACAAATCACCAAATGATGCGAAAATGTCCTGAAGGCTCATCTTCAGCCAGATAATCACCACTGACACACAACTAATACCAAAAAATGAAGATGATTGCTTCCAAAATCACAACATTTTAGACTTGGCACACAAGTCTTCTTGTGCTATTGCTTCAGGCTAGGTCTTAGTTTATATATTATGCAGTGTTTATGCAAATATTATCTGTTGATACTTCATCTTTGTCCCTGTTTTGTGAGAAGTTTTTATAGAAATAGCACCTACAATATCATTAAAAATTGCTATATTGTGACAGAGATTATAAATCATTTGCTAAGAGGGCCTCAATTTTTAAAAATTTTTAAAAAAGTGATCAACACAGTTCAAATCTTGATAAAGCTTCACATTTTGCACATGCAACAACATTTAGTATTTGCAGTTACTTTTAGTGTTTCCCTCTGTATTTCGAAAGAAAGGAAAAAATTAAAGGAGGAGGATTGATTTTCTTTCTTTTTTTTCCCTTAACTCTTTAAGACTGAACTGAAAGGGTTGTCATTACAGACATTTTTACTTCATTATCGTGTCTTGTCTTTAAGAAGACATCTTCCAGATTGATTCAAAACAAAAAAGTTTATGTGTTTGCAGGATGATTTAAAAGAATCATGAAATTTTTGTGACCAATAGTGTTTCTGCATCAAAATCCCTGACCTCATTACTTCAAAACAATGGTTTGTGCAAGTGTTCCGAAACTCTTAAGAAAACAATTTCATTCCTCTGCTCTTCACTATTTCTTTGGGAATTAATTTTTGGATCATCACCTGAAAAAATTGCAAGCACTGGATACTCTTGAGAATGCAACAAGTTAATAAATCCAGTTACATAAATCTGCCTAGTCCTCAGCATCATGTTTTTAAGTATTACCAAAGCTTCACTCTAGTTGAAAGTACTACTTGTACCCATACACTGTGGTTACCATCTCAGCCTATGATGGACTGAAACTGGCATGTCCAGAATTAAATAACTTTCTACAAAATGAACTAAAGAAGAACATATGAGTTAAACATAGGTATATATAAATAATGTGTATGAGGGACTATACTCTTTTAAGGAAAATAGGAAATCTGGCCATCTCAGTACCAACATATCTCAATTCTCAGAAAAAAACCCTTCTATCTCTAATATAATGCCACCATTTTAGTAGACACTTGGTATGAAATTAGGGCTTCTAGCAACCACGAGCTGAGTTTCTACCACTTGGGATACAAAATAGAACTCCCAGAGAGCATCTGTAGAGTCATATTTGGTATACCAACACCCTGGATACAGAAGAAGACAGGCGTAGTTAGAAACTTGTCAGTGAACTGTACCCATTAAAAATGAGGTACCAAGCACCCTAGTCATTTGAGTGGGATACCTTTTGAGTCTACACAGCGGAAGATACTTTAATGTGTGATTTATTTCACCATAACACACATGTCCTATACACAATGCACAGCGCTGCTTTTCTTTCTCCAGTGTCTACAGAAGAAAGCTAGAAAACTAGGTTAAACTGAACTCCTTGATCAGTTCCATGATGCGAAGGTCACACCACTATCTGATTGTTAAGTATATCTTATAAGTCATCTTTTAACAGCTAATAGAACAGATTGGCAAGCTCTTCTATGGGTATATCTGTCATAATAAAAGGGTTATTTCACTACAAAGCTTTTGGGGGTCACTCAGAAGCTGCCCTTGAATTGATACTGTTTGCAGTTCCAAATCCCATGCAAAATTTTGTTAATGGTTCAATGAGTTCAATTTGGCCAAATTAAAAACACTTAAGGTGCATGGGAGTACCTAACACAGAACAGTCTCCTTTCAGTTAGGCAATAAAATGAAATTATCACTCCATCTTCCTGACTTCCAATAATGCCTTAAACTCCACATTTCAGTTAAATAAAGAGCTTAAAGTGTGTAGTTTTCAAGGAAGGATTACTGGCTCACAGCATTTATTCAGGGCTGTTTTCAAACACTAAACTCACTTCAGTCAGATGAGATAACTTTCATCTGCTAGACACACGAAATAAAGCAAGAGGGACTGCTTATCATGTACTCCTTGTGATGTCCAGGCTCCCTGTTTTCCAGCTGGCGAATGATGAGTATTACATACACTAACGCAGGAAAGCAAATGAAAATGAAGCAATCAATAGAGACAGCACAGACAAATGAATGGCTATTTAGGCTATTTCCTAATGCTCCAGCCATGTCCCCTCGAGTTAAATTTCCTCTTTATTATCCATCTGAAAGTCAGCATATTAAAAAATGCATTTCCTGCCCACCCCCCTGTAGACCCTAAAGCAAAACTCACACAGCCAAATCCGTAAGCAGAACCAAAACCTGCAAGACTCCATATTACCATCACAGGCCTTCAATGCTGCACATCAGTACTGTAGCTTCAGATGAATCAATAGTGCAATGCTGCTTTAATTATCACTGGCTTCAGTATGCCCCCAGGCACCTTTTTTTGCCCATGTGACAGGATCAATAAGCTTTCCACAAATTAAAAAACCTGAAAACTCCAACAAATGGTCTTGTGGATAAAAATACAGCTAAAGTATTGCAGGAATTACAAAATACGTTAGATATAATTGCAAAGCAATGTTATTTCACACTTCCAAGCATCTTATAAGAGCAATTGGTAGGGAGAGGTGCTCTAATACATATGCCAACTTACTCTGAAGAACTCTTTGGTTGACCCTGAGTCCAGTGTCCCATAAGCAATCTCAGTTTGTTTGGCAAGGTCTTCTGCACTTTCTATGGGTGAGACCATTCGCTCAACAGTCAAGAAAGCAGCGAGGTTAGCAGTGTAGGATGAAATAATGATGAGCGTGAAGAACCACCAGACACCTCCAACAATGCGACCTGAGAGGGATCTAAACATGAATAAGATAATGCACTTTTTCTTGTCTCTTAAGCCATGGAGAGAGAGAGAGAAAGAGAGAGACTGAGAGAGAGAGAGAGAGGGAGAGAGAGCGCGAAGGCACCACTATTGCTGACCATGTGTCATTAAGTAACAGTCAATGGGAGGAAGATCATCTACATTTTAGATACTTATAAATGCTTTTACTCTCAATTCTTAATGTCTACAGTACAAAGTCCACTGTACTACTGTGCATTACACATATAGAGAAGCTTGAATTCTCTTGAACAGTAATCTCAGTGGGTTTGTTATTTCAGGACATGCCTAAAATAGGAAAAAAATTGTCAAAAATACTGGACAGGCAATCTCTTTTTGGAGACAAAAGTAAAGCATGGCATCTGAAAATCAGTAGCGTTCTCTGTTTCCTCTTAAAAGAAACCTGTAAAAAATCTTTATTATGTTTTTTGATTATGTTTGCTGTGGGATTAAAATGTTTGTGTCACTGAAACTTTTCAAACATTCTACAAGCTACTGCAATCATTTGAACATTCACATTTTTCTTATTTAAGAAGCAAGAATTTTGTGGTAACAGACATTTCTGTTAAGTAAAAACTTACGTTTTCCTTTCCAATACCTGTAATTTGATGAGAAGGCTGTTGAGGAGTAATTTCCATCCACTCTTAATCAGTACCAGTTTTATTGCTAACTTCAATAATAGATGTAACAGTTAGGCCAATGCTGAACACTCAAAATTTCACTGCAAATGGCTAAAATGAAGCATTTAAGTTTGAAAGATTGGGTCATAACGTTTAATTAAGAAGCTTTAGTTACTGCCCACTAAAGTTCCAGAATATCTTAAAAGGCTGAGAAATTCAGGACTGGAATCATGTATTAGACCTGAGGCACATGCTCTATAAGGCACAGCTTAGCAATACAGCGTGGCTTCTCAGATCCAGACGGTCAAATATTGTCTCTCATAGGTAGTGATACTTGCAAAGCAGCACTGTAGATCTCAACAGAGAACAGAAATGGGAGATTCCTTGATGGAAGGCAAATATTCAGCATGATTTTTTGCATTTCATAGACGTAATACAATGGAACTAATCTAGCAACAACACAGTTCTTCTGAATTCAACTCAGTGGAATTTCCCCTGCGTGTACCTGTTGCTCCTGAGAGCTGTTTGTGGTTTATGGATATTGACACTGGTAAAATAATAGCATTGACTGAAATTCAAAGCAGATTATCTGTTGCCCTTATCATGGTTATTAAAAATTTAAATAAATAAATGAAAAGGCTTCCTAAAGAATGAACTTCAAGACACTGCCAGGAAAATTAACAAAGGAAGATTTTATGCTTCAGTGTTGAAGATAAAATGCAAATGTAAAAAGATTTGACACAAACCTTGGGGAAATATCACATCCTTGTTGCATAAAGGCACCCAGGGAAAACCAGAGGCTGTTGAATATGCCAAACTCATTGGGAGGCTGGTCACTGGGTCCTTCTTTCCCATCCTCTGGTTCTTCTGTGTGCCACTCATACGGACTAAACCTGCTAACTAGGAACAGGACCACACTGACACCAATGTAGGCAAAGACTATGCACATCCAGATCTCATACGCCAAAGGGTCCAAGAAGGAAAACACTCCTGGTTTAGATTTCTGGGGCTTTTTGATCATAATGGATATCCCCAAACTCATAAAAGGCTTAGAAAAATCAATGACCTCTTCTCGTACCAAAGTGATGGTCAGAGGCGCAACAGCAATCTCTGCTTTCTATAAAGAAAAAAGAAATATAGATGTATAGATTAATTGAAGTTGGTTTATACACTCACCTAAGCAGCTAATTCCAAAGGTATGTTATTAACATTAGGACACTGTAGCTTAAATGCTTTTCTTTCTATCACACTCTACATTTACTCTATATGCTTTTATTAAAACATACATATTGCAAGTTTTTAGTTTACAGAACTATGCAAATACTTAAATTTTCTGCTAAGCAGAAGACTCTTAAAATCTTATAGAGGTGAGCAACAGTGTAGGAAGATAATTTTAGGCATTAATTTAGATTTAAAGTAAAGAAATTCAAGGAAGAATGAAAAATGAGAATGACTCTATAATCACTGAACGTACAGAGATTTATTTTTTTTTTGAGGATCCCAGAAACAGTAATTTATTGTCATATTTTCATAGGACATAATCATTTTTCAAGGCAAACCAGCTCATAGACTCAAGGAAGCTCAAACAGCATGAAGCCACAAACTAGTGATTAACTGTTGCTGTGATTCCACCAAACTGCACACAGTTGTCTTGACAGAAAGATAATTCAGTAGGAATGATTAGATTTTAAACTGTGAAAAATGCTAAGTATACAGAAAATAAGTGTGTGAAATCATGTGATAAAAGGATAAAAAGTGTGCTGAATCCATTCCCACTAGTGTCAGGAATATTTTCAAATGTGTTTCTGACATGTTTTTAGAATGAAAATGCCAATCTTGAATGAATCATTATTGATTATGATTGCTAACAATGATGTCTGCGTGAACTATAAGATATTGTAGCTAAGCTAATGGATCATTTTTATCATTAGGGATGCAATTTTATGTTAAGAGTTGCTCCTTGCCTTGCCTTGTAGGCTAAAACTGTCATTATAGCAGAACTTCAGACAGGAATTGCAAGGGGAACTGGGTCAAAAGATGCACCTGTGGGAGGGGAACAGATGCAAAAGCTGCTTAAATCTTTCTCCTATTCATCACCATGGTGCTGTGTACAGTCACAGAGCAGAGCCTGTGGAACTTTATATGGCTTATGGGCTAAGGAGGGTAATTGAGCATATTTTGTGAACACTGTGTTGTTTCAATGAGATTAAAACATGCTGAAAAATAAAGATAGGCTCAAATAGTTTAATCCAAGTGTTATGTAAATAGCTTGGGTGACAAAGAAAAAAAGAAATTGAAATGTAGGCTTTTTTGTAATCTTAAAACTTTGAAACAGATAAATGCATTTAAAATAATCTATGTTTTCTGTTTTGTACACTCTTATACTGCGTTACATATATTTTATGGAATTTAATTTTAAACTAATTTTGTGTAGTCAAAACTCAAACCTATTTTTGCAGTTTTATAATTGTGAATAATTCAAAAGAACTGATTCATTCCAGTGCAATGGCCCAAAAATGCAAATTTGTATTAATATTGCTATATATTAATCATCAGATTGTATCTGTCATTCTGAAATATTTGTGATGCAAGCACTTATAATGTTATGTAAAGTTATTATAGTTTAAGTAACACATCTAAAATCATAATTTTGCAAAGGTATCGGGAATTATCTCTGGTGCTAATATCTTGGGTAAACATTATGACAACACTGCTATTTCTCCGAATTTTATGTTCAGTTTTGTAATACCAGGCATTTTTAAAAATTTGACTTCACGATGCCTTGTGATTACATAAGTCTTACTGAAACAGGTATTTTATGAAAATAAGTATTATATGAAGAAAGATACCATGTCTAAAATATATTTTGTAGTAGCCTGAAAATTGTAAAGTAAACTTTGTTCTGTAGTTTAAGGAATGGTTTGGGATACTGGCTTTCCTGCATAGTTTTCTATTTCATCTCACTCATAAATTCCTTTTTTTCTAGAAGAATGATTTCCTTCTTCAGAGTCAATGTTTTTTATATTTCTAAATTTTGATTTCTGAGAATACCTAACGTGGAGTCCTTGAAATTAATTAAGTGAAAGACTCATGGCAACTGTGATCTATTACTGCCAACCTTCTCTGTCTTTGTCATAGTGGTATTTTCCTTAACACAGGGTAAACGATAGACCTGGTCATTGGTCTTCAAAGGTCTTGGCTAACAGGTTTTCTTGTGTGTCTGCAGATTGCTGCTGGGATCAAAATATTGATCCTTGAGGGTTTTAGTTTTTTAGTTTTCACAATGTGAGTTGGAAAAGTGACCATTTTAGTGTCAATCGGGGGGATTTTAAAGACCTACTTAGCACATTGCATATCATATATGAAACACTGGATAAGGTTTATCTTACCAAATTTAAATGCTCAAAGAGGATATGCAGAACTTGAACTACATCAAAACCAGCTGCCAACAGTACCTGAAGAAGTTTAAGAGCAGAACTAGGAACTTATCCAATTTCTTTACAATAGAGATCTAGTATCAGATGATTCATAATGAAGATAAATCCATCTCATGTCAATAAATGTAAAGGGACAGTATATAGCTAGGTCATAATTAAATGCCAAAAAAACCTGAAAATGTGCAACCTCCCAAAACGGATAATATTATTTATTATTTTTATGAGACTACTGTGTGCCATGTTAAGGCCTACATAAACTCTTCATTGTGAAAACTAAACGATGACAATAGCTGTGCATGATAATTACCAGCAATCATGCTTTGCCCAGTTAATGTACACCATATAATTATGGATTTAAATGATTAACAATATAAGTATGGTGCAAACAATTAATGATTTTGTTGCCAGTGGAATCTGTTTTGACAAAGACTAATGATACTTCAGAGTTGAATCAACTGCATCTGTAACAGCATTTCAATCAAGGCTGCACCACTACCAAATACAGATGAATTCTGGATCCTTCCAATATTATACGAGACAAGATTGATGGCGAGAGACATTTTCTTCTGTGGAATATACCATTAGTGTGAATAAAATCTATGCTTGGTACAAGTTGTGTAAAGTTAGTAAACCTACCTGAGAAAAATCATGCAGAAAGTGATTTCAATCTCAGAAGCTCATGGCTTTACAGATTTTAAACAGAAATGAATTGTGACCTTTTGTGTTAAGCAGTAAAAGAAAAACATTCTGTGTCAGGAGAATGAATATTTAGCTGGAACTGACTGTTAGTGCATTTGGAAACACCTGTTGCACACGCATAATGGTATTTCATCCCCAGCCACCATTTTTCCTGTGAGCTAGATATCAAGACAAGCAGAATTCACATGGACTACTGCATGCATTTGGATATATCAGGGACAAATGACCAAGTTTCCCTGGTAGTTTTTAACAGAGTGCTAAAAAACAAAACCATCTCCAGCATGCCATTCCATACAGTCTTAGCAAAACTTTACAGAGCTAACTTCATATGCTGTTTCCTCTGAGACATGATGGAAAAATCAACTACAGAGTTTAGGAAAGAACTAAACTGCTCTGTGCAGCACCTGGAAGTCCAGGTACCAGAACACTCAGTGCTGCATACAGGTCTCAAGGGAACATGGGATAAAATTGTCACATGTCCACCCTCAGTAACACGGATAGGGCTAAGGGACATTGAGGTATGGTGCAGAGAGCAGGAAAGCAGAGGAGCCTTTTATGCACAGAAAGCATCCATTCTCACTGGCCAGCACAAAACTGTCTGTTAATCCTTTAATGTGGTTGGGAATTAAAAGCTGTAAATGTTTCCCAAACAGATCATCTCGTTAACTTGTTAATTCAGTTGGAAATTCTGTCCCAGTCCTGGCTGCACATAAAAAGCCTTGCTTGAAGCATAGCCAGCTACTCAGAGTACTTGTGTTTGTCATTAGGAGATCTATCAGAGAAAATGAACATACTCTTCCAACAGAGCTTTGCAACAAAGTCTCTGGCTAGGTGATTTTTCTGCTTTGTGGAACAGGCCAGGGAACCTGTTGCTCCGTAAATCACCTGCCAAGGATTCAAGGAATTTGCAGGGAGGATGCTCTTGAGGGATTTCTTGTAGAAATCTTTAGCAGCAAACTTTGTACGTTAACAGAAAGAACAATTTCCTTTAAAGCCACACCAGTAAAAGCAAATTTAACATATGTGGTGTAGCTCTTGGCCTTAAGCCCAACCTGCACCTGACAGCCTGTGTCACTACCGTGACAGTCACCTGGCCTCTGAACCAGCATGGCTGCATTCAAGCTGCTTATAGGCAATGGTCTCTCCCCCATCCTAGCGTCCAGGCGGGCTCAGGAATTCTTTTGGACAGTAACTATGGGCCAAAAATATACCAGGGACCATTGCAACTTAGCAGATTAGTCAGGCAAGTTCCAAAGCACAGGGACACTCCCTGGTGCCACTGACATAGGCCTCAAGGAGTCTTCGGACAGTAGAGCAGTGGTCAAGAGCAAAACTTCTCTTAGTTCTTCAACAGAAGAACTTAGTTCTTCAAAAGAAGCTCCAAAAGCCTTGCTGCAGCTTAGTCCCTGAATCACAACAAAACTGCAGCCTTCCTAAACAGAGAATTGGAAAGAGCCTCCCCTTCATCTCAGCCTCTTCCATTACAAGAAATGAAGCCGTGTCATGTATTTTACTAGCCATGTATTCTGGGTTATTATTAGCCATGTATTCTGGGTTATTATTAGCCATGTATTCTGGGTTATCCTCTTCATACAGGTAATTTGCAACAGGTTCCTCATGCCTGTGAGCTTTATTGCTTTTAGCTGTGTTAACAGCCACAGGTCTCGACGCATCTGTGTGAGCTTTCTAACAGCGCTCTGTATGCCATTGTAGTACTAGGGCAGTTTGGGTTTGATATGGCAAATTTTTCAAGATAAAAGGAAGAAAAAACCCCTAAACATACAGAAAATGAAAGTGTAATATCATGTTTCCTCTATAATTTTCAACTAGATGACAGGCCACTGAAAAGATAAATCTGGGCAAGGGAATTTTCTCATAAAGGGTAAAATTTCTTGGAATATTTAAAAAAACTTCTGGTGTCAAACAGTCCTTGGCCATTGATATCCATCAGTTTGCTATTGCAATTAAAAGCCAGACAAGGTGTAACCTTCATACCTGATAAAGTAAGTCTGAAAAATCTTTGTTTTTTAATATCCTATGAGTTGAGCTGCTTCCAAGCCACTAAAGTAGATATACATCCTTGGTGACAGTCAGTTTTTCTACTCTTCAAAGACATACTTGAGGCTGATTTCTTCATGAACTTCCAAGAACATAAAGAGTTTTGTGAAGATATAACCTTTCCATTCCCACGGAGAGGTGAAATCACCAACATTCTGGGGCATGATTTGCCACACTCCTACAGCCCACAGACTGTTTCATTCTGCAGAATCCCTTGAACTGATGCTAGTGGAGAAGATGTTGACAAAATTTATCAGCTATACTTAGCTGACAGAAGGGAATTGAAATGGAGCTGCTAGAAAAGCCACAAGGCCTTTGCCACACATGGCCCAAACCATCACTGGAAATGAGAAAACTGCTATTGTGGATGGATCAACCATTATACAGGAGTTTTTTTATATGGAGGTTGAGGCATATTATGAGTTCATTGGTGGAAATATTCTCGCCTGAATAGTGTGAGGATTTATTTCATCACTGAAATTAAAAGTTTCTTTGAGAATTCCGATCTGTTCTCAGGGCAGATCCTAGCAACTGCAGTCATCAGCAAGCTCAGTTCTGAGTTTTGCTACTTTTGGTAACCTCAGATACTGCAAATATTTATTTGGGCTTGCTGGGACTATTTTCATTAAATATTAGAACTTTATGTGTCAACAGAATTGTTAATTGTTATGCTATTCTGAAGAATCCTTCTCCAGATCACTGTATAACATAATGCTCTCAGTTGTTAACTTACCAGGTTTTAAAGTAACTTTACAATTTGCTCTTAAATTTTATTATTGATGTTCATCTTAAAAGACTGTCTTCATTCTCAATTGCCTAATAGTGTACTTGCCTGTAGTGGCTTGTTACATATTGTTTAATATATAATGGTGGATTCTCCATTTCTCAAACTAGAGCCAGAGTCCTATTTTTTTTAAAAGATCTGTCCACCATTCCATGAAAATGAATTAATGTGTGATATTCTTCCCAGCTAAGTTTTACAATGTATCAGGAATAGATGGTCACAAACATTAATGAACTTTTAAGGGTTATGCACACTATGGCTGTTCTAATGTTACAAGGTACTAGTCAAATAAACAGTAGAACTTGGATTAAACTATTTGCCTTTCTTTTGGAAAGAGGTGGAAACACAGAGATCTGAAACACGATTCTGTTTCTTTTTTGTGACCCCAAGGTTAAATAAAATGCATATATACTTCCTATTTTATGACTTATACTATGATAAATTAAATCCTGCTTCAACAATTGGTATGCTTACCCCATAAACAAGTTCTCCCACCATCCCATTCCAGATTTTTGTCTCTGGATCCCTTGCTCCATATTTTCCATCAGGAACAATGGCAATTTTGTACTTGATACCAATATGTTTTGCAATTTCTGATGCCAGATCTACACAGTATCCTTCAAACTTGTCATTCCCTTCAAACGTATCATGGTTTTTCTTGAACATAACATATGGGGCTTCCTATAATGAAAGAAGCAGAACTGTAAAGGAGAAGTGCACCGAATATACTCTGAAAAAAACCACCATGTCATATACTGACTGAACAACATACACTTTATCGAAAGTTCATGGGTAGTATTAGCACATTTAAATTAAAATATATGAACAGAAATCCCTCTGGAAAGGTATACTATTTATACTGTAATTTGGCTTATACATTTCACAAGATTCATCAAGCTTACTTTGTTTGAAATGAAAGACCTTAGTGCAGTATATGCTAAATTTAAAGTAGAGTAGAGGTTGAACCTATACAATGCAAAGGACTGTGAGATAAGGAAGGTACAATGTATGTTTCCGACTTCAGAAAGTAAGCATATCCTCTAACTTAGCGTGGTTACTGTCTGTGTAATTTCAGATGCTGAGCCTGAATGACTTGCTTTCTTGAGGCGTAGAATACGTAACTACTAAGAGGCTACATACATTTTAGCGAGAACATAGAAATATATTCTCAAGGAAACACATATTTTCTGCTTCAAATAAACACTGCAGATTCTGCAAGGTCTTTTAGGATGAACGTAAGCAATATGCATGGACAAGAATGGTATTAAGTTGACAGTGACTTTACATGCTGCATGAAAGAGAAGTAACAAAACATTTTTGAGTGGCAAGTGTCACTGAAAACAAGTAAAACCTGTCTTGAAAAGTAGATCTTACATTCCCTGTGTAAACCATACCATCACAACAGTGAACATTACATGAGTGGGATATTAAGGCTACTACTTTTTTTTTTTTAGATCTGTGTGGATTCAGACTTTAGCAATCATTAAGTAAAACTATACTTTCTGGTGGTATTTTAAATCACTTCACATAAATTCATATTTATATTCATATGAATATGTTCATATCACTTCACATAATTCCTATCTTTCTAATATAAAGGGTGACTAAAATCACCCTTTGGTTGAATTTCGATTGCAAAATGGTAACTTTTCTCTGTGCTGGCTTTGTCTAATTTTGGGTCTTTTGACACTAAGATAGATAGTACTCTGCCCTATTCACTTCTTTCCTATAGGTAAAATCAGTAAAAAATCAAAGTAAAAATAAACATGTAGTATGAAAATGTCTGCTTCATTTAAACTACAAGAACATCAGCTGCAAGCAACATCAATTTTGTAACCTCTATTAGGTGTTTAACAAGGGAGGAAGGATATCTGTCATTACATGAGTGCCTTTTACTTGCCATACAGGGAGAATAGCATAGAGAAGGCACTGCCCTTTCTTTGCACTAGATATTGATTTTGGGAACTATTTTGGTCACATGTATCAACCGTTGCTCCCTCATACAGGCTTTTTGTTCCCATGAGAGGAAAACCCAAAATCAGTGTCTTTCTACATTTTATGGCACGAAAATGGTTTAAAATAAACAGAGCCAAAAATCCTATGCCTCCTGTCTGTGATTTAGCCAACTGCTAGCTAGAAGTGCAGTCAAGTCTGTCCAGTGTTCAGCTTTTCTGAAAACTCCGTATAAGCTTCAGCTACATTTGCTTGCTGCACCTCAAAAGCAATTTTGTTTTCCAAAGACCAGAGCTGGTGACTGCTAGCTCTTCTGATTCAGGCATAAATCCCAAGCAAAAGGCATACAACTAGAGTCACACCAGGAAATGATAATTCTGGAGAGAGCACACAAAGAAGACAGACACAGAGGACGCCAGGTCAGCCTGCTCCTTCTTCCAAAACCCAGACACTGTGCATCTGCCTGCACCTGACCACTGACAGGGCTTCTACAGAAAAAGCGCTTCAACTGTTTCTGCGCAGGAAAGCTAAGTGACAGATGCCTCGTTTTTCCTGTTAAACGTTAAATGATCTTCAGCCCTCCTCCCCAGGAGTTCTGTGAGGGAACACTGAGAAGGGAAGTGGGGGGGTTCAATACTGTCCTTGTTAGGTAAGAGCAGAGGTGATCCCATCCAGTGGAAGGACAACCAAGTGACGACTCCGAAGGCCTGGGTTCTGGCAGGGATCTGACTTGGGTGACTTGGAGGAACTGCATTGGTTCTCTCCCTATCCACTTTCTTTTTTTCACACTGATCATACTGATTTAGAGCAAAATACAGCAAAGAACATTTCTTATAATGCAATTATCTTATAGTGTAAGGTAATAGCTCTTGCTGTGACTGCTTTAAAAGAAGCAGCAATTGAGTGTGATCTGCCATTGTGAAATGATACAATTAAAGATAACAGGAACACCTACTATGGTTTGCTTGCTATGTTGTTCTTTCCCTCCTACCTATTTTATACAGAGTAAATAACAGTTTCTTTAATTGTTGTGGCTACGTTACCTGCCAAATAATGAGATACCTCTTTTCAAGGCAGAAATTGATGGGGGGATGTGGATGGGACTGAAAGTGAGTTTCTGATAAAGACTGTTTAAAAAAAAAAATCAAATAGCAGCACTACTTTTAGGTTCTGTACATTTCAGACTTTGAGGGTGTTTCAAACTGATTATATGTGCAGATGTTATAATAATAAAAGGACACTGAATGGCAAGCTTACTGGTTTGTTAGCAAGTAACTTACACAGATGACTTTCAAGGTCACGCTGCAGAGTCATGAAATATCTGAACTGATCAACAGCATGTACTCAGCCATATCTTGATGGTCTTTTCTAGCTGTAGCACTAAAAAGGAGCTTTTTTTCTGTATAATCTATTGCAATAGCATTTTCTAAATTAGTAGTAATGTTAGTGTAGCCATGCTAGTCTAAAGATAAGATATGCAAGACATGTCTTCTATTAGATCAGCTGAAATAACTGAAAACAGTAGGCATACTTTTTCACTGTTTCCAGTTATAGCATCTTATCTAATATAAAGATTATCTCTCCGAACTATCTTTGTATTTACTACATTTTTGAACTATGAGCTCTTAACCTACTGATGCAAACCACACATTTAACTAACTGCTGAATGAGGTTTAACATGGCAATATCTGCAAGATTTCAGCTGCTTAATAGTATTCTATGGGGTAGTGAATCAAGGAAAAGTCCACATTGAAATGATCAATGACTAGCACAGAACAGATATTTGAAATGGTGCAAGCTTTACTTAAATAATTCACAATTTTATAACAATATTTAACATTTGTAAATACAATTTGATGTCTGCAACAATTACCTTTATAGATGTAAACAACTCATTCCACCACATTGCCACAAATTCATGTGTACAGTAAAATGCTCACAGCTGATGATTCATACTATAAGGGAAGCTGGAGAAAGTAACTAACCCAAATACCAAACAGATCTATGCTTGGCTTTCCTATTCTAAAGTTGATTTCAAACATTGCAAAAATAATTTGTAAAAGTGACAAATATTTGTGCAAGGAAATTTCTGATTTTTAGAACAGGACTGGTACCCATTTATTATCACACTTTATTCTGAAAGAAATTTCTGTAAATGTCAATGGAAGGTTTTTTTGGTGACTTTTTTTTTTTTTTTTTTCTGAATAAAGTGTCCAGGATTCGGTTTGAAGTCTTATTGTCATGCAACAAACTTCTTTTTTTATTCTTCAGTCTACTGAAGAATTAAATTAATAAAATTTCTAATGAAAAAATATTTTTCTATTAAGAGAATAAAGGTTATAATTAGAATTTTTGAGGTAAGTCTCTATCAAGAGTATATCAGTCAAAACAAGGAGGGTGGTTCTCAGTCCTCTAATGAAAGCTACCTGTCGTCTGAGATACCCTAATGTATTTGACCCCAAAGTGCCATTCTGCAGGTCCTTTGTGCTGCCCCTCTACAGATAGGTACATGAGGGACAGGTTGCGTATCCTACAGCATCTTAAATGTCTCTTAATGCAACTGAATCAATACCCTTTGTAAAGTCATCTACATTTCGGTGACTCAGTTGAGAACTGGATCCTGCCCTTGAAACTTAATCTGCCAACCCCAAGGATATCTCATTAAAATATTGAACTGGAAGCCATGATGCGGATGCAGCTCATATACATCAAGCTTTGGTTCTACAGGATTTTTGTGATTTTCAAATTTTGCAATCTCAGAGTAAGTACAGAGTTGGCTCTATCACGAAACGTATTTGAGAGTTCGGATTAGTGTTCCCAGCCTACTTCCCTATATTCTACCTTAACAACTTGTCACTATATTTCTCAACTTGCTAAATTAGAGATGATCATTCTTCCTAATTAGAGAAGTCACTCACTTTACCTCAGTGTTAGAGCAAGGCTGTAAATGGCATCCCTTCTCTGGTCATACAATGAGCCTATTGTGCATTTGGAGGTCCCAGCTCTGCATCCTGAAGGGAACGCTTCTGCACGCAGGTAGAAAATCTGTCCTTTCCAGATGTGCAGGAGGCTGGGCATCACATACATAATGTGCAGAATAGGAACTGTAAAGAGCAACTGGTAAAGAACATCAGCTGCCCTTGCTGCCTTCCCTCTCTGGGCTGCTACTTCACCACATGACTAATCGGGGGATAGGCTGAGTGCCTAAACACAATATGTAAAATAAATTCTATGTGTTCTCACTATGTTACAAATGAAGAAAACATTTTGCCAAGTAGAAAATACTGTAATAAGTTATTTGAATGCAGAGCTAACTCATTATAATGCACTTTCTATGCAATAGTTACAAAGCCACACTACAGCAAAGTAAGCCTAGACTCTTGAAAACTGAAGAAACGGAGGAAAATCAGTTTGTGCCGCTTGGCTTCAGGCAAAAATTAAAGCGAGCCATGCTGAAAACTTGCAAACTTTTACTATGCTGCCACGACACCTGCCTTTGAAGACTGAAAAACCTGACAGCACTGTTTGCAGAAGCTTTTCAGTTTAATGTTGGAAAATATGCATGCAACCAAAATTAAATGTGTCATCTACAATGGATCAACTTCCCTTCAATGTGAAGAGGGCAATGAAGAGGTGAAAAAGTCTCTGTGGCATCTGCAACATGAAAGCTATTCTAGGTAAATACATCTTTTCTTTTTGTGTGTGATCATATGCTTGTGGATGCCAAATACATTGCCCTAGCAGACCAATAGTAAGAATCATGGTTCTATTCTGCCTTTAGCATCATGTGTGCAGCTCCCAGTGGAGTGGATGGGAGATAGGCATGATAAGGCAGAAATCACCATATATTCTTATTCAAACCAAATTCTGATATATTTCTCTTGCACTGTGATTCTGAAACATGTAAAGGGAATACTTCTGGTCAAGAAGCAGTGCTGCTTTCAATTAATTGCATTTATCCAAAAATGACATGCTGCATAAACATAGGGCATGCTTTGGAATATTAATTCAGCTTTTTGGTTTTGCAAGTAATCCCACCAGTCCTTTCAATACAGGGGTTGGAAAAGTTCTTCTGAAGATAACATTTATTATGCACATCAAAATGCTTCAATGCAAACAGGACAGGCAAGATAACACATTTTAAAAGGTTTCTTGTTTTCCTTGTTTTCCTTTCTGGCAAACAGGAACATTTTATATTACTTTTCATTATTATATTTTACTTGCTTTTCCTAAGCTTGGAGCTATTTATGGAAATTACAGTATTCACGTATGATAGCTTCAGTCAAAGATATCAGGATTGGTATGAGAGGAAAATTTCGACTGAAAGCTTGTTATTCACATCGTTCTCTTCTCAGCTTGGCAAAGTTGAAGGTTAACGTCATCTGTTCTACACATTTCAGATTAGTCACAGAACTTTTCTTGGTGGTTCAGTGCCTGGTCATCCAGTCAGAGGAACAGTAATCCATAGGGAAAAATAAGCTCAATGCTACTAGACTGGTGGTTAATACTTGAGCCTTAGTTAGGAATGTTCGCAGCATCTTGGGACTCTTTTCTTCCTTGATCAATTTCTTAAAATAGGATTCTTCATCAGAGGCTGAAAAGAGGAGGACTGTACTGAAGTATACTTTTTTTCCATCACCGAGTCTTTTTTTTTTTTTTTTTTTTTTAGGAAAAAGATACATATATTTAAAATGTCCCATGCAAAAATAAAAGTTACACAATTTGATTAGGAGTTGCATTCTGAATTCCTGTACAGTAGTTTGGTTGGCTTGTGTCCTGGAATGATAACCCTCAACAGGAGATTTGTTAAGACATACTTAATGTATAAATGCTGACACTCACTGCTGAAAATGTGGTAATTAACTGCATTTTTAGTAAGAAAATGTCTTGATGTTTTCCTTTGGATTATTTTAAACTCCATATTAGCTTAGAAAAATTATTTCTTGACAACACATTCAGAATATTCCTTCCCATTTTATACACAGTTTATTGGGTTAACATGTCTTGTCTAAGTGAAGCAGGTGAAAAGGGCAGTGAACTGAGACGTAAAATCTTAAAAGCGGTCATGTAAAGGTCACCCTTTGCCAGTTAGCTTTGACAAACATCAGCTTTAAAGGGCATGTCTGACTTCAGAGGAAAAATTGCTTAATATTTTGTTTAAAATAGATATTTGTAAGAAACAATCGTTTTGAAAAACTGTGTATTAAAAATGTAAATGAATGAAGCAACTGCATTATCCTTCGCAAACACTCTTTAAAAACACCATTATCCTGGAAAATCAAACCACAAATCTACCTTGACTTTATTAAAATGTAAATTCCATTACAATACTGAATAAACATATTAAGAAATACGTCCCAATGCATCTACTAAATTAATGTTTTCATTCACAATTAAAAGTAGATAATCTAATTCCAATTGGCTGACTGAACTTAGAATTTTAGCTCTTGATAACGTCAATTATTGAGTTTATAATTTATCGACAAAAAGGGACACTGGCATAGTCATCTCGTTTTATACCCTCTATTCCATTCTGTCATTTGAATGTTTTGGTTTTTTCTTTTCTTCTAGTTTCTTGTGAGTTAAGATTTATCAATTAGAGGTTATAAGAACTTGTATTTCTGAGACTTTCTTTAGTAAAAAATGGAAAAGACTCAGTAAGAAAAAAATTACCACAACTCAATTTTAAAAACCTGATTTCAAGTGAATCATTGTATTAAGTGAATACAAAAAACCCCTCTGTGCAGACATAACAGTCAGTATAATTAAGATATATGGCTCTCACCCTCCCACTAACCTAGGAACCAGCAGACTAAATTACATCATAATTAGAAACGAGATTGTGTCACACACCAGTATAAGCATTAAAAAAAGAAACACCTTACCAAAATTGTAGTGACAACTACTGTTCTATTCTCAATGGCTGCAGTGTCATTTCCAAGTGTAGGTTCATGCTGAATCAAAACTAATTTATCCATGTCATTCCAATAACCAACCTGAAAAAAAAATTTATATAATTTACAGTAAAGTCTACATTCTGCATAATTACAAACATAAATTCTTATAAGAACAACAGAGTGATTCAAAGATGATTTTGGGCCAAGGGAAGTGCTGCCACGTTGGATACAGGGGTACATATCTAACACTTTGAGTGTACCACTTAGAACCACTTCTGCACAGAGAGAGACCTGATGTCATCTCCACAGAGCAGCTCCTGAAAGATCTGAGCTACTTACTTCAATCAGAGGCACAAGTTAAATCCCATTTTCGTTCGTTTGAAGCCTTGCTGGGGCATAAATGAGATATAAGAATTTTTGCTCTCCACAAGAATATTTTCATTCACTAATCCTCCAGATCTTCTGGTCTTAGATGGAGGAGTGAAAGACATCTAGATGACAGTTTTGCAACCCCATGGCTAATTACAATTTCTTTCTCCATCATGGGCCTCTCAGGAGACTCCAACCCAAAGACTTACACTAGACTTTTTCCACCTAACTGCTGGTACTGACCTTTAAGTTACCTACATTAGAAGCCCTGTTATTCAAGCTTTCTTTACATTCATGGGACAGACAGCACCAACAGACAGTGACTCAGCTCGTTCAAGATAAGCACCCCTCCTAGAAAACTGCTTGCTTTTCCATGACTAAAGCGTGATGAGAGTGAATTCTCTCTAAATGTGTCTCTAGGAAGTGCCTACAGGGAGGTGGAACACCACATCTACCTTTTTTTTCTCCTTGGCTTCATTTAGGCTGCCACAACCATTCCCAGAGCGGTCTTTAGGTGAAACAGCTGCTTTTGTTCATTGCTGGAGATGAACTACTCTAGAGTCAGATTTGAATCAGTCATTCTTGTATTCTCATGGAGAAAAAAAAACTAGTCTCTCTTTTCTCCTTCTTGCCCATTCTCTTTTCTGCAACTAGACCATGGTTGTCTGTGCATCCACTGACAAGGCTGCTGGGGAATGGCTCAGTGGCTGTTCCTCTGTCCCAGGACTGACAGCACTCAGCTTCATGTCAAATGGACAACATGAACACAAATGTATCCGTAGAACACTGTTCTGATCCTACCTAAAGGGCCTCCCTAGGTTGCTGGGAATCTAATGAACTGGGAGACTGATCCTTCTTCCCAGAATGACTTAAAAGACACATGATTTAAAAGGCTTCTATCAAAGAGATGCAATTCAGCCTGAGACAGCTCAGTTTCCAGAAGCACCTGGGGACCAGAAGCAACTGCCTCTTCCCCAATCCCTTGATTAATTAGGAGTTCATGAGATCAAAAGTTGGGAGAGAGGAATGTCTTGTTCATCTTAGTAGAAGAGGAAAGGGAATTTTAGTGGAAAATGGGCTCCAGGCAGAGCTCCAGGCAGTGTAACTGCCAAAGGACATTCTGTGCCTTGGCTGTAAAGATTTCAACATGATGGAAACTGGCTAAGTGATCAAATCAATTATGCAGTCAATATTATTTCTAACAATATTGTACAGTCTTGACTAAAATTCACCATCACACAGGATTTTGCCTCCATGATGAGGAGAAACCTCTTATTCAGTTCAAGGCAGGGATATGATATGAGAGTCTAAAAGCGCAGGGGAGTGCTTTTGATTCCTAGTCTCATATGCATTACATATATCTTTTAGACTCTTAAAAGAGTCAACCCTCCTTTTGAATTTTACATTTACTATTTCACTAATTTCTTTTTGGAAAAAAAAAATTATGGAGAGGCAAGTTGTTTTAGCAGTCCCTAAAGCCGTATGGTTGAACAGGAGTGATTTTTTCTTTCTATAGGTGAAGCAAAGAAGCACAAACTCTGCCCATGCACATCTTCTGGCATATTCAGTTGAGATGTTCCTTTTCTTCTTGTGATTGCTCTTACAGCACACATCCACCTTGATTTAGGTGTCTGCAGCTAACAGGAAACCTCAGCATTGCTGATATAGTGGAGCAGGAGGTTTTCTTCCTAGTAGGATGCAATGCTAACAAATATTCTTTTTCATCCAGACAACCATAAAGTCACAGGTACAATTAATCATTGAAAATTTCAAGTTCTTGTCAAAAACTGTGACCAACTAAAGGCAGAACATGTGCACCAGAACCTGGCAGTCTCGGGAATTAATTACGATGGTGAATGATTGTTTTTCATTGTGCAATTCCTCATGTCTATGAAGTTCAGAAGGAAAGCAGAAGATGAATGATGTAATGTGTTATAAAAGTAAATACCATATGAAAATTCAGACAGAGATAAAGGCATTTTTTGAGAAATGACAAGCATTTTTTACAGGACCTTTAGCTTGTGTCCAATGGTGTGAAGACATTATGCGTTCTGTTAAAACCTGTGCTAAAGTAACTTTGGAACTAGATTATAGAATAAATACAAAAGATATGTCAAGACACTTGTATAAGTATATGGATTCACAGTCACTGTGAGAGCACTAAATAACAGTATGCTTTCCTATAAATACTTCAAATACACAAGGAAAACACTGCTCAAAGGACAGCATTGAATTCAGCTATTAAAGTGCCTCCAGTTCTGTTTGTATTGCAATTGAATTTTATAGGAGTTGCACCCACTTACATGGAAGCTGAATTTGTCTCACAGGAAACAATGTTGTAAAAATATCTGCCTCAAAGTAAATTTGTCATAACAGTTTGGTATTTGATTGAATAGTGTCATTTCTGAAGGCCTGTATACCTCGTAGCAGACACTGAAGTGCTCTTGCTGGAGCTCACAAGACAGCTAAGGGCAAGAGAATATTCAAAAATTTTCATCTTGCCCAAATTGCAATTTAGCAGCCAAATCTGACTGTCTTGTGCACGTACATGTAACACATAATGCTTTGTTTAATTTTTCTTTTCCTTTTTTTTTTTTTTTTTAAATTATTTTGGTGACATGATGCATGGTGAATGACACAATCACACAATGATTGAGCTGGGAAGGAATGCCTGGAAGTCTTTTGGTCAAACTCCACTGTTCAGCCTAAAGCCAGTTGCCCAGGACTGTGTCTGGATAGCTTTTGAATATCTCCAAGATGAAGATTCACAACCACCCTGCACAACCTCTGCCAGTGCTTGGTCACTCTCAGAGTAAAAAAGTATTTCTTAATGTTCAGAAGGAACCTCCTGAGTTTTAGTTTGTATTCATTGCCTCTAATCCTGTCCCTGGGCATCAATGAAAAGTCTGTATCTCTTGATTGCAACACTCCAGTCACAGGAGCCATTCCATTTCATCTCTGTGATCCTCGTCCTCACACCCTTCCCCTCACCAGCAGGTTTTGTTATTGTTCTGCACAGAAGAAGCAAGTAAAAAATCCTGCATAAATGAAACTAACACAAGCATTGGCTATATTTTTCCATTTTACTAAACTATATGGAAGTCTGTCTAGCTGTGCCATTTTCTAATGACCTCTGCGCATATTTAAAGCTGTGGGCAACAAAAATCACTTTTCTAAAGGTTAGAGCCATGCACTACTCTGTCTGGAAAGGCTAGTTTTGAAAAGATATTGCTGAGTGACTCATAAGTCATGTTATGTAGGACATGAGAAGAAAACATTAAAAGTGAAGGCCTCTTAGTTCAATTAAGTATTGTCATTTCTCACGTATTATATAGGATTTGTCAGGCTGGACTACAGAATTGGTTCAGTGATCACATATAAAGCACTACCTAATACATAAGAAATAAATTCTTGTGAGTAGCCAGATCTGTCAAAGCTGTTATGATTTGTTATATCAAAGACAGGTAATGGCTTAAGAGTGGCAGAGAGGCATGACTGAAAGGTAAGAAAAGCATCTTGGGCCTTCTAGCGCAGCACAGACATAGCTCCTCAATTTGCAGCCACCCTCCCCTTAAACTGCAGGCAAGAGGAGAGGATGGGGACATCCCTGCAGTGGTGCCAGCCACACGCATCTACCAAAATAGGTTACAAAGGTTGAAACATCACGCAAATTCCCTAATTAGTTACAGAAGTTGTGACCTAATTAACCACATCTTTTGCACCTTGCCTTTCCTCCTGTACAACTGTGAACAGAGGATGAAAAGGACATATTTCACCACCTGCCTTTGATGTATCCCAGCCACCCATATATCCTCCTGGCTGCCAACAGTGCGGTGCAGAGCCAGGAAGGAGGCGGGACTGGTGGCAGGGTCAGACACATTGCCTGGCAGGAGACAGTGGACTTCCCAAGAGAGAGGGAAGACAAACTCCCCTCCCCCAATCTATTTTTCAGCCATCTATCATACTTTCAAAAGACAACTGCCCCAATATGCCTTATACACAGCCACAGGCTTTTCTTTGGTATACAGCTCTATACCGTGAAATATTGGCAATTTATTCATCCGAGTGTATAATTCTGCTCTGGGTCTGCAGTTTAACACTCTGCCTCCTCAGCACTGTGGCAGGTAACTGTCTCTGGGGTCACACAGTTCACCTGTGGCACTATTTACTGCACCTGTCACCTCTGGCCCAACAGCAGAGGGCTGTTTAAGTCAATTTTGATTGCTTTGGCTGTACTCAAGCAGCCAAGAATCTCCTATTCACCATCACCTCCTCCCTTTTCTTGCTCTGATGACCTCACAAACAAAATGGGCCACGATGACTCCAAAGGAAATAAAATGCATGAGCCTGTGTACATTTCCTGCTTTTGTTTGTTTTATACTATGACAAATGGACAGATTTTCAGCACAGACAAGAAAGGGTCAACAAAGTACCCAGACTCATCTCTTCAAAGTGATTGGGCTGAGTGATAATGAGCATTCAGACATGGAGGATCTGCTTAGACATACATTAATGTGCATTTGCCTAAGTTGCTTACAAGCAATGAATCAAGCATGAAGGATTAAATACTGCAATGAATTTCAGAAAATGTAAATATTCAGGGCATTCTCTTTTCCTTCTCTCTCCTCTTCTCTCCTTTCACGCTTAAATACCCTATGCTAGTAACAATCTATGATTCATGTTTACGCAGAATGTACAAATCAACCTGCTTAAAAATGCCAGTAATTTTAAAGACAGAAATCTTTGGATAAGATACAAAGAATACCTACTGTTCAGAGTTCTGACCATTTTTCATCACCCAGCTGCCTAGCAACATGCCATCCAGCTGGTTTTCATTAGTATGCTTGACTGACTGACATCCCACCACTCCAAGATGCACACTTGCTTTTTTGTTTCCCAATTCATTGCATTGAGTAATAGCATCTAGCAGAAAATGCAGTTTAAAAATACTTTCACCAGAAATATTCTTCATGTATTCAATGTATTATATCTTTTTAAACTGCGTAAACAGAAGTTTGCATAACCATTTCATCATATGTAACTCATATATATGATATGAGGATAGTAAACATCGTCAGCACATACCTTTCGAGGACCTGTGTTTTTCAGCTCAAAGACATCCATAGTGTAGTTGACTCTGCGACCATAGTGGTCAAACTGAACATTTCCTGTCAATCCTTGTATTCGAACCTAAGCATGGAAGAAAAAGCATCATGAAGATCCAGTCTCACATTCTTTATTTCATACGTCACAGAGCAGTGCAAGTTATCCTGGCTATGTCCTTAGATTACCACAACAACACTACTGTAGAACAGTCAGGCATTATAAAGCAATAAATTTGGCTACTTTTCTTTATATTCCTTTTTCTCATTAGACCATGCTCAAAACAGGTTTGTGTCAGTATCTAACTGCTAGCAAAGATACACAATGGACCTCCTCCTTTTTCATGCTGTGCAGCTCAGTGTCTTCCAACTGCAGGTTCTAAAGAGAATGATATTTTTTACCATTCTCATCACTCCTGCAAAGTATCTAGGGTCTTATGAAAAAACCTAAGGATGTTTCTCCTGAGCTCATGTATCCTTTAAGCTCCCACTCTGGTAAATGTACAAGCTGAACATATACTGCTCATTAAGGTAAACTTGACAACAACCTTAGCCTCAGCAAAGCAACTTACTATCTAAGAAGATGAGTGACATGCAAAGGGCTTAAAAAGAGTGTTTTTGAAGCATCAGAGTGAAGGACAGATATCAAGCCATAAAATTGACTGTGGGAGTTTTCCACCACATCTCACCTGAAACCAGAACTCTGTTCTTCCTTTCAGTACTTGACTTAGCCACCAAAGGATGACACTACACTACTACACCAAGCTGTTGTCATCATCCCAAAGAAGCCATGGCTATACTGGTGCTGGCTTTGATTGTATCAGGATCTGACCATGCAAACCACTTTGGCCGAATTTGATGGCTCATGCTATCTGCCCAAACACAGAAGCCTGACTCAACGCTTCTCTCAATTGTTACAGATCTGTTCATCTGCAAAGAGTATGTGAAGCATACAAAATGCTTTATTTCTCTCCCTAAGAGTCAGGATGGAGACTTAAATCACTTACTCTTTCCCTCTGTCCATTTCTATCTCTTCTGATTTTTCTTCAGGGCTACAACCTTGGCTTCTAGGCACAGAGCTGCCAGCTCTGTCAGCAGTCACTTCTCCTCAGCAGTTTCTCCTGAGTGGAGCCTGCTCATTTGCAATGATTTAAATTCTACTGCATGATTTTTCTTTTCTTACTGTCCCATTCAAAGGAAAGGCTAAATCATTTTGACAGAGATCTGGAACTTTCCAGGCATCCATATTCATCAGGAATTCAAAATCCTGACATCAGAGAACAATGACTCTGAATTATTTCTTCTTTAAAGAAAAAAAATTACTACCTATGTGATTTCCCTGGGAGTCTTATGTTATTGAAGACGACGGAAACATATTTTAAAGATTATATTATGTAGCTGTATCTTTTTCCTTAAATGATAACATCTGTAAAGCCAGGTTATTTGCAACAGTAACAGATGAGCTCACCAGTTCACTGGAGGAAGTCCCAACTATCTTAAAAGTTTCAAATAGTAGTTCCCCTCTGCCTACATTCCAAGTTACAAACCAGAACAGCCTGAACAGCCCAAGCTGTTCCCAAATGCCAACCAAAAAATAATTTCTCCTTCTCCATTACTACCCTTGCGCACACTATCTTCCAAGTCATGCAGCGTGCAACTAGTATCCAATGTTCAAAAAGATCAGTAGAATAAAGCCTCCCTTTACCTGTTTTAATGTCCTCTCCATATCAATTCCTTGACCCCATGGGGCTGCAGGGTTGGCAAGACAATCACCAGCATTTCCTCTCCTTGAAATATCAATTTTCTGTCTTCTTAGGTTACGGAAAGTTTCAGCCATCACAAGTACTCCATCATATGTCAGTGCAGATGTATACTAAATAGATGAACAAACACACTGCTTCAGAACTGGCATATCTTTAAAAAAATCACCTGTCTCAAATAATTCTAGTGTGATTCATTATGCAGCAGTTTCTATACCTTCATTTAGTAAAAAGCTCTCCTCAATATCTAAGAGCCAAATGCAGGATATTAAAGTAGCTGCAGCTTTAAAACTGTATTTCTTAAGGGTAGAAAAACCTGCATCTTAATTAATAAAAGAAATAAATTGAAGTGGAGATACTAAAATCTTACTTTTTTTTTTTCCCAATTTGTCTTATACATTAAGGAACAACCCCATCCACTCAACTTATTTAGAACAAAAAGAAAGAAACAGTAACTCACTGAGAAAATATAACTGAAAAAATGCATGGTGAATGAGCAGACATCTAGGCTACTGGAATTGTTAAGAATGATGAAGAGTAGGTTCTTCATATTGGAAAACCTGTGTTGGCTCTCTGCCTGATACATACACTGAGTGGTCTGTGCTTCTGCACTAACTACAGTAACTGCTTTAGGTTGATAACATGCCAAATGAAATGTGTACAGCAAGTCTTTGGCAGATGTTAGCCTGAAGCCACATAAACAAAGGGGTGTTTCCTCAGTATGGTCCTCTGATAAACATACTGCATCAGGAGAAGTTGTTCACATGCCCAGGGCTGGTACTGATATTCCCTGCAATTTACAAAATTTAAATTTCCTTATTCAAGTCTAATTTCCTTCCTTTCCTTTCCCTTGCATATTATAAGCTCTTTGAGATATGGTTTATCTTTAAAATCTCAAATTTTGCTTATGCCTAGGTGAATCTGATGTGATTCAAATTAATCATACTGACTTCTCTGAAGAAGACAGCATCATCCTGGTTCATGCGGCAAGAAGTCCTGTAAGTTGAATTGTTCCTGTCATGAGTAACTGGGGATGTCTGCACTCCATGGCCCACAGCATCCTTGTCTTTTGGTTTCATTTTTTTTTCTCCAGAACATAAATTTCTGGAATGTTGACTGAATTTTGTAGCTATGCTTTGTAATACCCATGTTGATGCCTTCTCCAGTCTTTGCCAACCTACCAATTTCCCACCTGAGGGAGGACTAATTGCTTATCTTCGCACAGCACCCAGCACAAAGGGGCCCAGTTTCAACTAGGTCTGATATACCTTTGTGCACATAATAACAGAATTATTTTGAGGAAGTCATATTTAGAGCTATACTGTGATTTGCCTGCCAGGAAAACTATACGTGAGAGAAATATTTTGTTATCAATCTGTGAGGGATTAGGACAGAGGAACACTGGGATGATATTTCACTTTAAAATCATGCCTGAAAGTGATTACTACACCAGGTTTTGATGTGGAAAATTTCCAGAGGAAACTCCATAAGAAAAAGTAAAGGTAGTAAATTTATAAGTACTATCTCATACACAGAAGGATTCAGCTGTTGGTAAAGCTCTGCACTCTCAGTAACCTGGATAATTAGACTAATGAATGTAAATTTTATTGAAATTAAGTTGTCAGTTAAGCATTTGACCTTTAATTGCTGCCGGTAAAGGGGTGAAGTTGGAGAATAACTGACAAAGGACATTCAAGTACATCAGCAAAATGTGCTGCAGTTTGTGTTTCCATCATACATGGTATGATTAGTTGCCAATAATAGTAAGATCAACTGCCTTCTCCTCTGCCTAAATATTCATTCATGTATTCAACAATGTTAATCAGAAATTAGAACACTTGAGTGGTATCTCTGGTAGTGCCTCAGATCAGTCAATACCTTTGGTGGGGTCTCAGATCCTGGGTATTCTCTCTGGTCCAGCTTCTTCCAGCGCTGCATCAGCTTAGTTACCATCGGGGTACTGAAATCTACTAGCTGAAATCCAGTCACATTGGCTCCTCCATGCATAAATCTCTCCAGAGAAATATCTTTGAATCCCTAGAAAATCGATTTAAGATTTTGTTTGTCCTCCTACACCACTGTGGGTCCAATCTGTTCTAGGTCAGCACAGCGGCATAAAGAATGCACACCAGCAGGATTCCATTAGAAGGCAAAATTTAAAACCAGAGAGTAATATTGAACCTTCATTGATAATTTCCATTTGTGTAATAAAGAAACAAAATGAAGAAATAAATTTCCCACATTATTGCTAGGGTGGTCTTGACAGCTAAGCAACACATTGCTGGGAATGGCAGGCAGTTTTTGAAGAAATGCCTTTGGCAAATCAACGGAAAACTGCCTGCAGAATATTAAAACCTTAATCCAATTTCCATCAAAGTTGGCAGATTTGAATGAGCACTGTACTAGTGCTTTAAACAATGCATTCCTCTTCCTTTGCATGTTTGAAAAATGAACACTATTCTGTAAATACATTTATTCCAGGATTCACTGTTTAGGATGAAAATGTCTAATGAGATACTACAATAGACATTAGAAGGCAAAGACAGCACATGAGGATCTCACTGTTAGTGCAAGGAAAATATAACATAGAATCACACTTCTGTGATTTAGGACTGTTTTATCTCTCAGATCTGTTATATCTGCTATATATTGAAAACCTGCTCTGACCCCCAACATTAAAAGAGAAAATAAAGTACATATACCTCCTGACTTATTAGTTTCTCTGGCTAATCTGTTCAGCACATATAAAGACAAATTCTTTACTAAAATTTGCTTTTAGGGACTGAACTGATCTTCAAGAAACTGCATAATGCAAACTGTTAAAGTGCTAAGAAGAAAGAATAAATCTTTCTGCTCCTTTCCTAGCTGCTATGTTTAAGGCTAGCTCAGAAGTATCTTATTTTCTTAAATTCCTCTGATTGGCATTTATCAGAGGAAACAGAAGTGTACACTTAACTTAGAAAGTTTTAGAAAAAAAAAAATTGTGGGGCACTGACCCAATATCTCAGGGGAAAAAAAACCTTTGAAGACAGAGATTCATGTCCTAAGGGATACTGACAGTAAATATAAAAGGTGACACATCAGGTCATATTACACACATATTGAACAGACAGTAGATAACAAAGTGTGCCCCTGCTGAAGTAGAGATGTGCCTATCTCCCCTAAATACCCCACCAGCATCTCACTGCAACATCCAGTTCCTTCCTTACAGCAACTATTTTGCACGAGAAAAATTAATTGGGGAACTATAAAATTGTAATGCTGAAAAATTTAATTTGTAAGACCTAAGAAAATAGACATGGCTCATTTAAAACACCTGAGGCCCTAAAAATATTCTAAAGTGATCTTAAGTTAAGGTACAAGTACAGCAAAGCACAATAAAATATTTCATGTCAACTAAAATTCCTTGAGGGAGAGTAGAAAGAAAACAGTTCAAAGCATACATTAGACTCTGTCCTACATTCACTGTGCTTTGCCAGGCATGTTTTTGGCTTAAAAAAGGAGTTATTTTAGTAATAAAATATTGAGTTTACTCTTTATTTGCCCTCTTCTGAACATTATCTGTGTGAATGTCCAGTTTAGACTTAGAGAGAAAATACCAAACTAGAAATTTGACTGGAAATAGCTGATCTTACACGAAAATGTTTTCCAGAGAATGTAGAAAAGTTACCTCCAGAATTGTTACGTTATTAACAATAAAAAGATGAGTCAAAAATCAGTGCAGTCCTGCAAATTCTAATTCAGCCAAAAGATACAGTCCTAGCAGTCCTCTATACTACCCTGATGATTTAAAAAAAAAATTTAGGAGGGTAACATTGTGCCCTTCATATCTAGATGGCTGTAACAGCAAACCCAAGTTCTTTTACGTATCATAAAGGATATGTTCTGTACAACCAAATATTAGAGACAAATGGGAAATGTTGTGTGAAATGCTATAACTTCTAAGTAAAACTGAGTGTTTCACTTACCAAGCAGGAGTATAATTCTAGAAAAGTATCTTACCAGGTTGGCAACAATATAATGGTATCCTTTAACATGCTTTCCCACGCTCACAATCTGTGAGGGAAATAAAAAAGAAAAAAGAAAAACAATGTCATATTTTTTTCTCTACCACAAGTTATAAAGTTAAGAGCCTATCTCTAATTATGTAACTATATTTTTCCCATGATTAAACCAGGGGTTTAATCATGGGAAAAAGCTAAAATTGAAGTGAGTAAAGTAATGAAACGGTAATCTCAGTGTCTTCTGTACTGAAAATGTTACTGTGGTATATTATTTAATCAAGTAGAGTAATTATCTATGGGATACAAATTCAGAAGGAGGATGTCACACATTAGCTACAAAGCCTATCCACTGATGTACTTTTAAATTTGAAATAAGTGCAGAATTTATGAATCACATTGGGTTTTCATCTCTTGTGATCAAAGCTGTTCGCCCTTGAGGTGATCAAGTACTATGTTACTCAGCTCTTAGTAAAACAGCAAAGACTTTGGGAATGAACATGGGCAAGGACAGAGCAAGAATAGTGAGGCTGCTTTTGAGTGTTTAACCAAAATATAGCATGAAGTGATGCAAGCAGGCAACAATCATGATGTGCAGCTGCTACAGTCCTGACAGGGCAAGATCAGCCACGGGGTTTAGACAAAAACTATATCAACCTGCTCCTTGTCAGTATTATTGCAATTTCTATGATGCAATGACTCTTATTTAATGTGCTGAAAACAAAAAATGAGATAATATTCTGTCAGTAGAAAATGCTGACATTGAAGACTAAAGATGCTTTTACTAAAGAAACTAACAGTACTATCTGTAAAATGCAGATTGTGTTCAATACCAGTACAGTCATTTGAACTCTTATTTTTGATAGTCTACCATTCATTTAGAAAAAGTCTGCTTGCAGCCCAAATATTTGGGTTTTTTTTCCTCCTCATGTACTTATCTCCACAGAGAATTTTAGCTTCCCTCCAAATGAATAAATAAGACAGAAGTAAAATTTTTCCATGAAGTGCAGGTTACTCAGTAAGTAATGGGAAACTTATGGATCTGTCTCCTTGTCTGCTTTGGAAGCTTAGCTCTAGACCATGTCTGAAGAATTGACAACTTCTTGCCTTTAGAGATCACACCTCATGTTCAAAAGACAGAACAAACATTCACTAAGCCTTGCAGTCCCTTTTCCCATTGCTTTAAGAAAATAAATAATATCACATATTGGAGATGAGGACAACTTGATGAAGGACTAAATAATTTGATCAAAGACACCTAAGGATCCAGGATCTAAGTCTGGAGTAAGACTTGGAAATGTTTGATTCCTGACTCTGTTGTTCCAGTAAATGAGTTTCCTTTTACTGCAGAGTGGAAGGGAAAATCCAAGGGATGTAGCATTATTATGTTGTCAGAACTGTTTTAATTTCATTATTTTAAAGTAATAAAGTAAATAAGCAATTTTTCTTTTATCCTTTAACTCATTTCCCAAACTTTACTTCATAAATATAGACTGTTGCTAAAGTGTTTTTATTTAAAAAGAAAAACAAACTTAAAAAGCCCCAAAAGACACCACGCCCCCCAAGCCATGTTTGTTAACCTTCCTATAAATGAATTTTAGAGTCAACAAAAGTCCCATTAAGATCAGTGATGGCAGCTACCATTTTATTAGGGGTGACAGATAGAGAGAAGATACAATTTTCCCTATTACTAGCTCAACACATGTGAGGATGCTGCAGTCAAGTGATTTTTTAGCATATAATTCAAAGGTTCAAATCCCAGGTGGTTTAATGGCTTCAGAAGGAATGTGATTCCTCACACCAATAATGCTTTTACAATTCTACTCATTCAGCAGTACATGGTAATGAAAGTATTTGCCTCTGCATTATATGGAGACTGATATAGATAAAAAATTTGCATTTCTAAATAAATAAAGCATCACAGTTTGAAAGTTAGTAAGTGGACTGATATGACTTGAGATCACAGAATCATAGCAGGGTTTAGATTGGAAGATGTCATACAGATCATCTAGTTCCAACCCCCCTGCCTTGGGTAAGGACACCTTCCACTAGACCAGGTTGCTCAAAGCCCCATCCTGCCTGGTCCTGAACACCTTTAGGGATGGGGCACACACAACCTCTCTGTTACAGTGCCTCAGCACCTTCGCAGTGAAGAATTTCTTCCTTGTATCTAAGCTAAATCACTCTACGTGCTAGTAGAAAGCTTATCTCCAGCTCTCTTGCAGTCCCCCCTCTTCAGGAAAAGGAAGGCTGCAATGAGGTCTTTCCAGAGCCTTCCAGGCTATACTCTCTCAGCCTGTCTTCACAGGAGAAGAAGAGCTCCAGCGCCCTGATAATTCTTATGATCCTCTTCTGGACTTGCTCAAACAGGTCCACATCTTCCTGTGCTGAGGACCTCAAAGCTGGATGCAGCACTCCAGGTGGGGTCTCACCAGAGCAGAGGTACAGAATCACCTGCCATAACCCAACCTGCCCCAATCACGCTGCTTCTGATGCAGCCAGATGTGGCTGCTCTTTGGGCTGCAAGCACACATTGTTGGCTCACGATGAGCTTCTCATCGACCAACACCTCCAAGTCTTTCTCCTCAGATCTGTTTTTAATCTACCCACCACCCAGCCTGTACTTGTATTTGCACAAACACCTGTCCCTGGTGTAGAACCTTGCACTTGGCCTTGCTTGAACTTCATGTAGTGAGCACAGGCGATGTATTGTGACATGGTAACTCATACATGTATGAGATCCTCAGCTTAGGCAAATCAGTGCAGCTCCCTTTGAGCTCTGGAAAGTTGACCTAGTTTTAGCAATTAATACCCTTAGTGATCTGTTCCCTGGTTTGGTTTCATAACACAAACTTTGATCATCACCGCTACCTATCAGTCAAATAAAACAAGGATACGATTAACCGGTAAGCGTTGAGGTATGACAGACAGATGTGCATTGTTGTTGGAGTCAAAATGAGTAAATAATGTATATGATTAACCGGATTTACTTCTGTCCTTGTTCCTAGGAAATGCATGTAGGTATCACTGCAGAATTCCTGGATTTGATGTGAATAGTACATAATAGTTTTGAAAAAAGAAATTTGAAATTTTCATCGTATTCTCTCAAATCTTGTTTCTTAAGGTAAATGATAAACGTACACATTTATGTATCATCTAGTTGTCTTGACTTCCTTTATAGTCTGTGGAAAAAGCAGACACTTTAAGGAAATGATTCATCTTATTTTAAAGCACATGTGTAAAATTAATTAGACAGCTTGTGCCCTGAAAGTGCCTATTTTTCTGCACTCACTAAAAAAAGAGTTGATGGTGATTAGCTCTGATGTAGACACCTACATTTTATATCCCTAATGTTAACTGAGATGAATTTCAATCTAAAAATGTTGATTATGCAGATAGAAAAGAGAATAATTGTTTGTATTTTCAATTAAGATTGGACACAACTCTGATTTTGAATTTGAAAAGTCTTATAGTTATTGATCACACACAGTTTGAAAACCAGGAACTCGTTACGATTAAGGAAAAAAAGAGCCTGTTTAGTGAAACAGCTTGAATATCTCATAGTTTTGAATATCCAAAATATACATACAGTCACTTTTCTTCTTCAATACTCAAAGCTGCAGATTATGATCTACAAAATGGATATGAATTCTTGTTACCTGAAGAACTACCTTTCTCTACACTGTACTTCTACCCTGAGATAAACTGAGCCGATGAACTTAAGCCCTTTGTAACAAGGGAAGGAGTTTGACAGCTACTCAGTCTGGAATGCAAAGTCTTACACTTTCCTTCTTTATCTTTAACTGGTTAGCAGCTTCTGGAACTCTGAGAGATGAGACCTCAACCATTCCATACATGTAAGAATAGATATTACCCAGAACCAAACACAGGCCTGAGATTTTTACAGATGAGACAGTATTACAGAAAGCCTTTGCTATAGAAGTTTATTAAGTCTGGAGGTACCTTAAAACCCAGGTACTTCCTTGTGCATCCCTAAATTCAGACCAAAAGGCCAAGCTCACTCACAGTCTAGAGAGAGGGCAGAATGGCACTATCTAACATCTACATTAGCAAGTAGGGCAGCTGGTAGGATAAGATCTGTACAGCAAAAGCTGTGGTGTTAAGGAGCTGGCATCCACAGCACATGTTTCAGGAATTTACTGTGGGCTCTCTAACCTGATCACTAGACTGAGCTCATATTACTCTTCTGGGCACATCTTGTTTGGCATCATCCAAATGAAAACAAGTTCATGTATTTTGAGTTGCAACCTTGATGTGAAAGTCAGTAATCTGGAGATTTGCTGTAAAAAAAGGCACATTCCTGACACCAACTAAGATACTCTTGTGTGCCAGTGGTAATCAGAAGTAACTAGAATTACACCACTGACTTTAAAGTGTGGTAAAACCAGGACCAGTGAGACGTGAATCTAACTTAGACTTTAGGCACAACTCTGAACTTTATGTCTTTATCATATGATACTGTTCTTTCCATTTAGATGAACAATAGCCTAGCCTAGGAAATCCAGAAACTATTTTACTACTGAAAAGAAGGGCTACCAGTATTTCCTTTTTTTTTTTCATTTTTTCCTCTAAGTGGCAAGTTCACCGACTTTGATAAAACTATTTGGAGACTTACATCAGCATCAGAACACAGAATTTGGCCCAAAGTCATCCTCTGTTCTCTACTACTATGAAATGGATATTGCATATCACTCATTTCAAAAGAATGCTTAACTTCTGTAGCATGAAATGTCCCTCATTATGATTTCCAGAAGATGAAGGTCAGTACAGATGGAGTGCAAAGGACTTATTTTCAGTTAAATATCTTCAAAGGGTGATAGCTGTGCATTACCAATTGGACTTTAACAAAGGTTTTCCTCTTTGCTATTGTGTCACAATCCACCGCCTTCAGAAAAAGAACACCTGCAATAAAATGAAATGTCTAACACAGTACAAAAAGTGTGGACACTTGTTAAAGAAGGAAGATTGAGACCTGACCTGAAATATTGCAGTAGAAATGGCAATGATATAAACCAGAACTGAAATGGGATTTTTAATACAATATCTGAAGCCAGGACAAATCTTTTACAAAGCCATAAAAAAGCAACTGAGAAACAAGCTTAATTTTATCAGCTAGTGCTCAGAAAAGGACATTGTTGCTGGGGAAAGGGTGGACAACCACCAGAGCGGATGTTAAAGGCAATAAACAAAGCAGAAGTGGCTCCTTCTCTCTAGTGAAGGCAGGGGCTGAGCTGGAACTGGGGCATGCACACTTGCCCCTTGCACAGTTGAGCAAAGGAGGGTGCTTCCCACACAGCCCTCCTGTCCACCACCAGCTGTCAGGGCAGAGCCCTGTGCAGTGCAGGAAGCTTCTGGGAAAGAAAACCTGTAGAGGTGACTCAAAGGTCATTAGCCAGTGCCTTGTGCATGGCTAGTTGCTTCCTTCTGCTGCTAAAGTTGTTTGCATTCGAAGTTTGCTCCCATGAAAGGCTCACTCAGAGCTAAATACGACATACAGACTTGTAGGGAAAAAGGAGGCAAGGAAACAGACGAAGGATGTAAGAAGAAAGGTAACTTCACAAATCCATTAAAACATTTGTATTTGTCCTTTGTCTCCTAGAGCCTATTTGTTCTTTCAGTAACTGAAATAACATATTTCTCATGTCCAAACCTCATCAGTTGTGTTCTACAAAATGTGTGACAAAATGTGTTCTTATTACTGTGCAGTGTGGGACTAATACTGTGTGCAAAATCCCATCTGCTTTACAGAAATGAGGCTGTGCAGAGCCCCTCTTGGCTCTGTGGGGTGAGCAAACAGCTGGTGGCAGTGCTGGCAGCTGGCTCCTTCAAGGAGAAGAACTATCAGTTTGCATTGACATTATAGTGTTGCACAGAAGCAACTCCATAGACCTAAAGGGGAAAAAAAAAAGCATGGAGAGAAAAGAATGATGAAGAAAAGGCACTTTATGAATCTTCCAATCCCTCTGGGATTAAGAAGAGATACACACCGAGGTGCTACTATGTCCCTGAAATAGGATGAAGCCCAACAATGCCGCAACCAGCCCAAATGACTGGGTGCCATGCACATACCAAATTCTTTGCCTAATGCTTTGCTCCTGTGGTTCTGAGGGAGCAGAAGTGATGTTCATTTTATTAATGCAAATCTAATAGACAGAGAAAAAACGCAGACAGCTCATGCTATTTCTGACTCAAGAGATAAAGAAATCTTCATTATGCCACTAAACTACACGCAAAAGCAGTTCCATTTCTTGATAAATACTTATCCGGGCTGTGCTACTGATTTGTGTCAACATGCCTCTGTGCTCATGAAAAACAGGGAAGCAGAAGAAACTGGGCAGGAATGATTGTTTAATCCATGTGTCTGGTTAATTTAGGCCTTCCTGTCAGTATTATGTTGCAATTTATTAAAGTATGCATTTATTATTATCTTAAATTAAGTATGCTAGTAATCTAAATATGATTTGCAAAAATGTCAGTTGCTATCTTCAGCTAGTGGGTACACTGGAAACTGAGATGAGAAAAAAATGTTTTTAAAGCCAGCCAACTTTACAACTCGATCTACTTAGAGAAATTCAGCAGTCAAATTCAGCATTACCTTTTCAAGTTCAGCATTCCTATGACAAAATATTAAGGGCAGATGAAGAATGAGTGGAATTTGTCAGCTTCTGTACTTTTCTGCATACAGGCATTTTTTTACTTTCATTTTGATGGTAGTAATAACAATAATCATAATTTTTGGTGTGACAGCTCAGTCCATTTTACCCATCAGAGACATTTGTTTTTCAGTGCAAACACATACCTGATACTTTCAGCAACATATCTCAAGGCTCTTCCTCAGTGTTAAGAAAGCTGAGGATCAGTGATGTCAAAGAACACATCCACAGAATCACAGAATTTGCTGAGCTGGAAGGGACCCACAAGGGTCATTGAGTTCATCCCTTAGCCCCACAGGACCATCCCCAAGAGTCACACCATGTGCCTGAGAGTATCATCCAAACTCTTCTCCTGGGGAGCCTGTTCCAGTGCCCAACCACCCTCTGGGTGAAGAAACACATTCTAATACACAACCTAAACCTCTCCTGACACAACTTCAGGCCATTCCCTTGAGTCCTGTCACTGGTCACCACAGAGAAGAGATCAGTGCCTGCCCCTCCCCTTCATGACGAAGTTGTAGACTGCAATGAGGTCTCCCCTCAGTCTCCTGTTCTCCAGGCTGAACAGACCAAGTGCCCTCAGCTGCTCCTTATACGGCTTCCCCTCAAGGCCCTTCACCATCTTCGTTGCACTCCTTTGTATGCCCTCCACCAGCTTAATATCTTTCCTGTATTGAACAACTAAATTAAGAGAACTATAAACATCATTCAAGATACTGTGCAGTTACTTCCTTATCGTGCTTACTAATAACAATTGTTAGATGTTATTAATTAGAGGTTATTGATTTGCAATTTTTACAAGATTAATGATACTTTACTACATGAAAACTTTATATCAATGTTTAATTTTTAATATTACACACTACAATGTACACTCTTTTTGTTATTATGTATCAGTTACTGAAGCATTAAATCTGTGCCAGATGCTGCACAACTATTTTCACCTCTTTGTTTACAGGCAAATACAGCCCTGGATGAGCAGCGAGGCTTGATCTTGCTGATAAAGAGCACCAATAGAGCTGAGAAAAGTGCCAATCTACTGGGAAACATCCCATTTAATTCTTATGAAGCAGGCAGAAGGAAAAAAATAATGGAATAAGCCTGGTAGATCAGGAGATAAACTGATGATGTCTGACAGAAAAACTGATTCACTATGCAAAATTCAGAAGAAAATGCTGCTCACAGTGGACACGTTGGAAGGCTTTGAACACAGAGTGCTGAGGTTTGAACTTTCTCAGATGGAAACTGGTGGGAGAGGATGGAGCTGCTACGGATGGAAGAAAAAAGGAAATCCATTGCCATTCGTGCAGGAAGGAGAAACATTTTTTTCTGAATACAGTCCTGTGTATGTTCAGTGGATATGTTTATGCACATGTCTGTGTGTACAAATATAGAAACAAACACTCTAAATGTTGCTGCATATGAAAAACCTGAGAAAACAGAAATTAGGAGTATCAACATTTTCTTTCAGAAAGAAGTAAACATAAAGGTCCCAGGCAAAATGCAGTTACAGTTAGCTTGTGTTTCCAGTTTGCTCTGCTGAGCTACACATTACAAAGACACAATTAAACGAAATTTCTGGCAAAAATTTGCCCAAGAGGGTTATTGGAAATAAGGAAGAAATACTTAATAGCAGAGAATGAGGAACCAAAATGCTGGAGAAGCATGCTGCCTAGCTTAGTGAAGGATTTTTCAGATGTGGTCACATAATGTATCACAGAGATTGATCTGACCACCCTGGTATTCCTTCTAGATGTTTCTGATGCAAGCACATTACAGGTTTGCAAGATTCAATACAAGATGATACACAGTTCACTCATTCATAAGCTATTTCTATCTCAAGAGCTGCCTACAGGTGTGACAAAAGAGTACTGGGAATCAAAGGACCTCATCTGTGTACATTTGTGCTTTATTTCATGGCCTGACTCTCAACCTGATTCAAAAAACACAGCAGAACAGGCTAGGTACACACTGGATAGGAACAGGCTTTGCAGGAAAGCTCTTGAAGTTCTGGTAAATGAGTTTACCACAAGCTGTTCATGCACTCTCACGGCAAAGAAGGCCAACAGCGTCTTACACTGCACTGCCAGCAGGTCGAGGGAGCTGACCCTTCCTTTCTGCACAGTTCTGCCCATCTTCAGTGCCCTGTCCAGTGCCAGGCTCCCCAGTACAAGAGAGACATGGACATATCGAAGCATGTCCACAGAAGAGCCATGAAAGTGCTTGAAGCATCTCTCATGTGAGGAGAAGCTGTGAGAGTAGCCTGGAGAAGAAAGATCTCAGGCAGATCTTAGCAGTATGTAGAAATACCCAACGGGAATGGTGTAGGGAAGAGGGTACCTGACTCTTCCTGGATGGTAGGAATAGGACAAAAGGCAAAGGACACAGGTTGCAACACAAGAAATTCCAGTAGGTATGAGGAATTTATTTTTTAATATGAGATAGTCAAGTACTGAAATGGGGAATAAAGGGGTTGTGTGATCTCCATCCTCGGAAGCATCTAAAATTTGACTGAATGAGTAACCTGATCTAAGCTTGCCCCCCCGAGCAGTGAAAATGTCTAGACAACCTTCACAGGTGACTTCCAATCCCAATTCTACTTTTTTGTTTTTAGAATAGAACTGTTTATGTCAGCACTTCACAGTCCAAATTTCAAAACTTGTTCCAAAATCTGTCTAAAAACAAATCTCAGAGCTCTAAGAATCCAGTGCCTTTTTTTCTGGTAGCTTATTTGCTCTGCAGTGCTTAATATGTGCTGACAATGAGAATTCTGGCAGAAAAAGAAATGGGGGAACAAAACTTTTTACTTCCAGTTTCAACACTTCATGCTTTTGAAAGCTTCCTTACATAATTTTACATGCCCTTTTCGTACAGATCAACAGCAAAAAGAAAAAAAATATTGAAAGAGTAAAAGAAAAGGGCTAAGTATTTATAGCTAATAATATTATCCCTCATGATCTAAATGATTCTTACACTTTTCAGCTTACTTATCAAATCTGTTTGGAGTATTGACTGTATTGTACACCTGAATACATTTCTGAGCACTGCACAAACTAAAAGAAATAGCTGTTAGATCAGCTATGGCTGAGCAAATGACAGTCTCCTTCTCCAGTAATAAGTGTTATTAGTGTCTGAAGAAGTAAAATGAAATAATACAATAGCTGAAAAAATAAAATATGTTTTCACTGAAATATTCAAAATTATTTTCTGTGATATTCTTCAAATCTGATCACAGTTTCATTGTTTTATTACACTTCAGTATTGCCTGCAAAACAACAAACAAATAAATAATGAAAGAAATCTATGACATGTATTTACTGAAAGCAAACTATCCCAACTAAATAAATGCAAGTACAGCTTAGGAGACAGTGACACGACATTTCTTTAAATGTGTTTTTTGCTACACATTGCTATACATTTTCAGTCATCTTTCCTAAGGAAACCCCTTTTGTGCTACTGAGCTCTCTGTGTCTCTGTCTATCCATTTTTAAAAACAATTGACAATTTCAGCTATATCTGAAAGGAGGACAATGCCTCTAAGACATTGTCTGAGACATTAAGTCCATACGGTCCTTATTAATACTGGCTGCTGGGTGGAAAACAGACCCATATGTTTTGACCACCAAAAGCATAGAAAGCACCTGGACACTACACCTCCCGTCTAACAGCTACTAGTCAGCACATGGGTAATGATGACTACCACGTATTTCTTGATTAGCCACAGTAATTGCTATTTCTTTCTTGCTCAGTACACTTCTGTGAAGAAAGAATTTATGGTGCTTGTGGAAGTGGTGATCTAGGAGAAAAACAAACCCACAAAAGCCAAAGGGGTACATTTCTTCTGTCAGCATATTTATTTTGAAACGTGGATTCTGTATTTCAGACAGAAATTCAGTAAACACAGTTTAAAGTGATGGTTTTCTAATTTTAGTACACACACCCTTCAACCTTAGGCTGACTGGACTTGTGATTTTCGGTGAATAAGCAAAAACATACATTGTTTTGAAAATGCAGGAAGAAAAAAATAATTAAAAGTAGGAGTAAGAAAATAAGCAAAACTCCCAATGAAAAATGAGAGAAACACACTTATTATGTGTTTCTTGCTGTGCCGTATGTTGCAAATGATTACTTTGGCCTGAACAGTTCAAATGCTATACAGTTTGCTGCTGGTGTTAGTGGATTAGTTGGAAGGAAATGGAAACAGGTTTTAAACATTTGTTTTGTCTTAAGTAGAAAGTTCTTTGTATTAAATTAAGGGGCACACTTTAGAAACACAGCTTGGAAAGAAGAAACACGGAAGCAGAGAATTTTTCATGTCTCTCACTGACTTTCATCCTGTGATTCAAACAGAATATTTTTGTGCTTTTAAAAGACCACCTGCTGAAAGCATCATGAAAAAAGGGATGTTGATAAATAAGGACATAACGGTCCTTGAAAGAATATGAATCACTAGAAATGCATTCTGCTATATAAGTGATAACTGTTGTATAAAACTCTGGAGATGTCATTTTATCTTACTGTGCCTTTGTTTTAACTCCCTTTTTCTATCTCATCCCAGTAAACTGCAAAGGTAATGGTAAAAACAATTCCTAATTTCATGCCTCCAGGAAAACTGAACTTCACCTCCGTTTCCAGTCACTTATGCAATACAAATAAAGGGCTACTATAGTTTACTTTTTGAATTAAAAACTTGTGGCACGTTTTTTATTATGGCTGTGTTTGAACAGATGAAACAAAGGGCCAGCTAAGTAAACTGGGGGTACCCTTAATGAGATTTGGTGAGATCACTTACAAACTTCTAGAGAACATTCTGTTAAGTAGCAAAAGTTGTCTGTAACTGTTAAGTACAGATGTGCTTCCTCCAAAATGGAAACATACCTTCCGGAAGCTATGCAGAAAGCTTCATAAAATCATAGAATCCTAGAATGGTTTGAGTTGAAAGGGACCTCAAAAATTATCAAGTTCCAACTCCCCTGCCATAGACATTTAACTGCTTTTGGGGCTCCTGCTCAGCACTGAAACACACTGGTTTTGAGCTATTTCCAGGGATGAGCAGCAGTGGTCATGTGAAGCATTGAATCCCCTTGTGTTAAAGACTGTGCAGACACCTCAAGCACCAGCACTGTCAGGACTGCCCTGAGAGGCCACGGTGAGGGAGCAGTCCGTGTCCAGAGCCACACCATCCCCAGCCATACACCAAGTCTACATTGGTCAGTCAAAATGGGTCAGGGCATGCTTGTCCTTCCCAAAGACAAGTCAAGTGCATATCACTTAAAATAGGCAAGTAAATAAAACACTCCTGGCAAAAGTCTTGATGATTGTGTGCTGCCTTTTGGAGCCTGGCATTGCAGGATGATAAGGTCTGCCAGGGGAGTGTAAAGGAGTTTCACTCTCAGGTAACAAAAAGGTTTTCCTGGTTATGGCTGTTGTAAGATGTTAAGGAGGTAGGGTGTTCTTTTACCGCCCAGAGAATAATGGATAAAAAGGAGCTAAAATTATCCTGGTATGCTGAAGTTAGAGCAGATTCTTAAAAGCAGGTGGAGAACTGCTGACTCAGATAGGCTGAAGACGCTGTCTTTCTGATGAACCAAAACAATAGCTCTCTGATCAGTGCAGAAATGGATGTCTTATTCCAGGGTTGCATTTAAACAGGTATTTGAGCTGTTTAAACAGAGATTAGTGCTAGTGCCAACTAGAAACTAGCGCTAATACTGGAACCAAGCAAAATGTTTCAAGTAACGCCCAAATACCTCCAGTTGCTACTGGAGACTGTACAGTCTTGTGTGAGTGAGTGTGACCAAGTAGAGGACCATAGCTTTAATAAGAAAACCATCACAGTCTTGGCATATCCTTGACAAGTAAGATCCAAAACCTTTGCTGAGACTAAGACAGGAGGGTGCAATCCAAGCAAATCAGGTACAAACACTTGTGTGCAGCCTGAATACTCTCCTGGATTTAATGTGATGTCAGCCCTACTGTCCCTTTCTAGAATGGAAATCTGAAAATGAAACTCCCATCTCTCTGTACTTCACCACAAAAAGAAATTCAGTCTTGACCCTGCCCAAAACATCAGTCTCACCATAGCAACATAAAACCTAAAAGGAAGAATTCGTGATGAAAAATGTTGTGCCTGGGGAATGGGGGAGGAGTCTGGAATTCAGATACATCATTGAGTTTCAGGAAAGAACTTTTCTCTGAAGACAGGTCTCAGGTGAAGAGTGTGGAGGTAGCTTCCATACACACCAGGGCACACAGAGATGAGGAAATAAATGAGAAAAGATAATGAACTAAGAAAAATATAGGAGACAAAAAGAAATAGGGAGTGGTGACGTTAAACTTGAACAACAAGTGAGGAAACAGCAAGGTGCTAATTTTCTCAGCTGGGCAGCTGAAGTGGACAGAGAGCAGAAGATATCAGGTGAAATAAGTGGGCCCCAGGTATGGTCAGGGGAGGAGCACATGAACTTCTTGACACAGCCAGCAAAAAAGTCTCTAGTTTTCATTCCTTGACATACAGACTCATGAGACATGTGAATGTGTATATACATGGGCAGTCACTTGAGAAGAAACTCACAAGCCCAGAAGCCAGTTTCCCTCCCTTCATTAGCATAGATTTAAGGTCAAAGCACTTTGAGTTACAGTCTCATTACTGAGATTTAATTACTTTTCCTAAATGTTCTGCAGAACATTTACTTGTACATTGCAAAGTATTACAGTATAGTCACAACTTAGGCTCTCAATTACAGAAAAACTAGGCAGGAAAGAAGTTGAGTTAATTAGACTCACTGAACTTAATCAATTCCTCTGTGTATCTAGGGAAGAACATGCCAACTTTTAGTCCATCTGTGAAGTCACCTTCCCTTTCTGCTACAGGTTATTAAAGCCTTCATGGTAAAGGGAAAAAATCAATGGCTGATATCTAAAAATGGATGGTTGTTTGCATTTTCTGCATTAAGCTAGTTCATTTTTGCTTCATTCCTATTTTTGGTAAACTAAATGCTTTTGTGTCTGAAACTGCTTCTGACTGCCCATTCTTAAACCAGCACCTGGTCTCTGAAGGTCATATTGGAGCCCCAAACTAGCACTCCAGGCCTACTTGTAGGACAGCCTTTCTAGGAAGACCAGGACCTTCACAATGGAGAGTAAAGCTGCAGCTCTTCTGCATACTTTATCTAGCCTGGCTATAATGCCATTCCTACAGTGACTGTCTTTTGGAAGGATGAAGGGAATATCCAGGCACAGTGGGAAAGAAGGGAATTCACAAGATACGTGAATCCCAATTTAAATAAGTCATGTTAAAAAAATTAAAATATGTACATATATATAATATTTATAATACATAGAATATATATATAGGCAGTCACTACTGAGAAAAGAAAAAGTCCACAAGTCCACAAGCCCACAGCTAGTTTCTTTCACTTCATTAGCATAGATTTAAGGGCAAAGGTTTTACACTTAGGCACAAGTAAATACAAGTACAAAAAAGGTTATTTCCTACATAAATGTATCCCACACCAAATTAGACAGTATCCAGACAAATCACTTCCTAAAAGTCATGTAAGTATGTTGCATGTTAGGTGTTAACCCCTACTCCCAACTCTCCTTGTGCAGTTAATGAAAATAGGACTCAATTAGCTTTCAGGCTTGCCCTGTAGAGGTGTGAGACAAATTCACCATGTCTGATTCAGTCTGTTGTGGCCATACACTTCATTGTTATGACTTAGCATGTCTGCATTAACTTCCTATCTTAGGCATGCAAAATCCAGACCTGTATGAACTGGCTATGCAGGTGCCAATCTCAGAGGGAAATGACTAGCGGCTTCTGGGTGCAAATAAAATGTACATGTGCAATCAGTGAGTTCCAAACACGTACTAGATGATTTCATTTTCCTTTGAAACTCAGTGGATAATTAGTAGATACACCTACACAGGATAGTGGGTGTACTTCAAGACTCATAGTAATAGAACATACTTTTTTTATGTCACATTTGCATACCATGTGAAAGAAATCAGGTACATCATGTACACACACAGAGAGTTGAGAGAGAAACCATTTTTCTGAATATATTTTAGAAGACCCTCACATGGGTGTTCTGCTTTACTATAATATGGGATGAACTCGGGGAGGATTTAATTATAAGCTATAGAAAGTATGTGTCAAAACATAATGGCATTCAGAATATAAAACAATATAATGGCCAAATGAATATCTGTAGCAATATGGCATTGTCTGTTCTTCTCTTCGCAACAGTCATAGAAAAAGTTATTGTTATATCAGCCACACTGTTAATTCTCAGTTTCCCTCTTTACCTTCTGCCAGTGAAAGCAAAATTGATGCATATATGTCAAAGAGTACTGTTTTATGCATTTATGAGTCCTATTTTATGAACTTCTGCATCGAAAATAACATTTCATTTTTCAGTAGCTTCAGAGGCAGATGCATCACGCATGTTTTTGCTAAAAAATCTTCAAAATTCTCTAATGCACTAGCCAAGAGTAGCAGCATGGTGGCGGAGGGTTCAGCACCAGTAGATGGCATTCACTGCCTGCAATTCCTGCAGCAGCAGTATGTACTGAACGGTGAACTTGAACCACAGCAACGTAGGATGTGGGATCAGTCGAGAAGCAGATAGTTAACCATCCTTTCAAAGCACTACTTTCTTTTTCCACCATTCAGGGAAGAGCTTATACATAAACACTGTATAGAGACAGATTTGCTGCATCTGAGTGGCAGGGTTTGATATTCACTTTGCACACTGGTATAGATACAATCCAGTCCAAACCAATGTGTCTGGCCAGTATTTTCTTTATCTAGTGGCAGCTTTCCATGACTAACTGATGAAAGAACCTGACCTCCCTTCCTAGTTCAATAGCACTTCTATTCTACTGTTCTTTTTGTCTCTAAATACGCTGCTAAGGTAATAAAACTATCAGTTTAAATATTTGTAACAATAATTTTAAAACACGTTATGGCTAGAAATACACAACCTATCCTATTTGGCAAACAGAAAGAATACAGAATTTAACCAAGCTTTTTTTCTCCCTCAAACAAAACTGAGCTTTACCCCCATGAAGGTACAGACTAAGAGCATCTTCGCAATTCAGCAACACCATGTTGTTCCATCAGCCCTATCACTCTGATGCAAGATGTGTCAGGCACGGAGGTGCTGGGAAGCAGGGCCAAATATGCAGCTGCCCTGATTTCTGGTACCCCTTTGCCCACGGATTTCCTGAGTGGGAAAGGAGGGGCTCACAGCACTGCTGTGCTGGCTCCTAAGACAAGTATTAAATATGAAAAGAAAATGGAGTAGGCAAGTGGACATACAAATATAGGCCCATGAAGAAAACAAAAAACCACAAAAAAAGATCAATTTAATTTCCATTGAGAAAACAAACAAAATGTGATGCACAATGGTGTCTCATATGGAGTTTCAGTAATGTGCTTACAGTGGCATTAAAAGCGGGTATTACCTGTTCTAAGAGATTCTGAAGCCTCTCTATCTCACAGTCTATTACAAATTTCTTTTCTTGCCTTCGGTCCAGATCTTCTAAAAGCCGCCTGTAGCTGGCATCGTTAAAATTCTCCACACAGATGGCACTGACTTGCCAGCTATTTTGTCCTGCTTTTTCCATAATAGCTTGAAGTATTGAATAACCTAAAAGAAAAGGATAAAATACACTAGTAACACAATCATTGCATTTTTTGAACAGAAATTTTCCTTAATCAATATCATGTCTTTTAATATTTCCTCCTGCAGAGAAGGGAATAAAAGAATATATGTATCCCTACCTTTCCTGATAGCCATGATCAGTGCACAGTATGCAATTAACAAAGTTTACAATTGATGTGATCAGAATGCTGGGAGTGATTTATAGCATTATGGATAATCTTCATATGATTTATACATCCAAAAGTCTTCCAGTCAAGCATTCATCTTCTCAGACTGGTTTTGTACAGTTTCTGTATCTGGGCATTTCACAGCACAGCAAAGAAAAAATCTGAGCCTACTCATCTAGCGGAAGTATTTGCATACCACAAAAGCATTCAAATGCTTTGCTTTTTCTTTTTTTCTTTTAAAACGTTTAATCCAAGCAGTTTTTAATGCTTCTTAGTAACAATTCTTTGTTTCATTTAATTATACATGTACATACATACACCAGTATAGACATATGAATAGAAATCACATTGATCTGTTTCAGAGATTCTATATAGTTTGAATCAATGTATGCAAAGAGATTAAAGGTTAATGAATGAAGGGCACCATAGAAGCATTAATTATTACTAATGGCAGGATTGTTGCTCTTTATCAGTAGCAATATTTCTTGCCCCCTTTGTTGTCTTTGAGCCCATTCACGGAACGGAAAGGCAGTGTCCTGTCAGGGGTCACCACCTGAACCTGCAGGGCAGGCTCTCTGCCTTCAGGCTCAGGGTATCCTGGCCCACCAGCCCTTCACCTTCTTCCTTCTCTCTTTTTTTTTTTTTTCCCCCTCATTGGGGATGTGCAGTAGAGAGACAGCAGAGGAACTTACGACATAACTTAGGACGGCTTGCAAGCCCTGTATTGACTTGCTCAACCAATTTCTGGAGCAGGAAGCACATATTATTCTATCTTTTATCCAGAGTAAGTGGTGAACTTGTTTAAAGCAATGAAGATTGTACACCTCAGATGCAAGTTAATGTTTGAAAAAGACAAAAAGGACAGAAGGACTGATATTTTCCCAATAATATGTTCATACAAATTGCACAATTCAGGGAAGGTTCCGCTGCCTAGAATCACAACAAAAACTATGGTGGCTTTTTACTCATTATCTGGCAGAATTTTTCCCACTAGCTTCAAATGAAAGATTTCACCTCTTAAAAATTTTCTTTAGTGATATGGCTACCCAGTGGTAGCCTCTTTCCCTCTTCAACAAGAGGGTCCCATGCGTGAGTGCAGTGATCCCCAGATGTCATTTTAATGCAGTTGAAAATGACACTGCATGACAGATTCCCTGTAAAAGAACTATCAGATATTCTCAAAGATTTCAAGAGGAATCTTTGTAAGTCACATTTCAGAAAAAGCACTTTTGAGTGTGCAGTTGCTAAATAATTATCAGAAGACCTACAACACAACCAAAATCTGAGTTTGCCTCCAGTCAAGTAATAAGTCAGCAATAGTGTTATCAGAATATGAAGATTTTCAGACACACGGGAAACCAATTCTCTTGAAAATCCAGGAGTAGCTATCTTTCTACTCCATCCAATGACATTTTCAGTCTTTGAAATATTAACTTAAAATCTGTATTTTCTTATCATTATGACATTATGCACCAGCACTCAAAATGAACATTTATTATGGTTTTTGTCCAATTCAGATGACATATTTTAGATAAAAATTACAAAATATTATAAGTACATAAAATCCAGAACATATTTTATCTCAAAAATGAGACATTTATTTTATGAAACAGTATTTTACCTCAGGAAATGAATTCAAATACTTGATATATTGAGTACTAAAACATTTCTGCATTCAGCATATATTTTTAACCCAATGACTGTTATTTTTTTTCAAAGATCTATACAGCTTTCCTGTTAATTGCTACATAATCATTCTGCTTTTCCTGTTGCTATATTCAGTTTCCTTTTTGCCTGTAATTATCTCTCCAAATCATGTCAAGATTCTTTCCCAAACATTGTATTTCTTGCTCCATTTCCTATTCATTTCAATGTATAGACACACATTAAAACCATTCCAATGTTACAGAGGTTCCTGCTTCACTTACATGGTAACTTTGATTTGATCTTTGCTACAAAGGCAGTCAACATTTACTTAATTCAGCTTCCTGACACTAATTAACATTTTCTTTGATTCAGAATGAATAGTGTTTGAAACAGCAATTGACATCTCCTCCTTCCTTTTTTTCTTCACTTGAACAACTTTACTAAGATGTGTTTTGATCAAACTGCTAATTTATCCCAGCATAAAGCACGACAAATACCAGACAAACACATAGAAAACCTTTTCTTCTACCTTGGATCAAGGTTTGACTTGCCACATTTCATTAGCAACTGCCTTCATTCATGCATTTGAAGCTTCTGTAGCTTCTTGTCAATAGCTGGCACTTAGATAAGGGTTTTCACATATAGCATAACACAGCTAAACAGTAGTAAGTGGATGTGGTGCAAAATTCTCCATCAGAAGAATTCAGAATTCCTATACAAAGTAATCAGTGGTACGGTCATCTATTCAGTGTGCAGGAACAATTTTTAATATAACAGACTGACAAGGATGGAGTTTACAGAATTAATAAAGGCATTCACAGGCTCAGTTGGCATAAAAATTAGACATGCTGTGGAGAATGCTTATTTGTCCAAAATAATTGGCTTCAGCTGACAGGGAAAAAAAAATTATTTGCCGCAAACATTTTATAATGCAAACCTTCCTGAAACTAACCTGGTATAATACTCAGAAACTGAATGCAGCATTTCCATTTAGACAAAATTCTTAATCTTTAGAAATATGTTTGCCCAACTAAAGACAGCAGACATGAATATTACAGCTGTCATCTAAAAGGTATTTATTTTCTAGTTATCTGCTGTTAATCCTCAGTTATGCTACAGACAGATGAATGATTAATTTCCTGTAATACATTCTGTCCCATGTATTGTAGAATACTATTTATTGCATAAAAGCCAACTAAAAAAGCCCTAGGCTAACTCATATCAGCTGAGCTGCACAATCCATGCTTTTCAAAACAACATTATTTAAAAAAATGTTTAGGGCTATGTCAATACATAAAAGTAAGCTAGATTCTCACAAATTTTTGTAGTAACCCTTCCTCATCAACTAATTCAACCTTGAAATGCAGATAGCATTTATTAAAAAAGACAAATGGCCGTGCCCAAGCATAACTTGTTGAAGCCTGGAAATCTGTATCAACATGGTCCTGGTTCTTCATGGAGTTTGTTCACCTTTTTTTTTCTTTTTTTATTATCAAATCTCTGAACACAAAACACCAATACAACTGCCTGGAAGGTGAAGCCCTTCCCAAATGCAAGGGCATTACATGCAAGAATGGCTTTTTGTTTTCCTCTTTATGGGACTAGATTCTGGGGAATTTTCCTCAAATGACCTGGGCTGAAAAGTCTGTGAACTGCTTTTTGTACATCATTGCTTAAATGTAGACACTAGTAACAACTGCTTAAGGACCAGTAATACCAATTTCACCTCAATATACTGGAGCCAAAACAGAGACAGCACAAGTCTACAAAGATTTTGTTTTCCTGATCCCTTCTCTCCTTGCTCCTCTGTTCTCTAGTCAGGTGGAATTGTGATGATCTAACATACTGACTTTTTTTTTTTTTTTCCCTAAAAAAAGCACACAATCATAATGTTTGGAAAAAAAGTCAAACATGAAAATGAGAAGTTGCTTCATTTATTTAATATAAAATCAGAGCTGGAAATGCCTACTGCATATTCAGGTTGGTACAACAGCTAAATACCTTAGGAACAAAATCTCAGATTTTTTTTAAGCCTTCTTCCATCATTCTACACCCCACAGGCATTTTTTTCATCACAAAATACATCAGCCATACAAAAATAATAGCAGATGTGCACCTGCTGCTGTACCTGTTTAGAGTGAGATTAGTACTTCTTCAGAGTCAGATGTCTTCTGGAGGCCAAAGTGCGTAAAATGAGCAATTCTGTAGTTCACGACTCCTCCTACTCACTGCAAGAGTGCCATAATTGAAGCCTGTACACAACCTTCCTCCACTCAAGTAGCTGAAATCATTAGTAATATTTTTGATTTTAAAATTTCAGTTGTCTTTCAAGCTGTCATGGGTTTGCAAAAGTCCCCCTCCTTGGGGATTGAAAATAGTTTGTCCGGATGAATTTCTGGACAAGGGCCAATCAAAAATTCAGGTGACGCCTTTGCCAATTACATCTTCAATAAGAAACGGAAGAGAAGGTGTGTGGCATGGTAAGAATTTTGTGGCAGCCATGTAAGAGGGAAGACGTGGCAGGTCCCCCCAGGTGGGGGGTCAGGCCTCTCTGCTCCCCCGGCCCTGGGCCTGGGGCAGAAAAAGCACTGAATCCTCTCTCACCAGATGAGTAACAGAATGAAGAAGAAAAAAACTGTAAAAGCGAGCTTGAACTGTTGCAGAAGAAATTCCAGCCAGAGAGATAATGAAGCCTTCAAGGTCGGAGCTGGCAGCAGCCAGGGAGAGAATGAAGCGGCGAAGGGGGGAGGCAGCTTCTTGTCCCC
>JAWMRA010000001.1:41461870-41473004 GCA_035584735.1 Pseudotriccus pelzelni | reverse complement strand
TATTATTTTCTCCCCAATCAGATCTCTTTGTCTGCATAAACCTTCTCTCACCTTAGAGCAATTTGTGGGGGGTGTGGAAAAAAATTGTCCCCTAGGCAAACCCATGACACAAGCTTTTTTATTTGTTCTCTGGTATACCAGCTAGGCTTCACCCTATCCAATTTCATTTCAGCAGTCAATCATTTATATGAAAAGTAAAATTGGATATTTAAATCCCTTCAGCATGTTTGAAATGAACTAAAAAGATAAAGGAGCATTGTCTTGAGTTATTTTTCTGTGAGAATGCACATTTTTGGCTTGTTTCCTTACCTTTTGTGTTTGTTTGTTTTGGGGTTTTTTGTTGTTGGGTTTTTTCCCCCTTCCTTGCTTGCTTTGACCAGAAAATATTTCAGTGGTCAATTACATGATATAATTAAATTTCAATAACTTTCATTTTCCAGCAGCCTTTTCATGCTGGGAAAGCGTTTCCCCAACCTTCTAGGCACATTCCTGATGGTCTTACCAGGAGACAGAAAGCAAAGTGGCTACTTGTTCCAAACAGTAGTGCCCCCAATAATAATTCTCATTTTGGAACTTTTGCACAGTTACTTATTACTGATTTTCTACAATGAAGAGGATGCAATATTTACATATTATGACTGTATTTTACTCTGACTGACAATACTGAATCACCAAGTTAACAGGTTAATATGGTTGGAAGCAGCATATGAAATACATTTGTTATGGCACCATGAACAGAAAACATATCTGACAAACATGGGTCTTTTCCAAAGACAGGCATCATATACTGCATGTTACTGAAATGCAAATTCATTTGCTCCTATTTCTGGTCCAATTAATTTTCAAATAGGAATAGATCCCACTCCTAAGATTAGCTGTGATCCCAAAAGCCCTAGATACTGCTGTAGCTACTTTAGGAAAGCTACTTCCAGCTACAAGAATTCATATTAGGATGAGTAGAAGAACTAAATCTTTTATAAATCCAACATACCACAGAAGTGAAGAATAAATGATCAAGTCATTTGGTAAGGATAAATCAATATATTTGATATTCAGGATTTGATTAATGTCACTTAACTCTAGCTGTTTATGGAGTAGTTGTCTAACTTAATCACCCAAGATTTCAAAGGAGAGATATGTATCCCATTAAAAAAAGGCATTTTTTTGGTCTGAGATCTCTCTCTCTCTCTCCCTCTCTCTCTCTCCCTCTCTCTCTCTCAGAGGTACTTTTCTCTTTCTTCAATGAATACTGAAGGAGTCTAGCCATGAGGCTTAGTGAAACCTACCATTTATTTAGACAAATCTTGTCAAGATGAATCCAGATAATACAGTGCTGAAAACCATACAAGAAATTTACAGTATGAGTGCTTCATGACTGTACATTCCACCAATAACTAGAACCATTCAAACTCTAAATGTATTTTAGTTTTCCTCTTTGTGATTAATACCTTTTTATTAACATACAGTTTTGTTTCAAATTTTTGGTGAGCATACAGCTTCCAGAACTCAAACACAATCAGTAAGATTTGTAAGTTCTGTCATTTAAATTTTGCCATATGATAACTCATTTGCAATCCTGATTTTCTATGCATTTTCAGTTGGAGCCAGAATATTCAACATAAAGTACATACAAACAGGTCAATATAGATGACAGAGTGAAAGCTAAAACTACAGGTGGGTTCTGTGTCCTTCTTGTGTTTAATTCATAGAAATTATGCATAGATTGGAAAATGACAGCAAACTCAAGAAATAATTCCATCTATTCCTCTCTATCCCTCCATTCCCCAGGACATATGAATTATATTTAAAACATTCTAGACAGATATCTTTCTTTGTCCTTAAAAATCTCTAAAGAGGATTCTGTAACATCCTAGGTAATATATTCATTGCTTAATTATTCTTATCATTAGGAGACGCTTCCTAAAGTCTAACCTAAGTCTCCCCTGGCATAATTTAAAGCCTCTCATTCTTGTCCTATCTCTAGTAGGCCTGGAGAACAGTTTGTTCCCCTCTTCTTTAAAGCAATCCTTTATGTAACTGAAGACTGCTGTTACATTTCTTTTCTGTCTGCACTTCTCTTTTTGAAACATGACTCTTTCAGGTTTTCCTTGTGGAAAATGTTTTACTCTAGATTCTGGACAATTTTCCTTGCTTTCCTCTGGATATTTTGCAATTGATTCGAGTCTCTCCTGAAGTGCATTGGTAAAAACGAGATGTATTTTAAAAATTTATTCTAGAATACACACAGTTCTCTTAAATTTTTATCATCTGCAAGATTAACAAATGTATGTTATATTTCTTCATACAAATCCTTAACAAAGATACTGGGAAAAAACCCAGAACAGATCAATACTTAATACCTCTTTATTTGACCGTGAACCAAACGTAAGTTCTTCTGAGTGTGACCACTGTTTTACAGATCTTCTAGACATTTAATCGGGACAAAATTGTTTTAGCTCATTACTGTGGGTTTACCTGGGCAGGCTGCTGGGTGCCCACAAAGCTGGTCTATCACTCTCCCTCCTCAACTGGACGAGGTGAGGAAAAATACGATGAAAGGTTTGTGGGTCAAGAGAAAGACAGGGAGAGATCAATCGCCAATTACTGTCATGGGCCAAACAGTCTCAACACAGAAATTCATCTAATTTATTGCCAAGCAAATCAGGGTAAAATAATAAGGGGAAAAAAGGCTTAAAACACCTCCCCGTCACCCCTTCATGCTTCAATCAGCCATATGGTTGTAGAAGGTCATTCTTGACCAGTGGAGTTGTGGACTCCCCATCCCTGGAGACATTCAAGGCCAGACTGGATGGGGCTCTGAGCAACCTGGTCTAATGGCGTGGCAGGGGTGTTGGGACTAGGTCATGTTTAAGGTCCCTTCTAACTCAAACCATCTATGATTCTATAATCTGCTCCAGTGCGGATCTCCATGGGCTGCAGGGGAATCTCAGCTCTGGACCCTGGAGCACCTCCTCTCCCTCCTTCACTGCAGGGCTCTTTCTCTCACATATTCTCACCCCTCTCTGTTGCATGGGTTTTTTTCCCTTCTTAAATACATTATGCAAGAGGTGCTACCACTGTCACTGATGGTCTTGGCTTTAGCCTGTGGCAGGTTCATCTCGGAGCTGGCCAGCATTGGCTCTGTTGGACAGGGGGGAAGCTTCTGGCAGCTTCTCACAGAAGCCACCCCTGTAGCCCTCTGCTACCAAAACCTTGACATGCAAACCCAATACACTCATTTAGCAAAATTTCATGAAACTGTGTAAAAACTTGTACTAGAATGACACATCCATTTTTTTCTCTATATCTAAAAACCCCATTATTTTGTAATAGAATGAAAATTACTTTATCTCACATAATCTGTTTTAAAAAGATCCATGTTTGAATTTACTTAGCTTTCCAAATTCCATACACTTCCAAATGTATCTATTATGATGTAGGTTGTGAATTAAGCCACCTATACTGTCAATGATCAGTCAATGTTGTAATAAAATGTCAGTGATGTAAAAAAGGTCAATTTTATTACAAATGGTTCTGAAACAAAACTGAGGAAATAATGGATCCAATTTAGCCATCTCCTCTATTGCATTTTTGCTTCAAATATTTCAGAATATTTGATGATAAGGGAAACTACCTTCATGATTTATGTTTCTTGCCTCGCTAAGAACTGTGACATTGATGTTTTCTTGGTGTTGAAACACACCTCCAAACCAAGCTCTAGGTTTATGGTGAGACTTTCTGCCCTTCTCTCTCTTAATCCTGTAGAGACTGGTACCCGTGCAATGTCATCTGCAGTATTTAATAATCCTTCTTTCCTGAGGACAACATAAAGCTATAAGAAAATGCTGTTAATATATAACAACCATGCCTTCCTTTAAAAAAATAAAGTTTTAAGTGGAACAATGTCACCCAAGTTACGTGCTTTCAGGGACCATATGGGAGCAGGTTTGGCTTAAACCACAGTACGGATTCATGATCAAAGATTCAAGCTATGTCAGGTCCCATTTGTGCTACACCTACTCAGCAGCAAGATTTCCGCCCTTCTCTGCATTTCAGAGTCTGCAGCCTTCATACAAAATACACTGTAAAGGTAGTCTCATCAAAGTGCCAAGTGACAGAGCTAAGTGGGAACTTAAGAGTGACTGAAGAAAAGCCCTGGTTTTGAAGGCAGCCTGATAGTTTTGTTTGTGTTTTCACAGTTTCCAGATACCATTACCCTTACCATTTCACTAAATGCCTTCAAAATAACGCCAAAGTTCCATAATCTTTCTTATGACAAGAATGCACAGAGATGAAAACATCCTAGCATTTTTACACCAAAAGCAAGTTTTTGTACCATTTTATGTATTATTGGCTTTTATTTGTCTATTTTTAGTTATGCCACAACTGGCTCAGGCGAGAGATCTTTGGCTTCTCTGTAGTTTACAAGCAACAAGGAAGACACATTCTTAGCAAATTTTAGCAAATTCTTACTACAGAACCTTGAATGCTAAATCAGAAACTGTATGTAATTACAGTGTTACCAGAACTTCATGAACTATTACCTAAACCCCCGAAGCTATTAAGCCAACAAGTGGGAAAAAAAGGAAGGGGAAAAAATAAAAAGCCTGTGCTATGCTTACTCTCTATCAAATCAGCTACATAGTCTCTCTAAATAACCAGTTATCTGATATGTCATCTTGGAACTATCATTAGGGCTAATGTGCATCAGTATTTTTAATGAAAGGATAGAAAACAAGAAAAAGTGAACTTATTTTGGAAGAAAATATAGTATGTTTAAATATTTAACTTATTACCTTTTTTCTTTATTATCATTGTAACTATTTATTTGACAAATAGCCATCTTAGCTGTAAATGTTCCTGGCTTTTATACATTACAGCTTCGACTTTTCTTCTTTAGTGCAATGCCTTAAAGCCAAAATTCCTAATTTCACCAAAACCTATAGTCTGTAACACTGTAGGTAAAGAAATTATCTTTCTTAGTAAGAAATTATCTTTCTTACACAGTATCTTCATTGATGCATAGCTATTTTCCAGAAACTGCTAGCTTCCCAACAACTTACCTCTCCAGTCCCAATTTAATAGGATTTAGTTTGCCCTGTGATGATATACAAATGTACACAGACATTTGTGTAAAGAACATCTGCAAAAAACACATCACAGAATACTAAGGGTACAAGATAAAGCTCTTGAGAGCTGATATATCTTAAAATTAGCAGCACCCTAATGTATTCTAGTTAATGTATTATGGTGCTGTGTTTAATTATACTGTCACATATTACTTTTCCCCTCAAAGCATCTGTCTCAGTAAGATACCTGTGCCCTAGGACAGAACTGACTGTGGGTACTAAATGAAGATCTGGATGTCATTCATTCATATCTTCTGCTTCCTTTCTATAGGGATTTGTCAGAAAAGTAGTCTTTTACTATAAAATACCTAACGATCTCTGCCTATAATGAGTGTCATTTCTAATACATGCATGAGAGACAAAAAGAAATAAGAATCTTCAGGCTGAAACAACAGGAATTCACACTAACAAGCATTCATAAAAGGCATCAACCCTAATCCTATCTCTGTACACTTGTGACCATATTTACTGGGAGCTACAGAGTGGGTTATAATATAAGACTTTGCTTCTTCTGTAAGTTCTATTTGTAGGTTCCAGCCACACTATTTCTGATTTTAAATTTCAGTTGTTAAATTTCAGTTAAATTTTACATATCTTTGAAATCTATACTTTCACGTATTTAACTTTTTTCAGAAAAATGCTACTTATCCTGGGGAAGCAGGACTTAAAATGATTAAAAGCTATGATTACAATATGGGTACTGTTTGTTTGAAGTGAGTCTGAAATAAGTCACTGTTTCTTTTAAACTGACACATGGACCCCAGATTTATTAAAAGTTGATTGCCTCCCTCAAAAATCATCCAGCAGTTTGGATATGAGCCTAAATATCTATGATTTTCTTCCAGTTCCATTGCTCTTCTGATGTAGACCAGAATTAAGATGAGACTCTTCCTTTTTGGACTGGAGCAGCAATTTGTGAAACATCTGAAGATTTCATATAGTGGCTTTTATTGAAGTGTAATGACAGTGAGCATTCCCTTGTACCTGACACTGGTGAGGCTGCACTTCAAATTCAGTTTTGGGCCCCTCACTACAAGAAAGACTTTGAGGTGCTGGAATTTGTCCAGAGAAGGGCAATGGAGCTGATGAAGGGTCTGGAGCACAAGTCTGATGAGGAGCAGTCGAGGGAGCTGGCGAAAAGGAGGCTCAGAGGAGACCTTCTTGCTCTCTACAACTACCTGAAAGGAGGTTGTAGCCAGGTGGGGCTTGGTCTCTTCTCCCAAGTGACAAGTGACAGAACAAGAGGAAACTGCCTCCAGTTGCACCAAGGGAGGCTTAAATTAGATATTAGGAAACATTTCTTCATGGAAAGGGTTGTCAAGCATTGGAACAGGCTGCCCAGGGAAGCAGTTGAGTCACTATCTCAGATGGTATTTGAAAGACGTGCAGACATGGCACTGAGGTACATGGCTTAGTGGTGAGCACAGCAGTGCTGGATTAATTGTGCTGGACTTGATATTAAAAGTGTTTTTCGGCTGAAATGATTCTATGATTCTATGATATTGAATAATCTTGCACCTCCCGGGCACTTCATCTTAGGGACTGCAAATATCACTCTCAACTAAATCCTGAAAAAACCTTAGAATCTGAGTTTCTTAAAAAGAACCAAATCCTAAAAGTAAAAACAGAGAAACAGGGAAGAGAATAATATGATCTTCATAGAGGACACTGGACCACTCCTAGATGACTAAATCTCTTTTTGGTGTCCACATTTAAAAAAATAATGCTAAAATATTTGACAAAGGTCAAAGAAGCAAATCAAAATGACTTGAGGCCAATATATAAAACATGCGTCAATATAAGAGACTTACAGGGGAATTTATCTCAACTGAAAGTTTGCTGGCTAACTCTGAGCTAGTTACTCCAGTATCCTTCTGCAGGCAGTGGAATGAAATAGGCACCTTCTGAAGGCAATTCACAAACCCCTTCATCATATGGCCCATGTATTTTCAGAGGAAAAGAAATTCCTCCATGTTTAAAATGAAAAATCCTAATATTATTATTTCTCAGGTTCAATGCCATGAACACTATTAACATAGTATCGTGCATATCTAAAAAAGCAGGACTAAAAGCAACCAGCAATGTTATCCAAATATCTGCTACTCACATGCATTTTAATTTAATTTTTCTACATTTTATATATGAAGACACAACATTTCATTTAAGCAGACTTAAAAGTTTTTAATTTAAAAAGTTAAAAGGTTACTTTTATGTTTCTCTTGTGGAGGATGGGCAGCTGCACATAGGCTTCCTTTGATTATTCTGGTGAAGGGATTTGCATACAATTACAGACACAATTTCACTTCCTAGCAGGAACAAACACAGGATGAAGTAAGTACTCACCATATGATTAGACTAATTTATTACATCCCACTGAGGAAAGCTATATGCCAAGAAGTAATCATAAACTCATGTTCAAAGCTCCAGTAGAATGAATATATTTAACAATTCAAATTAAACCTCAGCTGTAGAAACTGATACTTAGTGGGAAACATGAAAATGGGAAAGGTATAATGAAAAGATAACAGGTAAAAGAATACAGACATTAAAAGCTGTGATTGGCCTGTATGAAAGCAGACCATAACAGTAAATTGTGACTAAAATCTTCGCAAGTTTCCAGTATGTTGATCTGGACTTTGGTTAGTTTTAACTGACCTTGGCATTAATGTCTGAAAATGAACACACTGACCAGTCAATAACTGCTCCATAAAAATTAAGTGCCTGTGACGTTTCATTATACAATGGCACTTGCACTGGCCGTTTTGAAAGCAAATGATCTTAAGAAGTTTGCTCATTTTAGAACTGGGTATTTTTCTTCCCCTGAACAGCTGTTTATTCACAGAAAAGAGCATTCTGGTAACATCCCAAGTCTTAATGAACTGCCTTGATATTTCTGGCTTGGACTCACCAGAAGAAAAAATTCTGAGGGTTTCAAAAAGTGGAAACAGCATCCAATAAAAATGGACATTTTTAAAATATTTGCACTTAGGGCCTCTTCATGAATAGAAACAAAAGACACAATTTAGTATCTGCAAAACTGTTACCCAGGAGAGCAGTGGTAGCAAGATACCCTTTCCCTCCCTGAGAAAGCACAGGACTGTGCATGTGTCAGTGGATGTTCCTGAGTCCACTGTGACCATTAGGACTGAGAGCATCCTGGGTGATTTAGTCTAAACCTCTCCATCTGGAGCAGCCTCAGAGTACAAAAACAATGCTAAAATATTCACCAAGGAAGAGAAAGACAGAGAAAATTACTCAGCAGCATGGTATGAAAAATATTTATCAGAGAGGTGGGAAACTTTTATTGCAATCTTTTCTTAATTAGCTAAGTAGTTTATAAAGGAATATTTGAAAAAGCTGCAGAGGATGTGGGGATTGGCTGCAAAAACTTAAGGAGGTGAAAAATAAGACACAACAAAGGGATTTTCTGTATCTGAGAGGGATGAGAGGTGAGAATTCAGTAAGTGCTGAATAGATCTAAAATACGTTTTATATCCTAGAACACACGGTTGGCATTTTAGACTTGATTTTAAGTAGCAAATACTATAGTAAATAGGGTCTGATTTCAGTTGTACTAGTACAAAAACAGAAAAATCCCAATTTCACCAAATTTTTTCAGGTTTCCGCTGCTGCACTTGAAAATTAACATTTATTTCTGAAAGAGCTATAGGAGATGATAACCCATCTAAATATATAATGTTATTTAATTTTTCTTACACACTTCTGCCTGGAACAACACTCTCTATGCTTATTGCTCAAAAAAGCACTGTGAAAAAAACCTACCACCCACTAATACTTCTTTATATATTTTGGCTTCTGCTTCCACTGCCTTTTTCAATGTGACTGACGAGTTATTACTTAATAGAGTATCTTAAACACTAGAAATTCTCTCAACTGTCTTATTTTCCTAAAGAGATACGATGTAGATTTGAATTTTCCAGTCTGCTTAAAGCAGTGATGTCCAGCCTTTTCAACCTGAGCACTGAAACATTATTCCAAAAAGATCAGTGGGCCAGAATTAATACTTGAGGGCATTTTCTCTGGAAGCACAGTGGAAGGGAGCAGGCAGCACACCCGGCTCCCTTGCTGGGGATCCTTAAGGGTCTCTAGGAGACCAGGCTGCAGCTGTAAAATTGCAGAGAATTCCTTAAGCACAACATGTTTAGCCCATAATACTAAATTATGCCTAGTGGAACCCCGAAGGAACACTCACATGGCAGCTTTGTGCTGTGACTCCAGGCTGGGATGTACATGGTACAATGTCCCAAAGTACAAAAGACAGGGTGACCTCATTCCTCTTGCTCAAGTTACCTGCTAACTCAGGTTCCAAATCATTGAGCCAGATCTCAGGCTAATTAATTGCAAATAAACAAACATCACCATTGCACAAACTGGACATTTGCCTATGTCCCTTATGAGAGGGTTTCATAAGAGACAATTTGCACAGATACAAGCAGAAGCAAGAGTTTCCCTGCTGAGCTGTTAACACTGGAGATGATAGGAGGACAAAAATCTCAATATTGACACGCTGCAGGATATTTACACCAAACAACCTTCCTGCTGTTGGAAGGACAATGTAAATTTGCAAAGTCCTCATGCGTGGTGTTGTTGTCCATTCCCCCTCCAACGAGCTCTGTCTTGGGGCCAGGCTGATTCCATGGGCTGGAGCTACTCTGAAGCACCATGTTGTGTCTTCTGTGGTTGGTTGTGAAAGACACAAAGAAGAGATTGTTCCTTAATATAATGAAGCAGACATAAAACATCAATTCATGGAAGAATACTCTACCTGACACCAATTTTACTTACATTTAGCATTCTGTTGATGATGAAACCTTGACTTGTGTATCACTAAACGAACACTTTAAAAAAACTTAATGGCTTAATTTAGGATGTATTTGTGCAAGAAAAAGAGTTGTAATTACTTGATAGGTATTTCTTTAAGGTTTTACCTCTGTCTGAAAATGTTAAGCTTTTCACTGTTTAGCTTTCATCTCTTTGGTAGTTAAAATGAACAAGTCCTTTTCCAGTGAAAGAGTCTGGTGTTAATTCATTTTTATGATTAAAAAAGTTATTCTGATCCTGAGACAACATCATGAAACGTAAGATAGGCCTGTACAATACACCCTACAGCAAAGAATGTGGTTAGAATTTTAGGCACATTGATAGGAATAATTTTATTTTCATACATAATATTGTGCTCAAAGGCCTCATTGTCCCAGGTACTGTACAAAGTATGTGGGCAGAAAAAGTCTTGAAAAAGATGACTTTGGAAACCAAATAGACTCGGAGGTAGGACAAGTTGTTTATTACTACTTTTATTTTTAATTGGGTCAACAAGATATTTCAAAAGCATTTTTCGTACTTATCAGTATGAAAATAAAACAACTTGCTTCCACACGGATATCCAGTAATTAATTTTAAAATAGGATGATCAAAAATTATACAAATATAAAATAGACATATATTTGAATACATATATATTTTTATTTATATTAATATTTGTTTCTTTTGAAATATACTTAGAAACAAATTATTTAGATAACTTGGCATTTTCCTTTCTGTCATTTTTTTTCAGCATAACAAGTAAGTTAGTACACAGTCCATATTTGAACTTGAATTTTCTCAGAATAAGAACTGTAGAAATACTGGAGGGGGTGTTAGGATTTCTTCTAAAAGGCAGGAGAAATCTTGTTGCATAACTCATAAAATACTTTAGTTGGAACCACTCATGGGAGAAGAAGTTGGTCCAATATTTGAAATCTGATGTAATTAAAAGTTGAGAGCATTTAATTCCAAACCTCATTTAATACATTCACTGAATTTTAACTGTACAACAACTAATTCTGTGCCAGGTGACAATGTAATTGACAAAAAGAAGGTAAAGCTAAAAAAGAACCAGATTGAAAAATGAGACCCCAGTATACGTAATAAGTAAGTAATGGCCAGTCTTCGCGAACGAAGATCTGGGGAAGGTCTTTACACCTTCCAGCCTGCGCATTGGATTT
>JAWMRA010000001.1:41424895-41461770 GCA_035584735.1 Pseudotriccus pelzelni | reverse complement strand
ACACAGTGTGCGCAGAACTGAGCCCACCCTTTAATCCTAAGGTTCATCTGCCGGGGCCAAGCACGCTTGGACGGTGGTAGCGAGGTCCTTAGAACGTAGGTGGATTGCCTTACAGGCCTAACAAGCTCCACCTTGCCGGGATCTCCCCCAGTATACACACAACAGCTTTACAGCTGAAAGTAAGGCAGGCAGGAAGGGAACACTTCTTTTTAGGACTAGTACTATACACTAAAACTCCTGTCCTGTCTCAAAGCATATTGAATGTTATAGGTGAATCTGGGCAGTAAACATCGCAAATCACGGTCTGGACTGGAATTGATGTTTTGTCCTAATGTTAAATCTTGTCTTGCTAAACTTTTTTTCCAAGAAATAGATTTTTTCACTTTTTCACCTGTTCTGTGCAACAGTCTGTAATATATCTTTCCTACACATGCAGTTTCACAACTTCAGGGGGGTCACAATATGTATAGCATAGTTTTGGCACATCAAAAATATGGTTTAAAAAGCTACTGCATATGTCTGATGATCATTTCAAAAAGATATGAAACGACAGATTTTGATTTTTAAATTACATACCTTATTTGCAAACTGAACACTTAAAACACGACCAAACATGTCTACCATAGATAAGCACAGGTTTTCGTCTTTAGAATTCATGACATTCTTAACAGTACGTTGTCAGCATGCCAGTATGTCAGTATGAGCTATTTCCTGGCTGAGGAGAACTAGCAGGGTGAAGTGTATTCAGTGGACTGCAATAGCAAAAGCACTTTTCCTCCCTGGAACCAAGTCAGTCACTTAATATTCAAGATAGTTAATAGTTGGCTAGGAAAAAAACTTTTAAAAACCCCAACCTACCATGTTAACAAACACTACAAATTATTCACCAGGGAGATAACTTGCAGCAAACTGATATTTTACTGTTCAGTTTGAAAAGCAACTTCCATTGTTTGGTATTTGCTCCATGCATGCTTCCGCCTTGCATGTCAACTGAAACCCACGAGGAACTGAACTTGTGGTCTGGTGCCATTCAAAACTGATGCCAGAAAAGGTCTTTATGCTGCAACACAATAACATTCAAATCTCAAAGCTACACTGTTTTGAAATAACTCCTCATATCTGTTACACTCTGTTTACGCCACTCCACAGGTTTTCTGCCTTGCAGATTTATTACAGTTAAAGTTTTACAATTCAGCTACAGATATTCTGACTTGATGCATCTAAGATGTATAATTAAAATGGGGCAAAATACTAATTTCCCCATATTAAGAAGGCCTGTGCCAATGCCTATGTCATCCCTGGGAACTTCCATCTATGTCCTGGTAAGATTCCTGAGAATCTGCTTCTGTACAGAAACCCTAACAGCAGCAGACATATCCAAACAATAGTTCTTATAAATGTCATAGGCCAAATTCCAAAATAATACAACTTGCAGTACAAACTGCCTGTATGGGAAAAACTCATAAAGTGTGACTTATAAAGAATGAACTTAGAAAGTATTGTCAATCACTTGGGATTCCTGAATACTTGATATGTTGTATTCCTGAGTACTTAAAAATAAAATTCTATAATAGCTTGGCACTCTGTGAGTTTGCAAAATGTTTGGATTTGCTAAAAAAGTGGAAAAGAAAATTTATCAGGAAACAAAAACAAAGACTTAATCCACAAACGTAATGTACTGACATCAAAAGGTAAAAATCTGTTGGAAAGTGCCCAATAGCTTGGGAAATAACCCTACATTCAATTTTTGTGCAATAGCATTAAAGACAAAAATCACATTCAGTCACTTCCTCATTTTTTAGAAAACAGAGTGCCAAGCTACTCCAAGTGTCTATCTGCTCCAAGGCTGAGATTAAGAATTAGCTAAGGACTGAAGTAATAAAGTTGAAAGATAATGATGATAATCACATAAAAACTGTGACTGTTCCTCATTATGTGGCACAGGTATACTACCTTGAGTTAAAAGCTTTTCCAATTCTCTAGAGCATTCATTATTGTTATCCTTGCCCACACTCAAATATGCTGAATTAGGAAAAGGGAATTAAACCTTTCTATGCTGGTTAGTCCCACCTAATCTCTAAAAATTCAATACAGAATTTCATCTGGTCCTTTTGCCTGCAATCTGATAAACACAGATGGCTTGTTCCTGGCATTAGTAAGCAGCTGGGCCTAATCCTGTATGTCTTCTGAACTGACTTTGTCATTTCCCCACAAGCAGGTCTTTGTACCCACTCACTTTCCCAACAGGATATGGATCCTGTGCACACTGTGGACGAAAAAAACTGACTTAAATCCAGTTTGGTTTTTTTAACACATAGTCCCAGTGAAACCCAAAGTGCTTCCAGTAATCTACTGGGGGTATTCAGTCTGCCATTATATGGCAATACAGGCAAAATACACAGTCAGCAAGACAGAAAATGCTTTTTAAGTGGCTTTTGCCAATTAACAGTTCAATCTCTTTTTATTCAAGAGGCCGGTTCATTTGACAGGTCAAAATCTCAGTTTTGTGTGGGGTTTGTTTGTTTGTTTTTAATCTGACAACATAACACCTCAGAGAAACAGCAAGAGAAGAAAAGGTCTTCCTGAAAATATTGCTTAGGTATTGGGCATGTGATGAAATCCAAAAGGAAATGAATTAATTTCCTAAAAGCCCTGTCAAAGACAGGTGCAGCTAATAAAGGAGAATTACTTGACCCAAACAGTCAGAAGAACTTCACTCCAGACACTGAGACACAACTAAAATCCTGCCACTTCTTGGTTTTTTTTATCTTCTCAGCAGCCTGATCTTTCTTTTACCTTAGTGGTCTTTCCAGACAGGCAATATTACTGACCCTCAGTTTACAAAACTAAATCCTAGATGTTCATGGAGCGTTTGAACAGGATCACTTTCTATTTATTGTGGAGTCTTCTTGGATTATTCAGATAATGTTGATTTTTCCTAATGGCAGTGACATTTGCAAAAGACAATACAAAGCCTAGGACCTGGGGAAAAAAGTTTACAGCAAGTACAACAGCAGAAGTTCTCATTTTGTACTATAAGTACTATGAAGCACATGATATTAGAACCAAACATATTTCCTTTTTCAAACACTAAAAGTAAAATTCATCCTGTGACAAAACATCTGCACAAAATCTAACCATAAGATAAGAATTATCATTTTACCTTTTAAAAGTATGTCACAGTCTTTTCTACACAAAGCTCATGGGATGACTGTTCCACAACATTCTTCCACTTTTGCTTAATAATTGTCTTATTTCCAATATAGATTTGCTTTTTTTTTTTTTTTGGCATTTCTACACTGCTTCACTCAACACTGTCCTTTAGCTTAAACAATTTTACTTCTTTGATTACTTTTATTCTCCTAATATACCTATGAAAAACAGTAATTTTTCATTTACAGAAGAGCCTCTTCCCTCCTATGACATGAGCTGTGCATAGTGAAGATCATCCTAGCAGGTCTTCTCAGAATCCCTTTCTTGAAGAAAAGCCACAAAAATTGCCATGGTTAAGAAAGTCTTCTGCACCTTATGTATGTTTCAGTTTTTCATGTAACCCATGCTCCAAATAATAATAAAACCTCTTTATTTATCATGATTAGCATTATGCACATGAACATCAACAATCTTCTTTTCAGAGCACAAAATACTTATTTCTTGTAAGTTTGGACAGAAATACAAACCCATTAAAAAGTGTTAGGAAATGCATAAGCTATTTAACATAACTGAGCGTGAAATCTCAGGAGATAATCGTATCCTACAGCACCTTGAAGAGTGGTAGCCAACTAAATTCAGTTCTCCAGAGGTACGATAATCTAATTTCCCTGACACTTGTCTCAGGGCTGTTTGAAACATCTTTAATATGTAGAAAAACCCTTATACTTAAGAAGAAGAAAGAGGAAATATGGAGCTCAGAGAGAAGAACAGTAGTTTCCAACAAATCAATGAACATCATAAGTTATGAACAGTAATCTGCTGCTCTTTAGAATGTTTACTAATAATGACATTTAGACAGTATTTTTGGTGGGGGTAGGGAAAGGCGTGAGTCATGCATGAGAAATACTTTCGCATGCCTGTCAGATCTTCAATATTGCTTTTTAAGAAACCATTATGATCTCTACTGTAAACACTAGAGATAAAGAAATACAATTTTTTTCTCCTCTTAGCAATGCATACAGGCTTGAATGTGGTAAGATTTTATACAGGTTCAAAATAAACCTTCTTGCCAAATAAACTACTCCTCCATTAATGTTTTGAGGAAAAACAACAAAAGGCATGAAAAGGAGAGTGAGGTGTAAAAACAATTATTAAAGAGAGTTCAAAATGAAAATGTGCACATTTGTAAATTAAGAGATTAATTAAAACACAGGAAAATATTTTAATGGGCTTAATACAAACTACTCCAATCTTCCTAACACAGTTCCCTGAGGAAGAAGAGTGAAAACAATAACACAGTACACAGTCTCATAACCAGTATTCAGTATGTCCCTTTCTCTGTCTCCGAAATTCTAAATGCTCAAAAAGGTAAAAATTACATGGAATTCTCTAAGGCTTTTGATACCATTCCCCACAACACTCTTATTTCTAAATTTGAGAGATACGGATTTGATGCATTAATTGTTAGAAGGATGAAGAATTGGCTGGATGGATGCATTCGACAAAGATTTACTGTCAATGGCTTAATATCTAAATGGAAACCAGTAACGAGCAGGGTTCCTCAAGGGTTCATGTAGGGACCAATAATATTTAACATATTCACCAGTGACATAAGCAATAAGACTGAGTACATGCTTAGCAGGTCTCTGTATGTCACCAAGCTGAGTGGTCCAGTTGATGTGATAGATGGATAGGATGCTACCCAGAGGGGCTTGACAGGCTTGAGAAATGGGCCATGTAAAACTCACGAAGCTCAACAAGGTCAAGTGCATCACCCTGCACCTGGGTCAGGGCAATCCCAGTCTCAATACAGACTGAGGGATGAATGGATTGAGAGCAGTCCTGCCAAGAAGGACTTGGGAGTACTGGTGGAGTTAAAACTGGACATGAGCTGGCAACGTGCCTTTGCAGCCCAGAAAGCCAGACGTATCCTGGGCCACATCAAAAGAAGAGTGGCCAGTGGGTTGAGGGAGGTGATTTTGTCCCTCTACTCTCTGCTCTCCTGAGGCCTCATCTGGAGTATATGTCCCATTCTGGGGACTCCAGTACAAGAAAGACATGGCCCTATTAGAACAGGTCTAGAGGAGTCCCGCAAAAATGCTCAGAGAGCTAGAACAGAGTCAGAGCCTAGACAAGTGGTTAGACCTTATTGCAGCCTTTTAATACATAAAGGGGCTTCTAAGAAAGATGCAATGAGACCTTTTGCAAGGCTCTGTAGTGGCAGGACAAAGGGCAAAGGGCAATTTTAAACAGAAAGAGTATTTAGATTGGATATAGGAAATAAATTCTTTACAGTGAGGCTGGTGAGGCACTGGAACAGATTACCCAGAGAAGTTATGGATGCCCCATCACTGGAACTGTTCAAGATCAGGTTGGATGGGGCTTTGAGCAACCTGGTCTAGTGAAAGACTACCTCTACCTATGGCAGGCAGTTACTTTGGACTAGACGATCTTCAGAGGTTCTTTTCAACCCAAACCATGCTTTGATTCTATGATTCGGTGAAAATATAACTGTTCAAACTATAGGCAACAAGATCCACTAGGAAACAAGTAATATTTATTTTTCAAAAGGACCTCTGAGAATGTAAAGACCAGAATAAAAAAAATCAGAAAAATCCTACAGAAAACGGTGGGAATTATGCGTTTGCTTTTGCAGACATATTCTTTCGTGTTGAACATTCTGCTGGGGAATGGGCTGAGCATCGGTCAGCAAGCAATTGTACTGTGCATCACTTGTTTCTCTTGGGTTTTATTCCCCCTCTCTCTCCTTTCATTACTATTATTATTGTTAATATCATCAGTATTATTAGATTTTGTTTTAAGAAATAAACTGTTCTTAAACAACAAGATTTATTTTTCTTTCTGATTTTTGTCCCCATTGATAGGTGGGGTGGTAAGTAGTAAGTGAGCGGTTGTGTTGTATTTAGTTACTGGCTTGGGTTAAACCACAACAACCCCCAAGGCACACCACCAACCACCAATACTTGGCTGGAAATTGGTTTTGCACAGATAATCACAACCCTTTCAGCATAAGGATGCAGCCAATAGTACATCCACCTTATCACTCACACATACAAATTGTATCTCAGCTGTTGATAGCACAGGAAATAACATTAAAAGCATAGTTAAGGTCCAACCAAACTCATCTACTCACAATATCTGTTTTTCCTTTGTCAGTGGAGCCAATATTTTGATTGTAGAAAGCTATCAAACTGGTCAGGCACAGTCTTACCCTGGTAAATCCATGCTGGCCATTCTAAGTCACCTTCTTGTCTTTCATATATGCAGAAATGAATTTTCTACATAACCCTGGATGAGCCTCTACTTTCCCAAATCCTCTTTCTTCCCCTGCTTGAAGATGGGCAAGTTTTCCTTTTCCCACTTATCATGAACCACTCTTGAACAACAAGATCTTTCAAAGACCATAGAGAACAGACTTCAAATGATGTCAGCTGGTTCCCTCAGCACCCTTGGATAGATCCCATCTGGTACAATGGGATCTGTATAAAAACAATTGACTTAAAGGATCTCTGACACAGTCCTTCTTCACTCCAATCCTGCCATGAAGCTCAGTGATTTAGAAGGCCTGAGGGCAGATCTTCCCACTAAAAATCAGGATAAAAAAAGGCATTGAGATTTTTGTGTCCTTGGCCACTTCTTTCATTGCTCACCCAGCAGTGGACTCACAAGGGTTTTTTCCTCCTTCTTCTGCCAATAAACTTTCAGATACTCTTCACACCCCTTTGGTGACTTTCATTTTACTCCACAGCTCCATGCTTGAGTCATGTTTTCATAATCCTTTAGAGAGTATGTCCCTATTTCCATCTTCAGTGAACCTCCTTTTTGCCTTGGAGCTCTGTCAGGAGTTCCCTATTCACTCCTGCTGACTTTTTTGCCATGCTTGCTTGACTTGCTGCATATCAGACTGGACAGTCTTGGTGCTTTGAGCAAACTGTCCTGGAAGGTCAACTGGCTTCCTGGTCCCCTTCTGCTGCAGGGTAGAAATCTGCTGGATCATGCCAGAAAGATCCCTAAATGAGCTGCTTGTCTTAAGACCAGGGCTGTGACTCTTCTATTTGTCTTGCTTACTTCTCTGAAGTTTAACCTCAGAATCACAGTTGCTGCTTATGAGGCTGCCATTGCCTTGTATATTTCCAGCCTTGCTCTTCCTTGATTGTAACTGCAGGTGCAACATGTCTACCCTCATTATTACCTTCATGAAATCATCTGGATGCACTTCAGAAATCTCCAGAGCTCGCACTCTGCCTTACTGCATTTTGGTCACATATCAGGGCAGCTGAAGTCCCCTACAGATACCAGAGCCTGCAGTTTTGAGGCTTTCTCCAGCTGCCTAAAGGTTTCTTCTGCTTTCATGTCCTGACTAGCCACCATTTAGCAGAGGTACCATCACACCTGCTTATCTGTTTCCTGCTCCTGACACCCATGCTCTGGGCCAGCTTGTCCATAGGGAACTTTCGGCACACTGCAGCCACCCCTTTGCACAGAGCACAGCTCCTGCTCCTGTCCATCTCCTCCATGCCCTGTAACACACCCACCTTTCTAGTCATCCCACTGCTTTCTGTAATCCCACATGATGTCTTGGCTTGTTGGCTGTACAGGGTCAACTAATCCCACTTTTTTGTTCCCTACACTCTCTGAATTCAGGTACAGACAACTGGGATGGGACTACAGTGACAATTTTTTCACCAGGCGAGAGCATGAGAGCCTCTCCCACTACTCAGTTCCCCTGGTGCTTTTTCATGGCCTCTCAATCCCCACTGGGTCAAGCCCTCTGGCCTTATCAAAAATAAATAGATATGCAGATAATTTTGATTTTTAGGCCTAAATGCAACAGTTCAGCCTAGGAATCAAATTAAGTTTTATGTTATCAGAACACAAATGTGCCTCAAATTGTTACCATTACTCCTTATTATCTTTTTCCTCCTTCTTCTACTTAAAATAAGCTGAGCTGATACAGCTTACATTTTAGAAGTCAATTCTTAGAGTAAAGGAAGGCCTCATAACCAAATTTTAGACTTCTAATAATAGTATTGCCAAAGAAATTCTGACACAATATTAACTGTTGTAGTATAAACAACAAATAATCATGGTATCTTGAAGCATCATTGCTAGGGAAACCATATTTGTGTTGGTTTCCATTCATTGTCCACTTTAGATCCTTATCAGAAATATATTATTTTGCAACACTTCTTTGAGTATAATCCCTATATATGGGATAAAGCAGAAAACCTGAATACTTGTCTGATTTGACTGGATTTTTTTCCCATATAAAAAGACTAATAATAGGATGAAATTCAAAGTGCCAAAAAAATATGTAATGTATGTTCCATTTTCTCTCTTTATTTCCCCATTAATTTCTTTCTTTTCATTTCTAGGCATTAAAAGTGGTATAAAATGATCAGCAGTCAATGCACTATGTCTCTAGTCTTGCGTTAGCTCACATAGCAGGCCTGATAACTTGGATATGATTTCAGGACTTTATATAGCTCTCATTATCTTTTTGCTGAAACAAAGGAGGTTTAGAAAAGCAACATCCTTCCTCTTGCATATTTCAGTCTAAATGTAATATAAACCAGTTATATTAGCTCTTACCTATATAATTAGTGGAACAAAGCTCTTAATAGAACAATTTAATACAGATCCTTCACACATTAAGCCAGTGTTATGCCCTTTTTACTCCCAAGAAATTGCTGAATACTAAAAACAACCCACATACTTCCTATAAAAATAAAGTGGCAATGCGGCTACAGTGAAAAAAAAAAGTAATTGTGTTTGCCTTTGGAGTACAGCCTTTATTTTATAAGCTTATAAATACACATATACCCTTTATACACATTAGTTATCATCCTTTCCTCCCAATCAGAACTTGAATTTGAATTTGTACCAATGCTATATCCATTTGCCTTTACATTTACTACTTCAATCTCCTTTCTCTCTAAGCTTTCTGAATTCATTGCTTACAACCCCTTTAAGTATATTTGTCTGCCAGGTCCCTCTCAGATCATCTCATCTACTTTCCCACCTACCCATCTGTATCAGTTAAAGTTTCTGCTTAGGCATTTAAATTTGCACTCTGTCCTATATAGCCACGCATATCAAATGTATAACCTGTGCATTTGCTAGTCTAGCCTGTGTTTTTGACAGACTAAACTTGTCCTCTGCCTTTCTACTCTGCCCTCATGACCTCAGGACAAACAGGGATGATTTTCTTTCTTGAACTGCCTATTTACTTTCTTAGATAGTGTGACAGCCTAAACACTACCTCTTATTTATAAGGCAGGCTCTTAACCTAAATATCAGAACTCTAATAATTTATCATATTAAACATGCTAATGTACAATCTTATCTTTGCAGTTTAAATTGTATCCAGCCTGCAGTGAAAACTCACCATAGATTCCATCCTTTTTTTCTCAGCTATTTCAACATTATTCTATTAATTTCTGACAGACGTAATTTTTCCTCCCTCATATCCTCCCATAATGTTACTCAATTTCTCTTAGCTCACTGTTGTGGTGACAATGTCACTTTCTTTGTATTCCTTCTACCCTGCTCTTCTTTCCTTACTGCACCTAATTTAAATATTTCTCCACACTTTCAAGGCCCTTTCTGACCAGCTCCACCATACTGTCATTTAGTTTTGACACTAACCTCATGCCCACTGACTAGATTTTCCCGCATTCAACTTTCTCCTTTGCAGCTATGTAGGCTGAGCAGATTCCCTGGGAGCATTTGCTTAGTCACCTCATTATCCTCCCTCAATTACTGCTTTTCCATAACACCTGTAAGAAGGCTTAGAAATGATCACACTGCCATGATGTTAACAATACTTTTCATGACTCCCTGTATGACTGAATTCTCCATCTTTTGCTCTCTTTTTGCTGTCCTGCTTAATAAGCAGATGTAATCACTTTAGGTAGTGGTGATGTCTTTCTTTTGTACTTCTATGTGTAAGTAATTTACTGCAGTTCTCAAGTGCTATAGTGATACCAACAAATAATACTCAAATGAATGTACTACTTCGACTTTGTTGGTACAGTTTGCCTTTGGCTTCTTTTGTTTCAATTCTGTTCTAAAATTGTCATGCTATTAATCCATTAAGGTTGTTTAAGAAGACCCATTTTTGGAATGTTTCTTGAGCAGTCAGGAAACCTGCATGCAATATGACAAAAATGGTAATTTCATTCTGGAAACTGTGGATCAAGAAGCCCAAAAAGCAATCTCCCAATCAAAGCATAACATGAAGTGTAGGCATAGCCCACATTGTCTTGACTCATTTCTTATTATGTTTAATGAATCACTTGTCAGCTAGCTATGTGAACCAATAAGTCTGTATCTGAAAAGTTGAAATCTTAAAGCAAAGGTTTTGAATAATACTAGCTGAAACAATCACTTGGATATTTTGTTAGAAGCTATTCCATCCTACCACAGGCAAAAAATAGTCTTGACTATGTCACACTCCCACATGAATTCCTTTCAGCAAATCTGCCATTTGTAAGTGAACACCTTTTTGGGGACTGAATGCATTTCTACAGACTAAAAAAGCCATAGCACTGCTCAAGGGTTCTCAGCCATTTTGTACCCAGGCCTTGTTGCCACCTTCTTCAATTTTGCCAGGACTCTCCTGGACATCTCTGCAGCTGCATGAAGCTAAAATAAACCAAGCTCTATGCCAGAGTACACCAAAAATCAGAAGAAAAGGTTGGAAAACGAAAAAAAAGAAAAGAGAAATAAACCCGTTCTTGTTCATTTGCTAATGCATAGCACTAGTGAATGGGTTTACCACTTAAAAATGGTGACTTAGTATTATCAGTATTTGTACTTTTTGTAAGTGCAAGAGAAGTCAGAAAGCCAAATAATGACTGCAAGAAAAACAAAGCAGGATACTGCTGTGTTCTTGTCTCTCTATATTTTCCATATCATTTATGGAATATATTTCTTAAGAGGAGGTAGAAGGTTATGGATCAAGTTGCCTTTCCCATGCTTTGGAAAATTATACTTGACAGATAATGAAGTGAAATAATTTACATTTGGTGGTTTTGGCCTTTTACATGTAGCTGATATCACTTTATTATTTTTGGATGTTTCAAAAATAAAAATATGAACACTTACAGCACAATGAATCGTTCAAAAAAGCAAAAAAGGTGTCAGTTTATATGATAAACTGGCTTCTGTCTGCTCCACTGGCTTCTGCCTGCTCCAAGGATGTGACCGATGGCATACAGACTTTATTATCTCCATAAACAAAAAGTCATTGGCCATGTGATTCAACAAATCACAAAACAGACTAAATGAGAAAAAAACTTCTTTTTTACATTAATTATCAACATTAATACATAGGTAGATGCCAAGGCCTGATCTTTGACAAGTACCTAGAGAGGATGTATTTCAATGATCCAAGGGTAGGTATAATGTAGAATCATAGAACACTTGTATGTTACTAATGTAACATCAATCTGTTTTCAAAACATTATAAAGTTACTAATAAATAGAAATAATGAATACAAAATGATAAATAAACTCTGCCATGTTATTATTGACCTGTACAGGACAAATTATGTTACTTTTATTCTGTGAAGACTATGAAAGCTTCCAATGACTGTTTACAAATATATCCCTCTCTATGGGATAGGGTTAATTTGACTACTGCTAAAAAATACTGAAGTTGTCTAGAAACGATTTTACTGACATAATTATTTTTCCTGTTTTTACTTTGTTGATTCTTTCCATTTCTAAATCCATGAAAAATTTCTTACTTTCCAATTTTTAAAATGTTAAAATTTTAATTAATTTTGCTATTTTAAAAAATTTAATAATATTTATCTGATTCTGATGGTGCAGCACCATCATTTGCATTTCCAAAGTACCTGTGAGTTACTGTTCTAGACCAGACTGACATACTTCAGTATTCATGTGAGGGAGCCTATTTCCAAAAAGGAGTCAGAATGATATTATTACTCCTCAATCTTCCACCCTTTCAGTTTTTAACTTCGTCCTGTCACAATGACTCAAAATCTGATCTAGAACAAATACATCTATTTTAAAATTGCAGCCTCGCTGTTGTTGACAATGTATTGTTGAATAAATGTAATTGTTTTTCCTTTCCCTCTAGTGCTTTCATCCTGAGTTCACAGAATTGTCAGTCTTTACATACAACAGCTGCACACAAACAGTGACAAGAAGAGACTTCAGTGGCTACAAGTGCCTCTGCTTCTCATTATACTATCTCATCACAATGTGCATTTTTGCAAAGTCACAATACAAATGCATCCAAATCAGCATCTGTTCAGGGATAGACTTCTGATGTAATTACGTTGTATCTTTCAGGAATGTACACTGTTATTTATCTAATTATCCTCCCTTCTTCCCTTACTTTGCTCTGATTCTCCCTGCCCATCCCCCCCCCAAATCAGGACCTACAACACTTTTCCATATACATCATACTGGAAAAATTTATGGTATGACCATACAAAACATGGAAAATCTAAACAATCAACATGCAGTAATTCTAAATCACAGGTAAGGTGGCTATGAAATAAAAATGATGTACAGTAAAGCATTACTGAGAAATGCTAAGTTCTGCATATACCCAGCAAAAAGAAATTACAATCTGTGAGAAACAATAACTTCAAATTTTCTGGCATACGGACATTTACAATTGTCTGATGTTGGATGTTCTGCATTAATATATTTATGGTTCAGAGGAGTTGTATTAAGATCAAAAATGTTCATTCTGCATAGTAATTCCTTCAGGAACAAAGACAGTAAAAGGTATTTCTGTTGGAGTTTATAAAAACATTAAATTCAGTTATGAAGCCTTATGCTGTATAAGAGATGCTCAGCTTTTCGAAGAAAAGAAATAAGGAGTTGTCTCTGTTAGAGGAAAGTTAAAATGATACAAGCAACCTATCAGGAACAATTATGCTGATTCATGTTGTAAACACCAGTACAATGTATGCCCACCAGAAAATGTAGAAGTATGACATTTAATGCATCAAATTTAGCTTCGTCATTGCCTTATCTACAGGATAGAGAGCTTTGCACGCATCTCCCAGGAGAGAAAAGCATCCAGTTAAACCCCTTTGAAAAGTACCCCTCATTTATAACTTGAAAACCAAATTTCAGTTGAAGAAAAGAATTATTTCAGAATTTTCTTTTCAACATTTCTCTACACTCCGCTAAGATGGAGACAGAGTGCACTGCAGTTCTATAAAAACAGCCATTGTGCCACCTTATCTAATCACAGCTACATGAAAAGAAGCTTTGAAATTTATTTAGATCACATAGTCAGCATGATCCCTGAATAAGGAAAACGTGTAATTGCATAGCTCAGGGGTAGATTCGGGTGTGCACGGTGACCCAGAAAGTCATATTTCAGTCCCCTGCTTCCTCCTTGCAGCAGGAGCAGCCGGAGCCAGGCATGCACCAGGTGTACTGAGATGCCCTCCTGACAGTCCAGCTGCTGTGAGGAGAGTGCTGTGGGTCAGAGGCACAGTGCTCTCTTATTTCTGCCTTCTCTATACTTCCTCCATTAGCTCACATAGGTGCAGCAGACCAGGGAAACAGACCCCATCTACAAAGGCAGTGAAGCAAAAAAATTTAGCCGTTAGCATTGTGTGTTTGCATATCTAAGAAGAAAGGGGACATTTCTGTGCCATTAGATTATCCCTACTCCTTGTGTGACCAATTCTTCGTGTGCTACCCACTGAAGCCAGGAACAGTTTCAATCCTGACACTCACTGGTTTTTCAAGAACTGTTACTGCATCGAGTGTCTCAGAAAAGAATGGGCTGAGGTGGAGGGGAGATGATAATCTACAGAATACATAGTGGAGCAATGTCACAGGTTGTTTTTTCTCCTGCTAAGAGGGTATATAACCAGCAAAGTACAACCTAAAATGTGCATTTTCTGTCTCTCCAGTTAGTTTTACCTCAAGGAAGAGAAAAAAATCTTGTTATGATATTATACTACTGACATCATAATTAAGATTGAAAAAGTCTATTACTGCTGTGACTCCAAATAAGATTCTTCACTCTTTTTTAATATCTATCCAAAATGAAGTATCAAAAAGATACTAACTCTTTGGGGAATAATCGCTTTACCTAACTGAGGCTAAAAGTATTGGCCAAAGCCTTTCCTGGTTCACAAAGTTCAATTTAAATTGAGATAACTGTATCCTTCTTAGTCCTCACACAAAACAGATGGCAAAAACAGGAAGGGAAGGCTAACAGGGATCTTACTGGTCTCTCCAGCTGCATAATGGGAAAGTATAAAGGAGATGGAGCCAGACTCTTCCAGTGGTGCACAGTAAAAGCAAAAGAGCCCAACAGATGCAAGTTCCAAAACCAAAATTTCCAGGTCTCATAATGAAGGTGATCAAAAGAGGAGATTTCTCCAAGAAGACCTAGTATCCTTATCTTTGAAGATACTAAAATCTGATTGGAGGTACTAAAAACTGATTAGAGAATGGTTTGAAGAACCTAAGACTGCAGTTGGCCCATATATTTGGGTGTGAGATTGCTCATGTGACATCCAGAGGTCCCTTCCAATGCAAATTATTATGTGTATCTGTGTTTTTAGCAGGGCTATTGGACTATTTTGCTATTGACTCAGATGTGTGTTTCAGCATTGTGCTGCCATTAGTCGAAACCTATTCTTTGTCCCTTCCCCTCAGATCATGCCAGCTACACCTCTGGGACTCGAGACTACACCTTCCCTATGGGGTTTGGGTCAGCTGCCTTCACAACAGCCATCTAAACATGGACAGACCTTTATTTATCATTGTTGAGTTGATACCCTATATGTACAGTCTAAAATATGGCTTTAGTGAAAGTTTTTGAGCAAACAGAAATCTGGTGGGGAAAATTCCTGTTATATTACTTCTTTTATTTAAATTTATGTTCTGTGCCTGGTAAGCCATGCATTTGTCCAATATGCATGACTGACAAGAGATATTTAACTAGAAGTACTCTTGGCTATGTGCAAAAATCAGAAAATCTTTGCCCCATGTATGACAGAATGCCCAGGTGATGAACACAGTCAACTAGCTCATGTTTATAACCCATCAGTTCTCATTGAGTCAGACTGATAAGAATGGTAAGGCGTGCTGCATTTCTTTGTGTGCTGTCTGTCAGAAACATGCTGCTTTACACAACAAAATAATCTCTCCCCCTCTTTTCATCTATGGTCCCGCTTTTAAAACTGCATCAAATCTAACGAAGTAAGAAACTCATATACAGACAGAATATGCAAATGTAATCCACAGGGAACGAACAATCCAAGACTTAGCAGGGTGTTGATCAAAACTGCAGAAGCAATGGTATTCTTTCAATGAAGAAGACACAAGTTTCTCTTGTACACTAACTGAAGGCTTAAAAGGAATTTACTTCTAATAGCAAATAAACAGGGCTTTTCGTTCATTCATTTTTTCTTTTTTTTTTTTTGGTTTAGCAGACAAATTAAGCCTTCAAATGGGATACTCCAGTTTCTCCTTTTAAAACTACAGCTGGGGCAGAGCCCTCTCAAGTTAAAAATCAGCCAAAAGCAAAACTGCATTTCCTTTAACTTAGATACATGTTCTTTGATTAACTCTCACAATGTAATTTGTTCTCAAATTAATGTCTGTTTCTAGCCAAGGAGGTAAAAAATTAATAGGAATATATCACAGCATCAGCTTTCTAGTTAATATTCTTCCACTCATTAACGATAAATAGCTTTTTTTTTTGCAGGCTCTTGATGTGAACTACTGCTTGGGCTGTTCTGATTATTTATACTTGCATTACTTATTCTTAGGATGTTGTTACAAAGCATTTTGTTGTGACATTGAAAATCTGCAAATATATATCTATATTACGTGAAAAAAGAGTTCCAGAGGGCTGACTTTGGTCTGTTTAGGAGCCTGGATGACAGAGTCCTTTGAGAAAGAGTCCTGAAGGGCAAAGGAGTCCAGGAAAGTTGGACATTCTTCAAGAAGGAAATCTTAAAGACTCAGGAGCAGATCGTCCAAATGTGCTGAAAGATGAGCTCATGGGGAAGACCAGCCTGGCTGAGAAGAGAGATTTGGCTGGAACTCAGGGTAAAAAGGAGAATTTATGACCTTTGGAAGAAGGGGTAGGTAACTCAGAAGGACTACAAGGATGCTGTGAGGTTATGCAAGGAGAAAATTAGAAGGGCCAAGGCCCAACTAGAACTTAACTTGTCTACTGCTGCAAAAGACAATAAAAAATGTTTCTATAAATGCATTTGCAACAGAGAGAGGGCTAAGGAGAATGTCCATCTTTCATTGGATGCAGGGAAAAACACAGTGACAAAGGTTGAGGAAAAGGCTGAGGTACTTAAAGCCATCTTTACCTCCGTTTTTATTAGTAAGACCACTTGTTCTCCAGGAATCCATTTCTCAAGCTGGAAGACAGGGATGGGGAGCAGAATAAAGTCTTCATAATACTAAAGGATGGTCAGTAACCTGCCACACCACACAGACACACACAAGTCTACGGGGTGAGATGGGATGCTCCCAAGGGTACTGAGAACTCTGGTTTAATAGCTCACTGAGCCACTTTCCATTATTTACCAGCAGTCCTGTCTAACTGGGGAGGTCCCAGTTGACTGGTGGTAGAGCACTGCTCCCATTATCTTCCGCTCAGTGCAAACCAGCCCATTTGCTTCCAACACAATGGGCCTTAACTTGGAGAGCAGCCCAGCACCAATGTCCTGCTGCTGACGATGGCTCAGCAACTTTTTGAGCAAGAAATGAACCTGAGCGATGAAACAAATACCTATACGTATACAATTTACACAGTAACAAGCATGATTTTGCCATTACTAAGATAAGATCAAAGGCTTTTTATTGCCCTACAAGTGTAGGTGTCTGGACTTGCCTAGACTTGGCCTGAGACAGTTTAGCTTGTTTCAGACAATATTTAGCAGTCAGCTGACTATTGTCTAAATACATTTTAGCTTCAGTTCAGCTGTGTACAGCTGTATGGTACAGCATCTATTCCTAATTAATAGATAGTGATAACATAGTGCTTCAGCATAGGGTGAACAGTCCATGAGTCAGAATAAAAGTGTAACGTAGAGAAGTACAGGTAGAGGTGAAGTGCAGATGCCTGACACTGTAATCATAAATCACAGTGGGCAGTGGCTGGTCACTTAGTCAGGTGAGGTAGTTGTCAAGGATAACAAAGAGAACAGAAAAAATGGGTAAGACAGAATTGGAAACCAGTGAAGAAAGACAAAGTGAGACAATCTGTGTCATAGCAGCTTGGTAATTAGCTAATTGCCAGTTTATCACATGTATTACTTTTAGGGAAGTGCTAAGAATATGTACAAATACTCTTTGCTAATCACTGTAGATGTGTAAGAACTGATAAAGGCATCATGGATCTGTGAAAAAACTTGTTTTAAAACTTCACTGAAAGTGATTTTAGATATATATCTATGCCTTGTTACATTTGAAGTACGGCATTTTTGAGGTATCGGAAAACAGAGGAATTTTTCTGCCTGTTTTGTGAGTTTTGGTTTGGTTTTTTTTTTCATTAGACACTAATTATTTGGTGCAGTATTCACAGAGCTTTATTTCTGCAGTTCCGAAAATATGATTCTATTTTTTTGTGAGTTTGGGGGGTGATGGCCATCCTAATCATGGAAGAATCCTTATCATGGAAGAAGCCCCAAAGTTTTCTGTGATATGGATACTCCTTTTTCTTCTTCTTCCGTATATTTGAGTAAGCTTTTCACTCTATGGTAAAAGAATTTGCAGTAACTTTGACTGTCATGGCACCAGATATACAAATACCTTTCACACTGCTTAGGCAACATAATGACAAATGATACAGAAACACACACATTCTTCTTCATACCATTTCTTCATTTACATTTATGATTTTATTGCTCCCAAACCCAATAATTTCAGATGTACAAAAAGTAGCTTGATATCTAGCTGGAAGCCTTTCAATTTTCAATTTTCCATACAAACATTAGCCAGCTGTACTACCACAATGGCATCACCTGAAGGTGAGTTTTACAAGCTAACAGCAGGAAACATGGGAGCTGCTCCCTGCAAGGAAACTTTATGTGGTTCAGCTTGAGAATCAGAATGAAATGTTGCTTCCCTGCAAAAATGAGATTTTTGCTTTATGTTGTCATTAGTTTTAAAGACAATTTATTAGCTTTAAGGTATTTTTTCATTCAGGAGCTAAAGACTCATTATTTCTCAGTTTTTGTTTTGCTGAAATCTCTTCTCTTATGTAGCTTATCGTAGAGCTCTAAGACCTTTTGTCACCTGGGATAAATTACCACAGTCCTACCACACTGAATGCAATTGGACAGATTATCTAAGAGAAATTTTGGCCAGAGAATTTTGAAAGACAGGCTTTGTATCACTGTATTTGAGAGACACTGCCATAATTTTTACTTTACAGCATGTAATATTTGACACTGAGCAAAGCCCAATCCATCCAGAATCCTACCCCTTACTCTACACAGCACATGCTGCTTCACAAAAAGGCCAGAAAGCAGTTGCTATGCATACAGTTTGTCAGTTTTATCATACTCACTAACATTCAGATACTGTAACGTAAAATCTGACACTGTCAGATCGTCTTCCTTGTAATAGTTCTTCTTTGGCTCTACTAGTATAACTCAAGATATCGTTACTCATCGCAATCTCCAACTGATAATTGAAGTGTAATTGAACTGATAAGTGAACTGCCTTCAGCAGTATCCTGTGTCATTTTCATAATATAATTTCAAAACTGTATTCAAAACTTCTCGTAAGTTTTGAAATGACCACCTCTCCATGGCCACTTCAGTCCAGAATATTTATAGATCTATAAATCTACCATTATCTTTGTTCATATGCATTCAAACGGAGAAAGTGAACACCTGGCCTCTTGTAACAATAGCTTTATTTATTCTCTTTCTTAGATTGCTTCTGTATTTCCTCTGATTCATTTCAAAGGCAATGAATAAAATCTAAAGCCATCTGTCCCTGCGTATTTGCTTGGTAGTTTTTTTTCCCTCCGGTGAAACTTTGATAGTCCCACAGTTACCACATTTTACATTTGCTGATGTCTGGATTCATCACACTAGGCATTTTCTGAGCCTAGGTCTCTGCTCCCTGAAGTTCTTCTTTGGATACTTTAAAACAGTACTCTAAGTAATTTTCCATAATTTTCCATTTGATGCTTAAATTCCTCATCCTGTTGGCAGCCCTTTTGTAATCTTACCAAGCAAAAATAATAGTTTGATATCTTTCTTTTGCTTTCTTTTCACTAAATTTGTTGAAGTCGTATTGGCTATTAAAATTCTGTTATTGAGTGAATCTTCTGCTCTCTACATTTTAAGCAGTCAGAATTAAGTGTCAGTTTGCACTTTGTATCTAATTCTTTAGAAGAGAAATATAGTGGCACTTTTTTTGCTAAAGATCAAAACCAAGCATTAGATCTAATTTACAAAGGATAAGGGGCAGCAAGAAAAAGATAAATTAAATGGATTATTAAATTTTATTAGCACCAGATAGTAAATTGCAGCGTTCATTTTTAACCAAATATAATGATTATACTAACTTGTATGCATGTAAAGTTGAGGGGAGTTAGAACAGTTTGAAAAAAATACCAGAAATTAAAGTCTACATTGATGTGTTTAACCCAAAGTCATCCATCATTTATTAACTAAAGAATTAAATATGTTACCAGTCATTGAAATTTGCAACAGTTCCAAATGACATATAACAAAATATCTTGATCTGCAAATAAAGAAAATTTCAGGCAGTCTCTAGCGTACATTTCTCCAATGTGTCTTCTCGCAGGCAGACTTTCTCAGCATTTTCAGAGACGTACACTTTCCTTTGCAAAAAGGCAAAACACTGTGTTCTGATCATTTAACTGAAAATATCTTTGCAAAAGATCTTCACATCCAGTAAGACTTCTTTTTACTTCTCCAGTTGTTTCTCTGCATAACAGCAGTGGCTAACAATGGCTCTACCTTCTTTCAGCATTGAAAAAAGAATACAAATCAACTGTTTATAGGCCACTACTATTATTTCTTCATTCAAGCTATGTCATAGTCCATAAAGAAATAATTCGTCACTGCTAAATATTTCCTTCACAGCTATGACAATAAATTCCTCATTTTGTGCTCATCTTACCCCAGGTAGCTCCACTGACTTTGGTGGAGTTACTCCTGATTTTCATCACTGTCACTGAAAGCTGAATCAAGCTGAAAAGTGTGCACTCTATGAAGTGTATCTCTGAACCACAAAGTATTTTAAAAGATTTGTTCCTCTTACTGTATTAATTGAAAAACAATTCAGCTAGGACTTAATTTTCAGCCCTAAATGGTCGTTTTAATTCAGAAGGACAAGACATACACATACGTTAGTCATGCACTGAAAAGCTTTCACATTTGCAGTGTTGATATTAACTCATTGCTTACTGTGTTTTGTTTTGATTGATGGGAGCTGCTTCAAATTTCTTGTCCCACAAACCAGTGGCAGACCAAAATTAATGCCATAATGGAAAGATTATGCTACATAAAATATAAACAGGAATAAGAAAATTCACCATAAATATTTATGTCTTTGTAGTTGCAGTTTTCTGTTTTTATAAATCCATTATGTCTCACTAGAGTTCTTTAATATATTATTTTCCTCTCAAATACCCTATTTGAAAAGTCAAGTATATGTATGATTCAAAGTAAAGCCAAGCTAAATTCACAGATTTTCATTTATAATACAATAATTCATGTGGAAAAAGGAGAGGTAGTAAGAAGATATATACTCCTATTCAGATGAGACTAGAATTTTAGTGTTTTAAGAGGTAACATTGGCCATCACCATATGAAGGTCAATACTCACTTGCCAAATGTACTGTAAACCCTAATGGGCTGCAGAATATATAAGGCCTTGTATTTTCACGATCATTTATGACAAATAATTAAACGCAAACCTGTGTAGAATGTTTTAATTCAGAACAATAATATTTCACTTTCTATTCGCACTCACTCTAATAGATGTCATTACTATTCAAGTCTGTGGAGTCTAAAACATACATGAAGCACCATACGGAAAAGAGGCCTGTTATCAGCTTGAGTTGGACAAGTCACACTAAGCTGAGGTAAAATTCTAAGGAGTACTTCTGTTTGCAGGCACAGGGCACAATAAAATGTAAAGCACAGATATGCACGTGTATATGTATATGTGTGCCTACTCGTGCACACATACGTACACGAGTACTTTTTTCATGGTAAGTAAAAGAGTCCATGGGCTATGTCCTAAGTCTGTGAAACCAGCCCTCTCTCAGTGGGGATTCCCTTACTGAAGGTTAGCAAAACCTGCAAGCCCCTGGCACACTAGTCATGTCTGAAGGGAGCCTTGGGAACCATCCTTCAGAGGATAAATGCATAAATGCCTCTTTTGTTGCTTTTGATGGCAGCTGTGAATCTAGTCCTCTTATAGAGTTATCCACAACCATTTTTAAAAGGTAAAGGATGGAGAAAGTTTATTGCTGTGGCTAGCACGTATTTATTACTATAGATTTTTAAAATATAAGAATATAAATCTATCTTCTTTGTCAAAGACTCCCCATAAGCTCTCATATAAAGAACACAGGAAATGACAATGCTGAATTGAAATACTTATTTCAATTATTACCTAGAAAACAAGCTACTCCGCCTTGCAATGCACACCGTACCAATACTGCTCACAGCCAGTAAGAGCTCAGTGTGCCCACTACAGTAATGTCCTCTCCTTGTGCTTAGACTGTAGGATGCTGGAGGAAAAGGTGTTTGCTCAGGGCCCAGCGGTACCATCTCAAACATCTCACTGAGTTTTGCCAAAAGTTACTCTGAGCACCTGTTGCTGGAAATGCAAAAGGCAAATTCACTGGTTATTCCAAGCTGGTACAGGCATTTTCGTCTTCTGTCCAGGTTATACAAATTCTGGCAGTTAGGCAAAGAAGGTACCAAGATTCTGGCAAAAAAATCTCTCATTTACAGGAATGTTATTATCTAAAGGATAATAAGTCAAAGAGAATAAGGGAGAAGGGGATAATCACAATGAATTAAAATATTAGCAATTGTAGATTTCATAGGATCCTTTGCAGGGGTTTTATTTTTGGGGTTTATTTGTTGGTGATTTTTTTGGTAGGATCTTGTTAACCAAAGTTTGGATAAGCAAAACGAGATTTAAAAATAATTGCTTGATAGTAAAAAAAAAAAAAAGAATTTAAAGATAACAGTATGTACTCAGATTTTTGTTTTGTCCCCTAATTCCTGAGCCACTGCAGTGTTTAGGGTCACAAACATTTTTCTACAATAGAGGACAGAAATTTCCTTTTTTATTTCCTTTTCAGACAGAAAGCATTGCTGAGAGCTTCACAAAACCACGTGGCTCTTCGAGTGAGGGACTCAAGGAAGTAAACCCTCATTATTGTTGGCTTTGCAATAAAGTCACGTGCTTTTGCAGTATGGGGTGAGATGAAGCGCTATGAAGTCAAGAAAAAACAGGTTTGACTACAGCAAACTAAGATGAGAATTGACTGAAGAGCTCAGAACAGCCTCCTCAGAACAGCCTCCAAGGAGATCCATCTTGTCGTGTCATGTAATTAGTTGTGGCAAAAAAAAAAAAAAAAAGATTTTTTTTTCTTGTTTACAGCAGTGTTTATCAAATTTTAATGTAACAGATCTAGTCATTGGACACTATATGGATCAGACATTAGTTTGCATCGTTTTTAACACCATAATCTGAAAGAAGAAAGGAAAAGTAACCCGGAAAAAACACCTGACAGCATTAAACAGCTTTAAGGCTTCAGGTCCCATTAAAAGGCCTCAGGTCCTATTCTTCATATTGGACAACCTGATTTCAGGGAGCCATGTGTAAATCCATCTAATAGGATTTTTAGTTAAGTAGGTCAAATTTTATAACTCCAGTCTCTGCCAGAGAGTGGATTTTTCTTTACAAGCCAGATAACTTTTAGGCCTTCAGAAACTGTCTCTTTACTACAAACGGAGCAGAGAACCAGAAGGAATTTAGTCGCTTGTACCAGGCAGCTCTTTCAGACATATCAATTTGTCATATTAAGGTATTAACAGTGAAATAGATGGAAGATGGTCCTGGGGAACTAAGTGCCTCAAACTAGGTGACCCTTTCTGACCAGGAAAAAGGCAACACGTGGTACTTCACCTAAAAAGATGTTTTCTTTCTCTCACACCTCCCCATCAGGGCTTTAAGCAGCATCTGAAGTACGTTCATTACCAGTGAGCACTCTGTTTTCATCACAGCCAATGTGGTATAAGCCCTTACTAATAAAAGCAGTGGCTACATGATGTGGTAAAAGGGAATGTGATGTGGTATATATATGCAACTCACGTGCTGAGGGCAGAATAAGGCCAAGACACAGCCACTGACAGATGAATGGCAAAGTATTAGAGCATGTGTGCATTTCTATAAAAAAGTTTGCTTTTTACCACACTGCCAGTAAAAGCTGTCTCAGAATTGCAGTACTGGGGTTTAGGGATGCCCTTGCAAACAGTTAGTGTTGTCCTTCTCTCCAAACAGTACATAGAAGATGTAAGCTGTAGAAATAGAAACAAAAAGCTGCAGAACTGTTGCTTCATAGACTTCATGTCCAGGGGAAAACCAAAAGCACTGCAGAGAGCTGGAGATAAGCAGAGGATGCCATCCAAATATGAAATAAAGTTTATGATTGACACATGTGATAGAAGAGAGACAGGAGAGAAGGGAGGGGAGAAGCTCAGAGTGTTTCCCAGAGCACTGGAAAAGTATGACACTCAGCCAAAGCAAGCCACCAGTAGCTGCAACAGGAATGAAAGGTGCTAGGAAGCAGGTGCCACAGCTGACTGGAGCATGATTCACTCCTTTGCTCCTGCTCTGCACACCATCATGCAGCTTGCAGAGGTCTCTGGAGACTGAAGTCCAAGTTTTCCTACTGACACAAAAATGAAATGCTTCTTTGAAACCTAAAATGAATGCTTGTCAGCACTTCTTGAAGGTGTGGTACTAACCAAGCACTGCTATCCCAAAGCATTTTCCACTTTTGACAGTTCATCTCGATGCTTTAAGATCTCTGAATCTGCTTCCAAATGGTGCAAAGAGGATGAAACAAGATGAAAGAAAGAGAAATACGTTAAGCCCACACTACAGTGGAAAATCACTGCTGAAGCTGTAGTAGGCATGTACATTGCAGATATTATCAGGTATGATTCAGGCTTAGTAGTTCCTCCCTCTTAGTTTAACCTCCACTCAAACCCTTCAGTTGTTTCAACTCTTCTGTTTTCAAGTCTGAAAATCAAAAGCTCCACTCCAAAACATGGATGTCCACAGAGGCAGCAATGCCAGCTATGGCCCGACGTGCTGCCCAGCACGTGCACACACAGGGCTGAGCCCAGCCCAGGGCTCCCCTCCAAGGGTGCTGTGGCCCCGAGGCTGCGCTGCCTCACAGGAGTCGCCTCACAGAGAAGCTGTGAGGACACGAACCGCGCTGCCCTTTCCCAGCTGCCTTCGCGGGCACAAGGGGAAGGCTGTGGCCACTCGCCAGGTTTGGCTGGAGTCCATCCACTTTGCACCAGCTGAGCAGCACGACATGGACTGTAAAATCTGGCCTGAAGGTTTTTGAATGGTTAGAGCTGCAAAGGCAAAAGGGTAGCCTGAATAAATGGTGTGGCCCACTCTAACACACTTCTCAGCTCCGGGGGCATAAGAGATACTTCTTATTATCCTAGACAGGAGATGAAAAATGACATCATACTGGAGGAATAGGACACAGGGGTTACTTTAGAGATGATTCAGGTCTTGTTATTAATTCTCTCTACTTGGCAGAATGTTTAAAAACTGGCAAGGGAGCATTAGCATTGCTGGCAGAGCATCGTTACAGCTGCACAGGTAGAGAGAAGTCAGAAAGAAGCTCTTTCCAGCCTGATGAGGGGGGATAGAGAGAAGGGAAGAGTACTGGCCTCACATCCTAATGACAAAATCATGTGACAAAATTCAGAAGTAGGTCAGTTAAAAAACAAACAAGTATTCTATCCTAGAAGGTTGGCACAAAGTAACTGAAGCATGTCGTATTTTGATATTTGGCCTTTATACATAGCAGATGTCTTTTTCACAGGTCAGACAGAGAGGGTGAACAATTGCTTCAATGGCTAAAAAAATGCTGAGAGAAAGAGAAAAAAACTGGAGATGATCCAATGTGTAGTAAGTATTTCATAAGTGTATGTGTAAGAAGGAGAGATAATCTTCTTCACAGTTTTTTTTTTTTTTTTAGCAGGTGTTTAGCCTTTTTGGCATTGCCAGCAACATTTTGTAGCTACACAGCAGACATGCGGAATAAAATTCCTTTCCACACTTGCAAAAAATAATTACCCCTTATGTGACTTACAGCTGCTCCAGTCATTCATTGCTGATGTCCTCCTTCTCCAAATCAACACTACGAAAGTATTGCTGCTTCTGGAATTTACTGAGAAAACTGCATAATCTCCAAGTTATCTCTTTAAAAGAGTGACCAGGGTCCTACATTTGCTTCCTTTAAAAGCTAAGGAAGACACGTTCCTATGAACACAAATAGAAAAATCTTGGAGGAAACAGTATGTGGTGTTTTGATGCTAAGGTGATAGGCACAGTTTAAAAGGCCCAAGAAAGACAAGAATTAGTGCAAAAGTAAAACTAAAACACTCCTTTTGCTCTCCAACAAATTTTACTCCTGCAAAAGATTTTGTTTCCCTTTGGATATGCAGAGAGGTGTGAGGACATCTGCAAGGACAAGGTCAGAGCCACTGTAAGCCAATGTTTTCTCACTGTAGCTGAGGTGAACCCCTCCCTAAATAAGCGAAGTAGCTCAGGTCAGTATCCACCTTTGAGCTAACCAATTCCCTGTGTAATAGTTTGAAAGTAGCTCCACAAAGATACCAACCGCTTTAAAAAAAAGGGTATCTGAGCTCTTACTGCGGACAAAGCTGAAATTAGACCGGCCTCAGTAATAAGACTTCCTGTGAGGACACATGGATTCATAAATCCTGAATGAGCACAGGATCTGTCCTGTGGAACAGAAAAACTATATAACATTAGACATTTAAATGCAGTGGCCCAATTCCCTGGCAGTGCAGGATGCAGTCAGTAGGTTATGTTGAGCTGCTCTATCTAAGGATCTGAGCCTGCACTTCCTTACACATGAAAATGTTTCTCGTATCTCTGATGAATCCACTAACTGCACTTTCTGTTATCCTGGTTTCCACATTTACTTAAACCATTTTATCTGCAAAAGAAATTAAAATATTCTTTAAAATATTGGACCCTTTTTTAGCCAGCTTGGATTTGATGTGAACTGTGTTTTTTAAATAAAACCATATCACTTTATGCTAAAATAAATAATAAAATGGCAGAGAAATACACTGTACAAAATATATATCACATATTTTGAGTACATTAGGCCAGCGATCCTTAAAGAGGAATGGAAACTTCATAGCAGCAGTATTTTCTAGTGATTTCTAACCTCATTGGGCATTCTCAGTACACCCAGAAGAGTAGTGTAAATAAAATACACTGTTTTCTGATGATCTTTGATGAGCAGATGTTCAGGGTTTTTGTTGATTCATGTCTGGGATGTTTTTAAAACTTTTCTGCTTGTGTTCCATTTCCTGTTGAGGGAATTCAGAATGACCCAGATGAAAAGAGACAATTGTGACTGTGTCTGCCTGGATGTCGCCCAGCCCAACAGCTGTGTGGTGGCCACCACAGTGTGCCTGACTTGCAGGAGAAGAAATTATGTAATTTGGCTTTTAGACTACTTGTGAATTCATCTTTTGGTACAGACAAAATACTGCACCTCTATGCATCTCCTATTATCACTCGTCTGGCAGCCTGGAAGTGCATTTGAGGATACAAGATAATGCACTTGGTGAACCTCTCTTTTTGCTGCTTGGTGATTCATGCATGTGAGGTCCAGAGACATTTTTAGCAGCAATAAAGTAAGTAAATCAAAACTGGAATTCTTTCTCTTTCTAAAATAATTTAAACTTAAAAAAACCCTCAATCAATATCGGTCATTGGGGGTTTTTTCATTTTCATGTATTTCATGTCATTCAAACTGGAGTACTGATGCATTAAAATGTATTGATAGTTATTTGTTTATTCCGGAGACAAAACTGCAATTTTTTTCTCTATGACAGCCACAGATGTAGACTAGTTTTAAGTCTTATTACCTAGGGGTTTTTTAAATTTTCAAGCTAAAAATCTTAATCTGTGATAATTGTGAATAGCAGAAATAAAAACAGGTGGCAGTGGGATGCTCCCAGATTCTCAAATAATGTATAAGAACTGAAAACTAATCAAGCTTACTGGAATGTACTGTTAGAAACACAAAAGTGTGGCAAAGGGAGTAGAAGAAGTTGTGGAAAAAAGCTGATCCTAAGCTATCAAGGAGGAAAAGAAAAGCAGAATCAAGCCAATAAATCTGGGCAAATATGTGAAAGCAGGAATGCAGGGGTAGATCCAGAGGTGATTCACAAGTTAATGCAGTTGAAAATAGTTAAACTTCTGCGCAGCAGTGAAAGTGTGAGCAATAAAATAGCTGAGTCGTTTTGGAAGGCCCTACCAAACAGTTTCAGAAGCAACAGAAGATAAAGTTGCTGCAGTTCTATACACAGTCCATGATGCAGACATGGGATTCAGAAAGCACAAGTGGATATTCTGATACAAAGGAGAAAGCTGGTTTCTCTTCTCAAGAGGGGAAATGAACAGATCATGAAGGAGAAGGATGCATCAAGTGGGGGCTTTTGGGGGATGTTTCACAGGATAATAGATGTCCTGTGCAGAAAGGCACACTGTGAACGTCACCCTTGGCTTCGGAACAGAGATTTTCATTCTGCCTCGAGATCAAGAGCATGTAGTTGCATTAGGAAATACCTGGCAGAACACTTTGCTTATTTAAGCAGAATTTGGATGTGAAATCAATCTAGCACAAGCCATAAATAAAAAGATATATACAATGACTTGCTGGTATTTTTAAGAAAAACTTCAGAAGAAAGATATTCTTTTCTCAGTAAAACAAATATTTGATAGAATTAGCTGGGATATTTTTCCCTCAAACTGTTTCTTCCAAAATTAAATACCAAAACGCTATTTATGGGAAAAGGCTAGTTTACATGAGTTTCTTGTTTTGAATAGCTTTGAAACAAAGTAATGGAGATGTTGAGACACATTAGCTGAAGACTGTAAAAGCAGTTTGGTTTTAATATAACCCTAATGAAAATATAAATTTAAAAGAATATATAATCGAAAATTACTGCTAGAAGATTTTTCAGTGATATGATCTGAACTTGTCAGACAAGAAGATTTTTGATATTTAAATTACTTTAGCTGTTCTGCATCCAGAAAAAGCTAGGAGATATAACTATTATTAGACATGCATATATATATATATATATATATGTATATATATAAACAAAATGATAAAAAGCCATCCACACCCTCAATACAAACAAAAGGAGATCTCCCACAAAAGTAATTTAAAGGTCTGAGATTGGAATAGTCATTTGTGTTTAAGGGTAAGGTTCATGACCTGTTTTGTACTCTAAATGCAAACTCTGTTTATAAGGTAATTTTGGCAAAGCAGCCTTATTTCACTACCAATAGTTAAAGATTCTTAAGAGTACTTTGAATAACTTAGACCTACTTGAAACTATCCTTATCCTATTACATAAAGGACAGCACTTTGTTTTTTACAGGAAGGATATATTTGAATACAGAGATATCATAATACCCTGCTTTTACCAAGTTTACCAACAAAGCAAACTGCTTCCTTTCCACTTGATTTAATTCATATATATAATATCATTTTATAACAAGCATCTGCAAACACATTTCTCTGGTATGAGGGACTTTGAAATGCTGATAATTATGTATTTAAGACTTTTTTATTATGTGCATGTACACTTGAAATTTTTTATTTAGTTTTTTTATTCTGAACCTTGTACAGAGGAGAATTGGCTCCAATACCTTTTATGAAATGAAAGCATCTACACAGGATCTTGCAAAGCTAACTGTCCCATGCTGATTTGACTCTCCTTTAGGGGAAGGATGATCTAGGATATAAGCCCTTACTCCCAAGACAGTTTCTTTTTTTTTTTTTTTTTCCCCAGTGATGGATTAACATAAAATGCATATTTGTTATAGGGACCTAGACCAGCAGCCAGTTTTGCATTCACAACCCTTCTCTGTGGTTACACTTTCATCCTGTATGCACAGATCTTGAAAACTACATTAAATGTTCTGCTTGCCATTTGCAGCACAAGTCATGCTGGAACAAAATATATGTTCCTTGTCCAAAGGAAAACTTCCTGCTGCATCCAGGTGTGCATTAATATTAAAACCCACCAAGGTAGCAGTACAAAAGAGGGATTTTGAGACCTTAGGATTAAAGGACCCTTTGGTAACTCTCTTTCCAATTTCAAAATTCTAAATACCTCAAACATGCATTGCAATTTTGGTAACAGAAGCAGCTGTTAATACTATTATCTGTAAATACTAGTGCAGGAAATTCCCTGTACAGAGGCAGAAATAGCAGCTGTAGTACTGTGATAAGTAGTTGATCATTTTAAAAGGATCCCTATACTTCAACTACTCCTTTTGGAATTGACCAAAGACAAATTATTTGTATAAATATGTATGCAAATAGGATTCAGCTGTAATTTATGAGGGAAACACCTAAAATACATTTCACTTACAGGCAAAATGCATCTCAGAATAGTGAATATCTGAATACATTGGAATACGCATTCTTTACAGAAGCAGAAAATGTAGCCCTAAAATGATAGATAGCACAGATGATAGAATGACAGTTCAATCAACTGAATTAAGAATGTGCAACTCCAGAAATGCCTTTGAATATAAACACAGATTTATTCTAATGCAGAATTACCTTGACTTCATGCTAGAGCTCTGGAGAAGTAAGTCACACTACATAAGGGATAAATGACTCACAAAATATGCCAAGGAGGGATCACGAAGAACCAAATTAGTCTTATATATTTTGATTCTTTTTTAAACAATAAGTGCATAAATAAAAGAATACTAGGTCTTGATATTTGTAAGTCTATATTTTGTTTATTTATTATTATTTTTAAAAAGCCGCCTTCATAGTTGGAACATTCATCTACACATAGATGATGCTCTCAAAAGGCAAGCTAATTTTTCTAACTAAAAATGCAGTTAAAAACAAATTGGCACAAGTATTTGTTTTACATTCAGTATTAAACTGGCACTATGTCTGGTCTCTGGCAGCATTGACTATACTCCCCTTTGTTTGCTACCACTCCGTGCTCCAGCACTGAAGCCAACACCTGTGGCCATATAAAAGGCTATGTACAGCAGCTGCAGGACTCGGATGTCCATACTGAAAGAAATTTCTAAAGCATAAGCATTTGGATGTGTGGCTGGCTTCCTTGTCTGAGTCTTTTCAAGCCCTTCTTTGGAGGTCCACGCTGCTGGATGTTGTATCTATCAAATGTCTGCAGTGTTATTACTGACCAATGAGTAGCGGTGACATAGGAAAGCCTCAGACTTAGAAAAGATGCTCTTGGTTACGCTGATGTAAGGCTGCCACAGTCCCTTCACTGAAAATAGCTTTTAGAAGGTTTTGTCAGTCATGATGCCAATGATACAGATACATGTAAGGAAGGACAGAGTCTACCCTAAAGATTAATATGAAAGCTAAATATCAGTGAATCATAACATAAATTTCTGTTTAATAATTTCCTCTCTGGAAGTAACGTGTTTAATTCACGGAAAAGATGAAAACAAGTCCAATTAGTACGCACACAAACCACTTCCTCTTATTTGGGATCAAATAACAATAAAATCAATTTCTAAAACACACAGTTCCTAACACACACTATTCAGACCTCTCATTATGGCTCATCTGTATGTGGCAAGTAACTAAAACTGCTTCTCATTACATACTCAATATGTACTCACATACTCAGGTACAGCACATACACAGAAACGTGTTCAGAGTTGTTTTTTGTATTTTGTAAAGCAACTGAACTTAACTTTGCTATGCAGACAATCTAGAGGAAAAATGCCAATACAACAGCTTTTTTTTTCCCAGAAAAACTGGTATAAAGTTATGTCCTTTCTTAACAGCAGTATAATGTCCTTGTATGGAAAAGCTCTTAAATAAATGGGAAGAGATATTCAGAATTACAGATCATACTGCCCTGCTCTCAAGTAAATACAGCTAAAAAAACCAGCTAAAAATATGCTTCCATTTTAAAGGAATGCGTTACAGATGCAGGTAACAACAAATTAGCTATTTGTACCAGGTTCTGTAAATGCAATTCTCTGATATTATTAGAACAAGCCACTGGAAGTAGTAATGTTATTTACATTAGGATGTTGGAATATAAAAGCACATAGAACTTAAAAGCATACTCTTGAGTTGCACATGTGCAAAACTGAGATAAATGCTACTAAGAAAAGAACTTAGCTCTAAGGATTCTACAACACTGTCACAAACAAATCATTAAAAGGGCAAAGCTGATTCACTGTCATGGCAACTTAAAAAGCAATATTTAAATATCATGAGTCTCTTGTCTTCTCCATGGCATCCACTAACTCAGACTCAAGGAAAGCAAATTCTTCACATCAAAAATATAATGAGCAGCAGTTTCTTTAAGGTTTTCTGATTTATATACTTCTATGACATTCACATATCCTGACTGTTTAGCTAGATGACCAAACACACAGAAAAGTTCTGATGCAGCTTAGTCTGATCCACATCTTACATGGAATATCAAAGTCAGAGGACTCATCTGTATACTTGATGATCAACTTTTAATTTCAAAACCCATATTTTCTGTTAATTTCAACCTTGATCTACTGTTCAATCATTTCAATCAAGAAGAAGAGCACTTTTACTTAATAAAGTAATCCAAAAGCTCTTGGAAAATTTTTCACATATAGTGAATTAAATGATGACCCTGCTGGTTTACCATTACTGCTTCTCTTTGGTGGTAAGAAAAGTGGAAGGTGGAAAGTCACAGTACCATAACTGATGCTCATGTTAGGATTCAGATGTATTTTAGTTTCACGTGTGCATTTACTACCTATATTTTCAAGCTGCTACCACCTGCTGAGAAGATGAGGACAAGCTGGCATGTTGCTGGTATAATTATTAATGATCTAACAGTGGCAAAACAAAATTTGCTTCAAACCAATTACTGATGAATAAGGCACATTACTCTATTTCATTAAAAACATGGAATTTACTGTTATGGAGTACAGAACACAGCAGATCATATGCCAGAATTAGTACAGTTCTCTAAACTCATTGATATTTGATAAAACTTTTTTTTTCTCTGTTTTGTGTATCAGTTCGGATTGGCCTGTGCAAAATTACAATATGACTTTGGTAAATAACAAACACAGTGGTAATGGGATCCTAATATGTATGACATGATTCACTGCCCATATAGAGTGTTTGTTGAAGACAAACAGCTTTTTAATCAAATCTAGTGAGTATTTTTTCCTGTTTACCTACAACATAAGTGCTGTCCTATTCCTGGGATGTATCTGAGCTACTCTAACTCCAAACCAGTTTGACCACTGGACTTAATGGATTTACTATGAAATAGGTTAATAGCTGACATAGTGAAAAAACATGATTTTGACCTCAAGAACTGTAAAGACACAAAGTATGGAAAAGTTCAAATTTACAGACCAGATGTTACAGAAGTCTAATAAATACTATCAGACCAGGTATTGGATGCTGTTTGTTTTCTGGAATAAAAAAATCTCAATATTTCTGCAATGTCATGACAGCATTGATCTTTATTTCATAAAGGTTTGGGACATAACTGCATGATGCAGGTAAGAACCTTTCATTTTTAGTGGACACAGTCATGAACTTAAGTTTTTCTTTTACTGTCTGACATTTTGCCAAAGGTCAGCAGGATGAAAAGTCCTTATTGTGGGAATCCTTCCAATTCTTCCAGGTGATTGCAAAGAAAAAGGAGACCAAGACCAACTGGATGACTGCAATTGAACAAAGTCAGATTCCCAACATAATCTTTACGATCCAGCACATAGCTTGTTTCTCAGGCTTACCTGAAATACCCTGAGACATTCCAGCAGTTTAAGGCAAGAGCAATGCAAGTTTGGGCTTCACATTGCTACACAGAAAAGAATAACTAAAGAGCACTTGGTGTCAAAATATTTTTTTTCAGTATTGTGCTGTAAGTTTGCCTGCAATTTGCTTTTTATTAGAAACCTCTGGTCCTTGTAACTTATTTCACAAATTAGAGGCTTGAACCACTATTTTTATGCAGCTGTTTTTATGTGTAGGTTATATATTTATATCACTACTGGCTTTAGTAAGCTTAGTTCTTTCAGCTGAGGTAGTGAAATACGTTTACAACTTGCTATTTTATTACCACTTTTTTCATTATTGAGACATTGACAAATTTGTTCAGAAGTGCAGTAAAAATGTCAAGTAAAGCCTGATGTAGGGCCAATTCTTTCACTGCCTAAATGCTCAGCTAATAGTAACTTAACTTACTGAGTACCGTATTAGAATTATCGTCCCTCAACCTGATTTTACAGTGTTTATACCTAGATCACTTAGAATGTTTTTGATCTGAGTTTTGAATAATAGAACCTGCTAAATATTTTACAAAGGCTATATAATTGAATAGCAACAATATATTATTGAAAGTAGCTCAATATAGGAAATTATCTTTTCTGTTTCCCAACTGCTGTAAAGAAGCCAGTCCCAATTTTCCAGAGAAATCATGAAAATTACATGAATATATATCTTGAGGGGATGGGTATAAGAGATCATCTGAGGAGGATGCAGCAAAGCAGATTGCCACTGCAGATATTTACTAACCTCTTCTTTAAAACCTCTAGTGGTAACAATCTTACCCTATTGCTAAGAATATCATCAACTTATTCAAACCTTATTGAAACATTTTTTCCTAGTAACACTTTAAACATGCCTACCTAATTCTATTTCTTGCCTTGCTCTCAGTGGGTACAAAGAATTGATCTTCCTCCTTAATTGCCCCAGAATTAAAAAAAAAAAAACCACCAAAAAAAAAAAAAACCAAGCTAAATTTGTGCAGCTTTTTCTTACAGGTCATTTTGGTTGGGTTTGGTTTCTTTTTTTTTGGTTGGTTGGTTTTTTGAATATTCTTTCTCTTCTCTGAACCCTTGAAACTTATATCTGTATGTGGTGGTCAGTGACCACAGTGCCATTCCAGTAATGGATATCTGATCCCTGTGCCATGCTTATACCAAAGGCCATGGACATAACTGAGAGCAGTACCTGGTGCTTTCAAAGGGCAAGGAAAAAGTGGGACAGACTGCTGTCATCAAGATGACCTCCATGTGTCTTATCCACTTGATCACATTCCATTTATTCAGCTTACTGAAAATTTTTGTTGTTTTCTTTTGCAGTGAAAATATCAATATGTGACAGAGCAACGTAGCCAGCAATGTGAGGAGAGAGCAATATTCAGCTTTCATTTCTCACATGAACATTCTTTTTCTAAATTTCAAAGTAACAGTTATTTTATTGGAAACAGTATGGCTTTCTGGATGTACATTATTTTTATGGATCACCACAACTCCTGAAACGTTTCCCATGATACTAGCGCTGAGACAGTTATTCTGCACTTTGTATTTGTACCTTTAATTCTTTGCTACTATGTTTATCCTTTATCATCACATTTTGCCTTCTTGATCTATCTATTTAGCAGGATCACTTTGAACCCTGAACCAGTCTTGTATCATACCTTGGCCAGGTTGGGTACCTACCCAAGCTATTTTCTCTGTGCTGCCATGCAAATTCAAAGACAAATCCTTTGCACCTCACCTGAGATCTGCTCTTACTTTTAAAATACGTATTTAATAAAAAAATTTGGGTTCTGGTTTCTGCTTTTCAAATTGCCATGCTACAGTTGAACATCTACTTCATCTATTTTCTTTTTTTTTTTTTTTTCTTTCTCTGAGAATGTCAGGCCTGAGGCAATATCACTGGAGTTTCTAATCATGGATACACCAAATCTAATGCTTACTGCTGGGCCAGCTACTCTGTCAAATGAGAAAATTAGATTAGCCTGATAAACTGATTATAAATAAAAAACTCCATACAAACATCCCTCAAAATAAGAGGGATTAAATTAAATTTCCTGCACCATTTTTTGCCTTCTCCAGACATTTCCTGTTTTCACCTGGGACTCACCTATCTTCCACAAGTCCTTAGAGACCAAAGCCTAGAGATTGTCACACTATGTATTGCAGGATTAACTCTAACACGCCACCAGGACTTGTATAACCCTTCTGCCAGGTTTAGATTCTGCCTGGTCTGCAATGTGTCCCATGCTGCTCTACAGCCCCCTCTACCATTCCGTCCTGGGACCCTTTAGCTCTGGGTAATCTCTGCAGTTTTACTAGCAACTTCAGCCATTCCAGGTCTCAGTAAAGCTGCACACAGTGTGGAAGACTAACACTGACCTCTTGTAGGCTTGATTCTTGCACCCCTCAATTCTATATTTTGTATTGGCAATACGAGGTTAATGTTCGGACTTGATGACCTCAAGGGTCTTTTACAACCTAAATGATTCTATGAGTTTATTCTTTAACAGCTTCTCACACCTCACACAAACTTCTCCAGGCTTCTTCTGGGGTTTCAGGCTCCAACTTTTCTTTCTGGTGTCAGAAAACGTTGCTGTCAACTATCAAAATCATACAGTAGCCACACTTGTGCTAGGTCAAAGATCCCATGGATTTTTAGATACACAGCTTCCTTTAATTATATGCCTCTTTTTAAATTAAATACCTCTCAAACACAATAAAGTAACATATACAAACTGAATGTTCTTCTGGTATACTAATTTGTTTCTTTCACTTAATTCCCTTTAGAGATCACATCAAATATTAACTGAAGACTTCTCCCCCCCTGGACTTCTCTTTCCTCTGGGTATCTCAAGGAGGCATAGTTTTTATTTCAGCCCGTTCCTACTATGCTTTGCATAGCACAGTGTTCATCAGTGTGCTTTTTCCCTGTTCTGTCTGTGTTCCTGGCATTTTGCTGCTAATATTAATTGTATTAAGCATCAGGTCATAATTAAGCCTTTTTATGGAAGGAGGGCAAGAGAAAGAGGAATGTATTGAAACAGAAGGACCCTTTAGCTTTAGCCTTCTGTGTCACTCTCTCCTTACTCACTTTCCCCTGTTAAATAATGAGCTGAATTTTCCTTCATCTTTCTCTTAGGTCTAATGCCTTTAGGAAAACCTGTTCTCCTTTTCTGTAATGTCCCCTGCTAGATCCAATTAATTTTGTATTTTTGCCATTCTTCCTAGTACCTTCATCCTGTCACAGGACAGTGATTTTCCAGACTGTGACTTTGGCAGAACATCAGAAAGGAAGATTTAACATAATAGCTGAAGTCACCACCTCATCAGAGTTTGGGAGGTCCAAGAGTACTACATGGTGTAAATTCAAGTGCAGTACGTGGGAACAACTTGGAGAGATGCGACAAAAGTGCATTCCTGACCTGAAATGAAATGTTAACATAGGTGCTCTCAGTGGCAAAGAGTTAAATGGAATGTAACGTAATGGCCAGTCTTCGCGAACGAAGATCTGGGGAAGGTCTTTACACCTTCCAGCCTGCGCATTGGATTTTTTAGGT
>JAWMRA010000001.1:41294789-41424795 GCA_035584735.1 Pseudotriccus pelzelni | reverse complement strand
CTTAGAACGTAGGTGGATTGCCTTACAGGGCTAACGAGCTCCACCTGCCCGGGGAGTATCCCTGGCTGGGATCGAACTCTTGGCCTCTGGAGTGAAAGTCCTGCAATCTAACCACTCGGCCACCAGGGGCTCCCTAAATGGAATGATACAGCAGAGAAACCTACCTCAATAATAGGACTTAATTCTTCAACCGCTAAGAGCAAGCAGCAACTGTCATATGCAACCAGATCAAGAAACAAGGAGGATGGAAAAGCTCCAGGAAAGCAAGTCTGAAAACAACATGCCCACCACCACTGATGAAGGCTTGCCTAAGTTAATTTCACCATTCCGCTTTCTGCCAAGGATTTCTGCCTTTTACAGTACTTATAGCTCCTAAATACTTCACAAGCACCTACTGTGCTGGGCTGGAATCTATGTGTACTGCTTACCTTGCCCCATAAGAGCTTATTCATAACTTCCCAGTTAAGCTGCAAAGATAACTCACAGGGCCAGGAACAAAACCAAAAGGCTGCGGCGATTCACCTTCCCTCAATTTGCTTTGAGGGGGCTGCTCAGAGAGACAGGGAGACTGTCATCTGGCATGTAAAGAAAGGATCTCTGGCAAAAATGTGGACAAGGTTAATTTCCGGCCTCACTGACAGAGACACTATGACACAACATTAATGATTTTTTTTTTTCTATTTCTAGTTACTCTGAGAGTAAGAGATGATGCTTACTTTTTTTCTTATCATATGTCAAGTCCACATTAAAATGTCTCTTGTGTAAAGGCAGTGAAAATTTATTCAGCAATTGTGTCTTTATATTAATCTTAATACCAAAAGATGCATTGAATCTTATTTTCTTCTGCATTAAACTGCATCACAAGACTTACTTAGAATTTGAGAGACTATCCAACGTAGCACCCTGTGGGATGATGGATAAAGTTAAATCTAGAGGAGATTCAGAATTTTAAGGTAAAAAGCAGCTGCTGCTCCCTAGATGGACTGAGGATGACATACTCCCCAGTACAATGATAAACATCTGCTCACAGGAACAGAACGGAGTGTGGAACGAAATGGAGATTCTGTGGTCCCCCTCCACTCTAATCCTAACAGAATGGGAGAGTACTGAGTACTGAGACCATACAGCACCTGTCTGGTAAGGGACAATCAATATGTTCTGCTGCTGAAAGCAACAACCATGTGGAATTCCCTCCTCAGGTGCCAAACCACGACCACTGCTTCCTCTCTGATTAAATACACCAATCAGAAATAAAAGGTATTCATATCTGGAGCCACTCAAACTCCTCCCAAACATACAGAAAATAGTATAAAAGTAAGTTGGGGACAGAGGGAAAGTGGGAGAAGACCTTCACCAAAACTGCTGGGATCAGTCAATGGGTTGCGCCCATCTTCTCCCCACCCTGAGGGATGCCCTGGGTGAGAAATATACTCTACACGCATTAAATGCTGCTTTTAGGAGTAGAGCTTTTGCTTGTACTTCCCCATACCATATTAGTAGATTGCTTCGTGTCAGAGCTTGTGCTTGCTTAATATATGTATCAGTAGATTGCTTTAAAACATATTTTTGCTGTAGACACTATCACAGACAACCTTCAAACCTTACTACTCTGTCACAATTTGTATTAATAAAAAGTGTTATTCCGTAAACTCTTCCTTGCAGTTGCCAGCAGTGGAAAACACCAGTTGCAGGACCCGCTGAGGGGTCTTGGCTCTGTTGAGCTCCCCCTAACAAGGGAGGTTGAGGTACCCTCAACCTTGTGAATCTGTTGGCGAAGGGTCTCATTACGAGATGCTGACAGACCATTGGACACCGGGATCTTGGCTCTCCCCAGGATACTGACAGGCAAAAATCTAAACTCCCATTTTTGACATGACACACCCCTTGCATCCAAGCTGGCAAATGTCATCTCTTTATCAAAGACGTGCTGATGAGTTCAGAGCTGCTGAGTTCAGTGCCATAAAAATCATTTACTAACCATGCTGCTATAGACAGTGTTTTGAAACTGTCCTTGGTGTGATTTTAACATGCTTAAAAATGATGTCTCAATCTAATTAGGCATGTGAATTTGGATGAGAAGGGTGATTGCAGGCTGTGCACTCCTTCTCTTAACAATTTCCTGAACTTGTAGGACCACATTGGTAATTATGTGTTTTCCTTTTTACCCATAACTATATCTTGAGTAGAAATACTTTTAAATTTCATTACATTTTTGTCTTTCCAGTTATCTAATCCCAGAACTTCCTTTATGGGTCCAGCAAGTATTTAAAAAATATTTAGTTTAAAAATAACAAACAAACAATTATGGAACAATATAAACTCTTTCCTTCCATATTAATTTTGTTTTAAAATCAGATAGTTAGGCAGTATATCAAGCTAAAAACTCGCTAAAATTTAGTGCTTGTAGATATGAGAAAATTGACTTCTACAGTTGTACTCAAATAATTAAACAGATTCAGTTAGGTCAATGTAACTCCCTCTTTCTACTGTAGAGTAATTATACTGGAATAAAGCCACTTTAATTCCAGAATATACTGTCCACATGGGAAACTATATTGAAACAGCTGTAGTAAAATAATTATTTGACTACAGCTATGCCACTTTCCTCCCCCCTGAAAGCAAGTCATCAACGTAAAAATCTTGCCTCTTTTGCAGAAGCTTGGCTATGTTGGCTCAATCGTATTCCATAAACAAAGGCAGAAGGCTTTGCCAGCAGAATGAACACACAATTTGGAGGACAGATTTTACCTCTCAATTCCTCACTGAGTGGTGAGGTGCAGTAACACACTTGTAGTTTTTTACCACTTAATCAGTTCTGAGCTACTCTGGGATGTGGAATGGAGACTGTGGATAGAAAGTGTAAGCTTTTCTGTAATGAACTGTGTATTTTATAAAAGCGTAGTCCAGCACAGAGAGAACTCCAGATGAAAGGAGTAGAAGACAGGCTACTGCAGCACTCTCTCCCTCTGCTGGCCTGTGGATATCTCATGCCTTGCAGGTATTGCCTCTTGCTCCCACTACTCTGCCACAACCTGAGGGTATACCCTTTCTGTGTCTTGACCTTCCAAAGTTTGCAAGTCCCACAGGCTCACTCACATCTCAGCATGCAGAGAAGTGGTTATTCCTCTCTATTTCTTTGTACTGCTGTCATTTACAAAGTGAGTTCAAGAGTAACAGAGCTGTAAAATTCTGCTTATTGAACTGTGTCTTTGTTTCACTAACATTAGTTAAGAGGTTTTAGTATTGTAGACTCAAAGCACCGGCTTTGGCTGGTCAATTACATACTATGTACATGCAATATCTAATTTTTGCAGACGAAGGAATTCTAGCTTCAGCCACACAGCTACACAATCAGAGGTATTTCACCTCAAAGGCCCCTTAAAATTTGACATAGAAATTCACAACTCTTGCAAAAGTCATTTGAACAATAAAGGTAAGAAAGCTGGGTCACAGCTTACCTCGATCTGTGTCATACAGGAAAACAAAGCGGTTCCATTCATAATGATCCAGCAAACTCAGGAGGGCTCCCCGCAGGGATGGCCGCAGCTGCAGCACAAACTGACTCTCACCCTCCGTGGGGAAACTTGGCGTGATGAGGGAGATGTGCAAGGCGCTGCAGAATGAGGTCAAGGTATGTACTGATCTCTTATCATATAGTCCAAAAATGGCAAAAACTCCTCTAGAATACTGGGAGCAAACTGAAAGAAACGAAAAAGCAAACAAACAAGAGTTTAAGTAGTGATAGAATATGTTAACATGTACTTACACATTCCAACATCCCCAGATTTTTAATGTGAAGATTTCCAGTTCTGCCTGTAAAGCTAAATTCAAGTTTCACACGTGTTTTGTTCTGGAAACCAATAAATGAATAGCTAAGTAACCTTTTGTGACCTTTGGGTTCCATTCAAAGAATGTTACAGTATCTAGAATTTTTGGTCTAAAATAAAATATAAAATAAATAAGATGTAGTTTTGCATTCAACATATGCTGGTTTAACCATAGCTCTGCATATTATCAGACCTTAAGCATTTCCGTTAGCTTAAGCTGAAAAGTGTTCACATTCTAAAATATGAAAATTATAAAAAAAAATGTTGCTGACCTTGTAAGTGGAATTTGGACATTTTGAATTGTAACCTTTGCTACCTTTTAAGCAGGAAGCCCTTGTGGCACATTAAAACTTCTAGAGACATTGAGTAAAAACCTAGTTCATGAATAATTTCCTTGACTTTAAGAGAGCAGTTGAAGTAAAATATAGAAAGGCACTGTGATCAGAATTTTGCCCCAACCCTTTTATTTCTGCTCTGTGTTAATTTCAAAACCAGAAAACAATTGACCTGAATATATATTCTGAGTTTTGATTTGCTCTTGGAGTCATTTAAGACATAGAGAAAGAATTTTATTGATCTCATCAGACTGGATAAGGGCTTTACTGATCTGTGCACATTAAAGCAGGCATAAAATACTGCCTTTCTAATTCATAAAGGGTCTAATGAAAAACATCCCACTTTTTTTTGAAGCACAAAAAAACTTACTAAAAACTGTGTGATCATTAACAGTGTTACCTATTCCAGAATCACAGAAAATGGAGAAAGGAACAATCCATCTCGGGATCACTGTATCCATTTTCTCTTAAGTATGTATTTCCTATGCTCTCCTGTTCTAGATCCTCTCTTCTTGCAATGCATTCTTTCACACACCCTAACCATGGGAAAACTTAAAACACACCCTTTTAACTAGAAGATAGCCTTCTCCTCGCCTGGAGGTCACAGTCACCCTGTGAGTGCAACACAGTGAGGGAACGGTGCACACCGTTAGCAAATTCAAATCAGTTCAGCTTTAATTCTTTCATTTTACATTTACTGCATAAAGAGTTAAAAATACAGTTGGTGCATTTCTCTCATAAGATTTGGGTGATTTACTCAGTTCTGATGCCAGAACTGGAGCAAGTGGCTTGAGGGCAGTTTTGGAATTTTATGTGCTGCTCCACTGTTATGCCCCCCATCCTAAAGATTTTCATAGCCAGATTATATATAAATAAAGCTTTTTCAAAAGTTTTCCTTTCCCTATGTTCACCTTTAATATACTGATACACACCTCTTACAAACCCTCCCAGTATTTTCTTTGTTGGACTACACAACACACATTCCCTTAGACCCATCAAACGACTGGCTTGCCATTCTACTAATCATTTCAGGAAGCATTGTTCTGTGCTTTCCCAGCTTCATCTCATCCTGCTTGAACACAGATGATCGACATGCTGAGAGTTTCAGTTGAAGGTTTTCTGCTTCTTTTCACATTACTTCCCCATCTCTATCATATTTCTGCTGACTTATCCTAGTAGGACGCTGTGTTTTTCTAAATCTGCATGTCCGTGATGTCTGATGATCACGTTGGGATCAAAATCTGCTCCTTTTTCCTCCTGGGTCATTTGCAAATGATGCATTTCTGCTTATAGCATAATATTTTTATTAGTCACTATTATTCATTTGCCATTATGTCACATCTATTACTGTACTCCTCAAAATTACTTACTTTCACAGTTACATTCTTAGCCTGCTCTGGTCTTATATCTATGTATTTATCTGCCTCTTCAGCAAATTCCGTAATGGTACTCTGACTTTTTACCTCTGTAAATTTTTCCTATTTCTTGTATTTTTACCTCTGTACTGTAAAATTAGCCACTCATTATCTTCCTGCTGTAGGTGTGCTTCTCCAGCCTGATACCTCCTCTTCTACCACCGTTTGTCGCCATCTTCTCCTTAGTTTTGTTCCTGCCTTTTAACTCTCCTGTTTGTCTCTATTTTCATAAATCACTTCTCTTAAGAGCAAGTCTATTTTATTTCACTCTCTTGGCAACTGGAAGATATGGATTAATCATATACTTTCTACCTTAATAACTTCCGGTTGCATTTTATGACATTTTCTGTCTATAAGCATACTTTAAAGCTTTCTTTCCATAAAACCTGTTCTATAACTTCACTGATCATACGTATCACAACTCATTTAACAGCTCTACTAAGTCTTATTATATATTGTTATTGTGTCTGTCCTTCAGCAAACCAATTCTTGAAGAAGCAGAGAAAAAAGAGGTCGTTCCCCAATTCTCATTAGTCATCACACCTCTTTTAAGGTCAACATTCTCCTTGAGTGAAAATCAATGTGAAGTATCTATTAGTTTTAAGTCTCCAACTAGATTCTCCTGCTTTTCTGTCCCATCATCAATATAAAACAGGTTCAATTATTTTCCTATTTCTTGTATTTTTACTTAAATATGTAAATGACCTTCTGCTGTTGTCTAAAAGTCCCCTAGAAGTTTCATTTTTCAGTGAAAGTCCTAACTTAGGCTCTCATTTCTGCAGCAAATGCCCTTTATACCTTCTCTTGTTTTCAACACAACCTTTCTTACTAATAATCCTTTTTAAATACTTATTTCTTGTATCTTCTTTGTATAATCATTCATTCAGTTCTGGAGTCACATCCTGCATGCTAGTTTCCTCTGCAAAGAAATTTCTCAGTGTTTTAGAAGTGTTTCTGTGAGGATACAGCAGGGCTCCTCTATTTTCAAACACAGTGCAGTTAACTTTGCCAATGACTGAACACAAATCTTATGTATGTAAGTGGTAGTTACTTAATGTGTTTTTCTTTTAAAGAAATTCCTTGCTAAGGCGCTATATTGTTCTACTTCTTTGAAGTTTTACAGGGGCACAGGGTACTTTCATAACACATGGTCCATGTAAGCAAAATTCCACATAATGAAAAATTCAAGAAATCAATGTCAAGCTGTGAAATTGTATACTTAGTGGAGTTAAAGCTCAAATTCACTCTCAGGATGAAGAAAAAAGTTAAACTTGAAATTTCATTAAATAACATTATATGACCTTAAAGTACTTTTAACTAAAAGTATCAGAATAATAATTCTTCATGTTCAAAGCAAACTATCCTTGTCACAGTCTAGATCCAAATTGATAAAACATTATCTGAATATCATTAAAGTCCTGAAATAGCCAATCCAAGAAAACTTGTGCTATTATACTTGAGATCAAGACTGGGAAGTAACTGAATATTGTCCTTCTTTGCGCCTTGAAAAAAATGCTAAGATGAAGGTTATGAGAATTTTTTCCTACTCAGTCCAAAACCCAGAGAGGAAAAATGCCTGTGACACTATGTAGATGAGGCTTAAACATATGCAGACATCCTGCGACTCTCCTGAATCAATTTTACAGTAATCAGCAGCGACCACAAAAATCAGCAAAGCCATGAGGATTTGCATTCTGACTCACTACTGTTCTCAGAAAATGCCTCCAGGCAAACATGACTACCTGGATTTCCCAATTCTTTATCCATTTCTCTTAGACTTCTAAAGGCATTTTGCTTATTATAAATGCACTAAATTATGCTTGGTAAAACAGTCACATATTAACATTCTAAGAAAATTTTGTTCAAGATTTTTTCCCTCACAAATATAAAGCAGTGACAAATACAATTCCATTAGCATACTTTGAGATATATTAATAATTTAAACCAGACATCTCTTCATGGCTGACAACTTACTGTCCGCACCACACATATGATTTTCTCCTGCAAATTTTGCCATGCCATCAGTTTCACCAAAGATAAGATGAATGTGGAGGTCAGACTCATAAAATCATAAAATAGCTTGGGTTGCAAGGGAGCTTACAGATCACACAGCTCCAACACTCCCTGCCATGAGCACAGACACATTCCACTAGATCAGGTTACTCAGAGCCCTATTCAGTCTGGTCTTGAACATCTCCAGGGATGTCCACAACCTCTCCGGGCAAACTGTTGCAGTGACTCACCACTCTCACAAAAAATTTCTTCCTACTACCTAATCTAAATCTAGTCTAAGTTTAAAGTCATTACCCCTTGTGCTGTCACTACATGTGTTTGTAAATAGTCTCTCCATCTGTCTTTCCTGTAGGCTCCCTTCAGGTACTGGAAGGCTTCTCTAAGGTCTTCCTGGAGCCTTCTCTTCTCCAGGCTGAACCCCAGCTCTTGCAGTCTTTCTTCATAGGAGTGGTGCACCAGCCCTGGGTGGTGGCCTAAGTGGCCTCCTCTGGACTTTCTCCATGTCCTTCTTGTTTTGGAGGCCCCAGAGCTGGATGCAGTACTCCAGGTGGGTCTCATGAAAGCGAACTAGAGGGGCAGAGTCACCTCTCTGCCCCTGATGGTCACAATTCTTTTGACGTAGCCCAGGACATGGCTGGCTTTCTGTGCAGTGAATGCACATTGCCGAAACATGCTGACCTGCTTGTCCACCAGCACCTCCAAGGCTTTTTTCCCAGGGCTAGTTTCGATCCATTCTCTGCCCAGTCTGTTCCACTTGGAACAGACTCCAGAGAAGATATTGCAATGCACCTAAAATAGCCAAGAAAATGTTATTCCAGTAGTTGCAATATGAATTATGTTCTATTCTAGCAGGTTGAACTATGTGATAGTACTATCACTTTAAAAGAATAGGTGACTCACGGGAAAAGACATAATAATGTCAAAATAGCAAAATTGTATACTACAGGGTTTACTGAGACACAGTCAAGACTCATGCAGTCTTCTTTCTCTATGAGAAAACTACTTCTTAAAGCCCCTGTTATTGTTCTAAAGATTAGTCCCTCACTTGAAACAGAAATCTATCTTGAAAACCAAAAAATTCCAACTTCTTATTCCTAACTTATACCCCCGCAGTTTAAATCCTCTAAATAATACATTTACAAAGTCAAGTCTGACAAACAGAGTATAGCCAGTCTGCCATCTACGTGGAGCTGTAGCCCTGTGGAGAGAGAAGTCCATGGTGGAGCAGGTTTTCTGACAGGAGCACGTAGGTACCAGATATGCATACCATATAGGCAGGAATCTGGAAAACCTGCAGCCTGACATCCAAGTAACATGGTAAATCCTGCTTCAGAGGCATGACTCGCAGACCCTTTGTCTTCCAGGACACAGGTTCCGGAATGAGCATTTTAAAATGCTTTTCCCTATGTTTTCAGCTCCTACATGGGAAGCTCTGGCACAGCTGGCTGTTATAGATATACTGACAAACCCACCGATCCGCCATAAACACACAAATGTGGAAGCACCAAAGCTGAAAGACTCAGAGCAGTTTCCATACTGAAATTTTTTGGATATGAAGACAGTCTCTTCCCTTCCTCCTATGCTTTGGAGATCCAAATGAGGAGTGGGAGCTTGATCCGTCAATAACAACTTGCCTCTGACTCTTCTAACTGCTCTCTCTGCTGCCCTAAACCAGTGCTGGATCCCCCCAAGGGATACAGTCCTTCACTAACTTCTCCAGTATGGGTCCTTGCCATGGGCTGCAGAATTTCAAGAACTGCTACACTGTTCAAGAACTGCTACTTGCCATGAGCTGCAATCTTTTGGGAAAAGACTGCTTCAGTAGGGGTCCCACACAGGTCATCATTCCTGTCAGAACACCTGCTCCACCATGGGCTCCCCTCTCCACAGGCCCACAACTCTTGTCAGGAGCCTGCTCCAGCCTGGGCTCTCCACAGGCTGCAGCTTCCTTCAGGGCACATCCACCTGCTCCAGTGTCAGGTCCTTCATGGGATGCAGGTGGATCTCTGCTCCCCTGTTGACTTTCATGGACTGCAGACCTACCCACGGTCTTAACCACAGGCTGCAGGGGAATCTCTGCTCTGGTTTGTGGATCACCTCCTCCTCCTTTTTCTCTAAACTCGGTGTCTGCAGGGCTCTTTCTCTCACATTTTCTCACTCCTCTCTCTCACTGTTCTTATGCAGTGTTTTTTATCCTTTACTAAATGGGTTATCACAGACGCACCACAGCATCACTGGTAAGCTGAGTTTTGACCAGCAGCGGGTCCATTTTGGAGCTGGCTGAAAACTGGCTCTGTCCAACATGGGGGTGGCCCCTGGCATCTTCTCACAAAGGCTGCCCCTGTAGCCCTTCCTCCCAACCAAAACCTGACCACAGAAAGCCAATTTAAAAAACGTATTTAGGGAGTCACACTTCCTTGCCACCACAATAGCATATGAAGGCTTTCATTTGAGGTGTGTCTGCAATGCTGTCAAGTGGTCCATGTCCTCATGGACAGTCATCTACTCTCTATTTTGTTCAGCTGCTGTGCATCTGCATATGCCAGCACTGATATAAAAAAAATACGTTGTGAATTTTCTCAGCCTAAAGAACTCCTTCCAAGAGGAACCGTCTAGACATGCAGAGATGCAAGCTTTACACATGAGATGACGCACAGAAGGGAGAATCATTTAATGCAAATATGAACCCACCTCCCAAGGTCAAATGATTTATCAACTTATATCTGTGAAAGCTCTGACACCTGAGACGAAATTAGGCAGTATTTCTAAAACAGCATTGAGATTAGTTTCCTGTAAAAATGTCAAAAGATGTTTCAGTTCATTTTGCACAGATCCTCCCAACCGTCTCTTCCTCCTCTGAGATCTCTAATTTACCTCCTCCTGATCCCTCCACTGACCTCCACCTCCTGGAAGAGGACACAAGGCCAGTCAGGGCCCCAGAATTAAAAGACAAGCAATTTAAATTTACCCCTCTGTAGTATTAAACTATCTTGCACTTTAATACAGTAGAGATTTGATACACAAATGCTCTTTCTCGGTTGTGTTTGAGACTACTGACTTAATATTAAATTATGCTGTTGCATTAAGAAAAATTCCCAGCACTGAGACCAACTTAATGAGATACCTTCATGAATTAAATCACTGATATAAGATGACAGATAGGATTATAAAAGAGAAAACAGTGTTATGTAAAGTGGGTAGATGAAAAACATTACAGATGTATTAGGATCAGTTTACTACTACTTTAAGAATTGTCTGGAATAGAATAACATACTTTTAAATACTGTTATTCAAAATAGGGCAAAAGGGAAAGAAGGAGTTTCTTACAAATTTTATGGTTAATACATCCAACAACATCCTACAAACCTCTATTCATGTTCTATTGATAGACCCTGCACCCTCTAAATCATCATATACCTTTGCCTTTTGATCACAAACTGCTTCAAGCAAAATAATTATCTTGGGTTTAAGAGGCATACATCACATGTCAAGTAGCAACATACCTAAAGTATTATAACCAGAAATAATACCACATCATTACTTTAACTAAAATCCATTTATTGCTCTACAAGTTAATGCATCATTAATGATTGAGGTGAACAAAAAGAGACTGAATTAATAACTTTCCAGCTTAAAAAAAAAAAAAAGTGACAAACATTACCCTCTCATGTATTTATTCCTCTCAAACATCTACCCTCCTATAACAGGATATTGCATAATGAGAAGTCTGGTATGTTGGACACTGAATCTCTGAAATTAAATTCATACTCTGGAGCAAGTCATTTTGCATTCCCATGTCTCAGTTCTCAGCATCTCAACTGTCTGTTCTGTTGAGGACTATACACACTTGACAGGAATGCCAGTCTCCTATTCAGTATTTGTAAAAGGTTTAGCACAATGGTCCAGCTGTCTCAGATGTGGCTTCTGGGGGCAACCCAACATGTATGAATATCTAGTGCACCTTTACCTTGCAATTCCATACCAAATTCAACAGACAGATACACCAAATTTGAGGCACAGATAATTCATGAATGTATTTTACCCACAGAAGTAACCCATGGGTTACTTCTAGTACTCTTTTCTAAGTGACCTGCCAGCTTATTCAAAAATACTCTCCTAAGAAAAATGAAAACCTTGGCTTAATGTGCTAGATCAAATGGTAATTTGGGAAATGCAGTTCTGTTTGTTCAGCCGCAGATGTGAGAACATACCACAAAAAACAAGGTACAAACTTATTACATTTTTTAAAGTAATTGTTCTCTCTCCCAAAACCATTCTTAAGAATTGGCTCTAAAAGGATATTTCTGCTCAAAGTCAATTCCTGAAAAAATGGCAGAAAGTGACAGTGCATTTCTTGCTCATTTAATGGAAAATGGAATTGAATTAGCTTAACTAATATGCACGGTATTTTCTTCTTGAACATTGCAATATAGTATTTTGTGTGCAATATCTTTTATCAGATTACTAAGCTACAGAACATTAACTTTAGAAGGTTACCATGAGAGATGCCCAAAATAATAGAGAAGGCTATCAAGACCAGGCAAGACTGGCTTGTAGATCCAACTGCTGAACTCTTCTCTATGCTTCATATAGAGCATGATTTTCTCTCCACAAATTAATACATTGATTAAAGCTTCGTCAAAGATAATTCCAAAAGAAGTTGTGAAACAAGCATGTGTGTCTTTGCTCATGTATGAGCACACAGGGAGAGTGGCAGGGACTGTCTCACCTGCTTCTTATCACCCAAAATCAGGGAGTTAATTTCTGAGGGGTTTTTTCCTGTCTCTAAAACAGAAAAAAGTACATTCAAAAGGCAAGCCATCCCTGCTTATAATGGGGGACAAATTAAGCGTACTGATTCATTCACCAGAGGTACCTATCTCTTTTTGGCTGCAAAAGGAGACTACACAACTATGAAAAGTTTGGCACCCACATTTACATAGATACATTTAAAATTGTTTAAAAAAATCACTGTAGGAAAAACTCTTTTTCTCCTCTTTTCATCCCTGGATTCAATGTGATTTGGAGCTGTCATTTTCTAAGGCCCTTCTCATATGATCAGCATAGATCCCTTACAGACAAGGGCTACAGGTATCTCTCAGATACAAACCACGCATCTCTGTTTTCCTGTCTCTTGATGAAGAACACAAAGTAGCTTGGCCTTTCATAAATTTCTAGGAGCGAAACTGCTTTAATCTTTAAGTACTTTCCATCTGAAAACTTTGGCACCACTCAAGTATTTTACTTTCATTAATATATAACTCCACATAATTTAAATCCAATGGCACATTTTTGCAGAACAAGAAAAAAACTTCCACTGAGTTTATTTACAAAATTTCTCTTTCCGCTGTGCCTTGGCTAATCTCTTCGATAGAACACTCTTCATGAATTTCACATTCGCTGAATGCTAACAAATCTTTTCTCATTTTTAAACACACTTTACAGCTCTGTCTGTAATAAATTATCCAGTCTTTGTGCCTTTGTCCTCCAGTCCTGTGCACTCCGTGGATCTGATATTTATAGGTTTTTGGCAGTGCACATACACATGCATATCCCCAACACTGCCAAAACTTTCTTTTTGAAAGCTGTCCCATAGAGAATCCACATGCAGCATTTACCTTTCATAGTCACATGAATGAGAATCCACATTAGTACAGAAGTTCTTTTTTGGCTGTTTTTAAAAGCTGATAAAAATATCAGTAACATGTGAGATGGCCAGGCTTTTCAAAACCATAGTAGTTTTTAAAAAAGTTAAACATGAAGGTTTTGGTAGGAAGTTACTATGACACTGGCAGGTTCTTTCAAGGACAAAATGTCTATAGCTATCTTTAATTTTTTTTTTCCTCCTTCAGGACAAGAGCTTGCTTAGAGAGGCATAGCAGTTTGCATGGAAATTAGACTGGACTTCAGTAAAAAACTGGCTTATGGAATCAATGGTAAAACTCCCAGGTGCTTAACTGAGGTGAACATTTCAACTCAGATACTTGCAGTGGTTAGAAATCTTGCAAAATCATATCATCTCTTCAGTTTGCCAGCTGAGGGAAAACTCATCTTCATTAAATAAATATGTAAAGAAATCATGTTCTGTATCTTATCTATATTGTCTGTAGGATTAAACATTTTTTGCTGTTCTGATTGATTCATTTCCTTACAAGACATACTATTTCTTTCAATTCAAATTTGAACTTCATCCAAACATTTCTTTGTAGAGAAAACAAATTACTTTGCAGCTTGTTTCCCATCCCCCCTCAAAATGTAAGATTTTATAAAACCTGCCCCCATATCCCATTGTAATGAAACAGAACAAAGAGCAGTATGAATTTTGTTTTAAGAAGTAATCCTTTGATGGCCCACTTCTCTGCAACATTAGCTTTCTTTTTTCCTTTTATCTTGAAAAGGGAGAAAATAGGCATATTTAAACAGATGTTTTTCTTTCCATAAGAAAAAGAACTGGAAAAAAAATCAATTTAATCAATTTCAAATGGCAGAGTATCTTATGAAGCGCTTAGTTGATTACATAAAAATAGCTTTTTATACATAGCTATGTAATCACAGGGGGTTTTTTTACACATAAGAGGAACTATTTGTAGTTTACAGAAAAAAATAGTGATAATTTTTTCTTCCTTTTGGAGAAATAAAAATTAATTTTGCAGTACTCCTGCCAGCAAAACTATCATTGATAGAAATTAACTGAATTACATTTGAGATGTGAGAGGTGAAGCCATACAACATGGATCCTGACCTAAACTGATGAATGCATTACCATCATTTACACCTCAAATACTGTTTTCACTTCTGGGCCCCTCACTACAAGAAAAACATTGAGGCACCAGAAGGAGTCCAGAGAAGGGCGGCAGAGCTGGTAAAGAGTCTGGAACACAAATCCTATGAGAAGCAGCTGAGGGAGCTGGGGTTCTTTAGCCTGGAGAAAAGGAGGCTCAGGTGGGACCTTATCACTCTCTACAAGGTCTTTTCCAACCTTAATGGTTCTATGATTTTATAACTCACACTTTGAACCAGTGTTGCTTATGTCAAACGTTGCGTTCTAATTTCACTGAACTGAAACAAAACATGAACTCTGCTGTAACTTGAGTAAGCATAAGTAAAGCATTTTTTAAAGTATTGTGGAAGTTTGGTACTACGCTTCCATATGACTTTAAAAGGGGACTACCATTTAACCACTCTCTCTGATTTATGAAATATCTCTCCAGATCACTGGAACATCTAGAAAAAGGAAGAAATAGAAGATAGGTAATCATGAAAGATGTGACTGACTTTGTCCAGTGTAAAGATAAATGTGCTTAGTTGTCTGTCATTCAAACTTGAGCAAAGATGGGGTTTTCTGTCTGGTTTTTAGTTTTATATTGAAAATATTACCTGTTTTTTCCACTTTTCCTAATTTCCAGAAAACTTATTATCTTATTTACATATATGGGAAAAAAACACATTTACACATTGGAAAAAAAAAAATTTCAGTAAATTTTTTTTCCTTCTAACTGAATTTTACATATGCAGAGTTTCTGAATACTTTTGATAAAATCTGTTGTTTGTCCTTCCTTCCTTTAGTGCTCTGAAGAGTAAATAAATTTGAAAAATAATGTGAAATTTACTATGCCACATATGTCCAAAATGTACTTTATGATTATTTTGGTTGTTTCTTCTTACATATGATGATTGGTAATGATGGTTTTTCCAGAACACTTAGGTGCTTCTAACAGCCTAGGATTACTCTATAAATGTTATTGTCTTACTGTTTTTACTGCTTTTCCTAGCCTTGATCTAATGAACTGGTTAATGGTACCTCGAAGGATAGACAAGTGAAAGCCAAAGAGTTGGTAAATTTTCACTCTAATTTCCATTTTAAATTCCAACAGACATGTCACTTAGCTATCCTGAGTTTTCTGATCTGAAAACCAAAGATACTAACATTTCAGTTAGAATATAACTTCATAAAGTTGCAGTAATGAATAAAATGTTTTTCAAAGAATCTCTGAGTGTAGATAACCTTATTATCCATCACTGGCCTATTCAGCAAGGATTCTCTGAGACTTCCTTCATCATTCTTCATATGATGATCTTCAAATACTTCATATTTCATCCCTCCCTCAAAAATCCTAGGCACTATTACTCTTAACTTCACAAAACCAAAACTGTCTAAAGAGATCTTCTCTCCTGCTCTTCCCAGAAACTTGGATCTTAGCCTGTTTGGGTAACTATAGATATCTGGGAATCATGGTTACTTAAGGTGTCTCATGCTGAACTCAGATTGTGTTTTTCATACTTGTACTTGTTCCTCTGTGTTCTCGTGTTGTTTTGACCACCTCACTGCACAGAAGGTTTTCCAGCATCTTGTAGCTTGCCTGTTTTTACCAGATAATGAAGTGATCATGCTAAGGGATTTTTTCAGATGTAGAGTCTACTTACTACATGTAATACCAAAATGACATTAGAGAATTACTGTCTATGGAGTACCGGAAGTCCAAAATTTAAGAAACCCTAAGCTAGCCCCCTACCCTCCACCCATTTTTCCCATGTGCTTTACAGTTTCCTCTCTATTTATTTTATGAGAGCTCCTTCTTAGCCTCTCAAGATTGTCCCAGTGGGAAACAATAACAGTACAGTTGGGTGGGTTTAAAATCATATACTTTGCATGGATGAGGGGAAATGCATGTTCCATTGTCTTCCCTCTTTTTGCCACCAAGCTCTTTTTTATTTCTCTGAAAAAGTAGTCTTTCAACTTCTTTTATGTACAAAAGGCATTTCTAAAAAGCCATAGGTCTCACATAATAATTAAAATAACAAGAAAAAGGAATTATCCTTCTAGAAATAAAATATAAATGAACCTTTGACCAAGGTGATTTACAGTGAAAGCCATTCGCCTTCTGAAGGGAAGACCAGCATCGTCAGATCTGAGTTCAAGATACATCCTGGATATGTCCTGTGTTTAATGACTTCAAGCTCTAACTTCTTGATCTGAAGACCAGGTTTCAGTGAATGCAGCTGATATTGGCACACAGTGTCAAATGCTGTATTTAAATAGAGCATGCTTCCTAAATAACTCTTTTCAGCTAACACAAGACTTAAGAAGTTGCCTAGACACCTTTGTCTATACTTCTTAAGAATATGTATGCATGTTTTCTATTTCTGTGGATCACAAATTCTTCTATTCTAATGCAAATTGTACAGCTGTTTGTTTTAAACACATAAATGTCTACTATAAAAAGACAGATGTTGGCTTAGATGCCTTTAAAAGAAATATGCAGATAAGCTAAATAAAGTACATCACTTTGTAACTGCACCTAACATATCTGCCTTACATACTTCTCTGTGTTTAGTTTAACAAGGAGAGTTTACTTCATTTCAATTCTGGGACAAGAGATACTTATGGAAATGAATGTGTTATTGTCTGAGAGCCTAGCAGTTGATGAGCAGAGAATGTTTATGTACTCTCATAAAGCATAGTTACCACACACAAAACAATGTTTCACATGAAATAATTATGTCGTACATTTTGTTATGAATGAACACCTCTTTTGTAACTCTGTATTTATAAAACATTTAACAAAATGGTGTCTTTATCCAGAACCAAAGCTCTTAAGGGCTTCCAGACAAAAAGCAGACTGTAGAACATAGGTAAAGGTTTTCAGTGCTTGGCATGACCTGTCTTCCCTTGACTCAAGTAGCCATTCTGAAACACAACACAATCTTTAAATAGGCAGAATTTGTTTATTATATCTCATATTCTCCTCCAAGAGCAAAATTGCCAACTTGCATTAAAATCAACTGATGTCACAAAATGGAATTATTATGTTCTTGACTACAGTAATGGCAGAACCTTTCTTCCAACCACTGCTGTCTTTCATGGTATTCCCCAAGACGCAAAAATATGGTAGCACAACATACTGACTTAAAACCATAAACTCAGAGAAATCCAACTGCTTCTTAAAAGCTACCTGCCCGTTGCTCTCCTTTGGCATGCTGTGATACAGATATTTGGGTTCCTAATCTGCACTTGGCGCAACAATCAAAAATGCTGTTTCCATCTCTCTTCCTATGACATTCTCAGCTTGTGAGCTTATAAATGAGAACAGTAATCTGTAAAGCATACCAAAAAGATGGCAAAACATATTAAGACCATTTAAGCAAGAGGGTACTGCTGGTCAAAGCCTAAAACAGGTGTCAATATTCAGTTTCATGCCCCACTTGACATCTTCCTACATGCAATAAATTTTCTTCATTTTACAAGAAATATACCTTCTGAAGGCAGAGATCGTGACTTCTGTAGGTGGAAACTGGTCAACAAAAAGAAAGAAGTGACAGAAATATGTTTTTCAGTTATCTCCATTTCTTCCTGAGTTTTCAGCTAATTCTGCTTTCTCTCTGCCATGTTTTCCACAATTTCACTAATTTAAAATAGGAGCACGAGCCCTCTCATTTTGTTCTCTCATATCTTTGGCAGGAATGGGGATTCATCCATAAGGCATTTTGAAATAGGCTATCTATAATTGGGATTTCTACAAAGCTGAGAAATGCGCTGGTGATAGTTTTAGAAAAGACAGATAAGAAGGGAGCTGAGATTGTTTGGCTGGCACCCTGTTATCTCTGTGAATGGACCAAAGGCGGGTGAACTGTGGGGTCTGGGGGGAAAAGAGGCAAACTGTCAAACAGACTTTGCCATTACAAAATATTTTTCTTTATCACAGTTATCACAAGAGATTTAAAATAGCTGTTAGGTTATGTAAACTTCTTTTGCTGTTCCAACAGTAGCCATTTAAATCAAAACCTATGTTTTTTTCATTTTATTTTTGGACTTTAGGCTTACCAAAGCAGGGTCATTCACTTCACTGAACTGTCTGATCAACAAAGTGAGCAATATCCTCCCTGTTCTTTTATATATCAACCTTAGCCTGCAAAACAGACCACTGAAATTTAATAAAAAATTTAACAGTTTGATATAAATAGTGCAAGAACACATATTTGTGGATGTACTGAAATTAATTTGCTGTAAAGACTGCTTTAAGAATAACCAAATATTGTATATATGGCCTTAGGCATTACATAAGGCTAGTAGCTTCTACACCAGCATTTGCAGGAATAAGCAAAATTAGTTCAACACAGTTCACAGCTGTGATCACTGAAATAAAGCTCAGCGTCTAGGGGCTGCTAGCTCTGATACTCTACGAAAAAGGAAACTGTATTTTACTACTGGTCCACTGGGCCCGATGCTAATAATTTTTAAGTGGCCTGTTAGCGGCCTCAAGCTACTTTTTATTTCAAATCCTATTAACATTTGTGTATCTTTAAACTACTTTATTGTCTTTATCAGTATATGTCCATTCATAATTCCCAGTCTGATGCCATATACAAAAGAGAAAAATGAGAAAAAATCATTAACAGTGGCCAAAGCATTGGTGGATGAAATGTGACTGTGGTAATGTGCAACCAAACCAATCACACAAACAGCAAAGTGTAGAAATGCTTCCGCAGAAATGTTGCTTTTCACTACAGTGCCTCTGCATGATCAAACCTACTGCCTTAGGATAATGCGCTGGTATTCCTTATGGGATATTGAAGAAAAGCAAACCATTGTAGATAGAGTTTTTAAGAAACTAGGTTCAATATTCTTAGTTATAAAATTAGATTAAAATAATTGAAAAGTTTTCCACAGTTTTAGTGATCCAGCAACATGTACTCAAAACAGTTGTTATACACCCAGTTCTTTCTTTCTCTCTGAGACTACCTGTGCTCTGTTTCAGACAAAATTTCATTAACAGAAACAGAAATTTTCCTTGAATAAGGCTTGCAACACAATTTTTAAAGCATATATGCTAACATGTAAAAGTACCTCTGTTATTAACACCTCTGGTGTTATTTCTGGTAGTTCAAAGCTACCATAACATGTATTTTATTTAAAAAGTCCCATTATATTTGTCTTGGTTTACGATTTGTCTTTGTTTTATGATATTTACATTTCTAACATATAGAAAACTTATTAGCAATTAGGTACCACAATAATTTTATTGCATAAATATGCAGTTACTGGCCAAAATCAATTGCTTCAACTCTACAAAACTCTGACCATGCTGACCATGACTTTTCAATCACCAAAGTTTTAAATGAAATGTTGACATATGCCTAAACTCAATCGGTCAGGAACAAAGAATTTTTCTCTTCTACACAGTTATGTAGAATCTTACTAACTACCCCGACCTTGACTAATTTGTTCTGTTTATGGGTACGCAAATGAACACAGATGCTACTAAAGCTAAAGAGTCAAAATAAAGAATATATATCAGTGCTTGATTTGAAGCAAAAGAGTTGCTGCGAAAAAGAAATAATACACAGAACCATAGAAAACTTGTCTTTTGAAAACCTGACTTTCTCTACAATCTCTTTCTAAGCCTATTTTTATAGCGTTTCCACAATAGTTATGCTTCTATATGTACTCACAAAAGAAAGAGATGCACAAACTACTCTTCTGCCTGAGATAAAATATAATCTAGGTAGGGTCATTTCTTCCAGGTTCTGCTATGTTTAAGGGATGTCTTGCTGAAATCACACTGAAGAGATTAAAAAAATTCAGTTGTTGTATTTTCTTGATTTTCAATGTCTGGATCATCTACTTCACCTCTACACTTTGCTGGATAATTCTTCCTCTATGTACAAGTATGATAGGAACAAGAGATAGTTCAACCAAACTAGCTGCTTAATTTGCTTGTTTCCTTTACTCTAAACTGAAGAAGAGTGACTGCCTGCCAGCCAGGATGACCTGTAAGAATAGAGAATACTGCATTGGAGGCTCAAAGGAATCTTCTCCAGCACCATGTTCCTTGTTATAATGTTCTGATCTCAGTGCTGACAAACTCAGCACACTCTCACAGGACTTCCTTACCATGGTACTTTTTATCCTTGAGTTTAACCGAGATCAAAATTCAGAAAAAGCAAGTAGAGATTTCAAGTAACCTGTCTGGAGGACAGGAACAGGATCACAAGATAGTTCAGACTGGAAGGGATCTCAGGAGGACTCCGGTCCAACCTCCTGCTCACAGGAGGTCAGCTCTGAGGTCAGACGATGCTGCTCAGTGTAACACGTGGTCAAGATTGACAATCTCCAAGGATAGAAACTGCCCAACATATCTGCTCATTCTGTGTCACTCCCTGACGGTTTTCATAGAGGCATTTTTTAAAAAATATTCACTCCGAACTTCTTTTGATTCACTTTGCTTTCATTATCTCTCATCTTCTCACCCTGCCTCACTTCACTGAGCCCAGTTCTACCTCCTAGATGATCTCCCAGAGGCAGTGGGGGCTGCTGTCAGGTCCTCCACAAAACCATCTCTGCTACACCCTGAACAAGACCAGCTCCCCTAGCCGTTCTTCACATGGCTGGTGCTCAAGGTGAGTGATAACTTCCCATGATCTACTGGCTCTGCTCCTGTTCACACAGCTCAGGATACTGTTGGCAAACAATCAAATATTGGTTAATAGGCCCTCCTCTAGATACTACCTGAAAGATGTGACAATTTTAATTTCCTGTTGCAAGCAGTAATTAAGTACGATGATCAAAGTCAGCATAGGTACTAGAAAAAGAGCCACCCCAAAACATTAAAAGCCTAGGTTATCAATGGTAACTTCAATGAACACAAATGTACATACACTTTTGAAAATACGGAATTAAAAGTACATCATATTTGCACTTGATAATCATATTGTTCTATCTCGATACACATTTGGACCATGAGTATAGCAACTGGAGAAACATAAAGAAAGTCACACCCACTAATGCATGGATGAGCCCATGACAAAATGTTATTAACACACTGAGGAATATGTTTTATTCCGAATCACTTACTAAACCCAGAAATCCAGACTGATCATTTATTATGGATTAGGTGCACTATGAGGTGTCGCAAAAACACAGCTCCAATTGATTAAATAATTGCATTGCCATAAAGGCTGAGGGACAATATCCCACTTCTGTGTGGAGTCACCTTGCTTCAAAGTCAGTGGAAACTGCTTCTGCACACACAAGGGCAAAATCTAGCCTGAAGTCATCCTGCAGCATCAGAAAATAAAACAACATATATCAATGAGTATTTTAAACAACACAATTTGATTATTTGACACTGTACACAGCCTAAGGCGTAGGTCTAGACATGTGAGAATAGGGCAAAAGCCTTGCTCTAGAGGTTATATTTCATCCTGTCACACTATTCCCTATTTACTGTCATACCTTCGTATTACCTCAAATGGCAAAACAAAGCCACAACAGAACACTTGTGGAAATCAGTTCCTACACAGGCATAACAGATTCACCTCATTAACAACAGGAGGCTGTGTAGACATAGGATCACACCTATAAGTGATCTACACAGTGAAGTTAATGGAAAGACTGAGAAAAAATAGATGCAGGTCTTTGATTGCAGATTCATTCAATCTAGCATTTAAGCAATATCACATAGATATACATACATTTAACAGAATCTGTTGGCTCTTCCCATTTCTGTCCTCATCATTCCCTGCAACTGGATGGATAGAGAACACTACTCGTGCTTCTCATCCCTCAACCCATCACCCTAAGATCCCAAAGTCTCTTGACTGCCCTTGCACTTCTTGGTGCAACTTCAACACTACCTACCTGATAAATAAATAGTGGATAAGAATCTGAGGTTTGTACCCAGAGTAAGAGGCTTTCTCTTCATCTCTTCACATTTTTAACCTGGGCCCCAGGGAGGCAACAGGCTTCCCTAAGAAGTAGTTTTAGTCTGCATATTGGGCCTTCTGTTCCTATCAGGAGTGGGTCTTCTATTGCAATGACACCTTTTTTTTCTTTATGGAAGCAGTTTTGATGCAGGGTGTAGGATGACTTAACCTCTGTGGCACCTCCAAGCTAGATGAACCATTGTCCTCATCATTGCTTGGTTCCACTTGCAGAGCCTCACACCTATTATGCCAGGGCATCTGGAAGGGTGAGGCAGTCACAAAGGAGATGGGGCTGCTGTGTCAGGCAGGAATTTATAGCCATTGTTCCCTGCCCCTTAAGCCACTCTGTTTGGCTAGATAGAGAGAGGATAAGCAATCCTCCAAATGATGCATCCTGTCTGCCTGTTTGGGCCTGTCTCAAAGAAGGTTACACAAACGAACACAGATACTACTGTGATTGCAGCAGCCTCTCTCTCCCTCTCTCATGTTCCTACGAGAAGGTACAGAAGGGGCAAAACAGTTTCTCTACCTGGGCACACCTCCCACAGGGGTGCTCACAGCAGCACAAGAGCAGAGCCCATCCTGCAGCTGACATCAGGGTGGCAGTGTGTTCCAACTGGATCTCTGCCTGGACAGTTGCAGCAGTCGTGGAGGATGCAGAGCTCAGAGAGGCCATGACTTTCTGCTGGTGCTGGTGGACACCATTGCTCCATGAACAAGCTGGCAGGGCCTCAGCACCCTCTCTGTATGTCCTGTGTCAACGGCCACATCACAGCCTTGCTGATGCTCCAAACCCTCTTTGCCCACCCTGCTGGTGGTGCTACTGGTCACTAGTGCTCCTTAAGGGCTTCTTTTATACGTGCAAGGGGTAACTGGGGGTGGAATTGGGCGACACTGCTACTGGCTCAGACCAGTTCTTGTCAGTCGCTATCGAACGAGCTGTAGGCTCCTGGCGGCTCTCTCGGCTTCCCTCAGGGTTCCCTTGGTTTGGGAACCCCCTGTGCACAACACCAGAGTGCTCCACTGCTGATCGTGCCAGCACTGGAACCACTCCCCTCGGCAACTCGGGTATTTCCACGAAGAGTAACACTCCACCAGCACTTCAACACAAGGTGTGTGAGAGATAGGGATGCTTTTCCTTAGAAATAAAAGAACTGAACTGACTGTTACTGAGGAAAAGACCAGCAGTTCAGACTCCTCCTGATGCTTATGTTTTGCCTGACACTGAGCGCTGTGACACTTCAGCACCGAGCACAGTGTTTCGGTTTACACTCATCTGGCTGGGTGAAGTGAGGTTATCGCCTTGCTTCACCTAAAAGCTCCTCTGTGAAAAACTAGGAAAGTGCAAGCTGTTTTCTGTGCTAGCCTTGCAGCAAAGAAATAGTGAATAATTTGTAGAAAACACGTAACTTTGCTTTTAGTGTAATTCCAATCTTCTGCAAAATGCTGAGCAATAAGGAAATCAAGCAGCTAGTGAGATATGCCCTAAGCGGTCTCTGATAGAGAGCTCTCTCTTAACCAAAATGCTGCCAATTTTTCTCCTTGCTGTATTGCATCACACAGACAATGAAAAAATAACTTTTATCCGAGGCTACTGTGGCTAAATTACATTTACTACATTGTGCATATTTTTTAGACATATAACAGGGACAAAACATAGAATGATACTGTATACAAATAATTAAGTAAAGAGGTAGATATACACACACATTATCATCTGCTATAATTATTTTTGTTCTGCATATTTAACACAAAATTTATTAGAAATTGTGACGTTTGTCTGGGTTGGATTTCCTAAACAACATGAATCTTTTTCAATTGCACAGATGATTACTTACTGACCTTATTTTCTGTAATTTTGGCCTATTCATCTCAAGAGTTCCCACATGTCAAAAAACAAGGACTACTAAAAAATTTCAAAATAGAAGTATCTGATAAGAACTAATAGCTCTAATTTTAATAAAAGAGACACAAGTGTAATGTCACAGTGTACAGTGTGATAAAAAAGCTCTCCTTTTCCAACATCTCCTAAATAGGAATATTATTTGGAATATAAAATTTCTATAAATTTAGAGGTCTCTGCCATCTACTTAGAACTACTTGAAGATTCCCATCTTTCATCACTAAAATCTAAACAAATACTTACATTTCAAATAAAATTAAAATATTTCATTTTTTTAAAACAAACTTAGAAAGTTGTATTTCAGAACTGTTCATCTTGAGTCATTTCCTTCTTCAGACAATTTTTCCTTTTCAGTTGAAACAGAGTTCTCTGGGCAGACTACAGTTCCCACAATGGAACACAACATTTCCCCTGGCCTCCTGACCAGGGTGATTACAGGAGCTGCAGCTAGGGTAGCGGGGAGAAGGAACAGTGAAGGAACAGTCTCTAGTGACTCAGGTTTTGAACTTTTTAAGCAGAGGCCTGAAGCGATCATATTTTTAGCCTTCAGAAGATAACATTTCACTAAGCTAAAATCAGGTGTTCACAGCTCAGTGTATGTTTGGCTCACAAGCTGTCCAGAGATGGATTTGGCAAAGATATAGTAGCATCTTTTACATTGTTAAGCTTTCCTCAGATCAGGAATGCTTAATTAGCTCCTCCAAAAAACTCAGCTTCAGAGACTAAATATTCCCATTTTCAATCTCAAGTTATTCTATTGACAGAAGACTCCAGTAATTAAATCATATATGGCTGTGAAACAGGAAAATAGGATATTATAGAATAGGATAGCTCATGTAGTAAGGAAAACATTTATAATTTTCAGTCAAGACTACAGTGACAGAATCTGGGACAGGCATTTTATGCTGTTAAACCATTTATAACAGTGGTCAATGCTGATGGAGAGGAAATGTTAATATATCATATATAGTAATGTTCAAAATACATATAATAAATGTTACACACACATATATATATGGCAAAAGATATCAATATACATCTAAAAGAAGTGTAAAATGTAAAGCAGGTATCATGGCTATGCCAGTATAGAATCAAATGTCTGAGGCTTATGGAAACAACTTTGCCCATGGAAAACAACAAAAGAAGCCCAAGATGAAAAACAAGTTTACTCCTCAAGGTAATGGACAAGCACAGTAAGAAGAAAGCTGGAATTGGTAATGCTGTCCAAAAGAGTAAAAGAGGCTCCAACAGGCAAGGACTCAGGCATCAACCAGTTTCATGCCCAAAGCACATGGGAAGAGGAAGAAGTGAATGGACCCGGTGACACAAACTGGCCCTCTTATAACAACAAATAGGGGGAAGCTCTAACAGGCCAGCCAAAGGCAGAGTAATTCTGATAGATACAGAGCAGTAAACATTATTTAGGAGTTAATTGTGGGAGAGTAAAAAAATGGCAGGAACAACCAGTGGAGCAGGGGGAGAGAAGCCTATGCGAGCAGCAGCAGCTTAGGAATTAAATAACAGAATATGAAAAACATAAAATTTATATTTATAAAAAGATCATAAGTTTTCATACACACACCCACACAGAAAAAAGCTTTAGCCAAAAAGTGCTGGAAAACAGAATGTACCTGGGGTTGGGAATAAAAACATTCCTTCGGATGAAACATGAGCAGTATGTACAATGAAAGTACAGAGACACTCAATTGTGTCTCTGTACAGGGTGTCAGCACCCAGGTGCTGGCAGGGAGGGCTACAGGGACCACAGAACTGCCCCAAACTGGGCACAGCCAGTTCCACCCAGTGCCAGCTGGCTCTGATGGCCCCACCACAGGGCATGGCTGAGCCCTACAGGCAAGGTGGTGGCTGTGCCACCCAGCATGGGGGGAAGGACTCAGGAGGGAAAAGCTGCTTAATTAATTTTCCCAAAATCATGTCTGTTTTGTCCATGACAGTAACTGCCCTTAGCCAAGGTCAGCCAACCACACTCTTTCTGAGATTCTTTTTTATTAGTTAAAAAAACCCAAAAAACAATAAAAACATACAAAGCTGAGACGAAAAGGGAAGAGAGAACAAAAATTCCAAAGAAAAATTAATTTTAAATTTGCTTCCTCAAACTAATCAGAAAAAAACATTTCTAAAGGATAGAAAAGTAATAGCTGTGGGTCTGCACACACTTGAATAACAGAAGGATAGAAAAGATACTTTGGCTTGCACAAATTGCACACTCAAGCGGGACTGAATAAATGTAATGCATCACTTAAGATGAGTATGAGAGATCTACCTGGACACTGCAATGTGTAGATGAACTGCCCCATAAGCAGAGGCAGAAGCTCTGCTGCCTCAGACACACCGAACTGCAAACTAAACAATTGGAAATTTTTGTGAGTTGGGGCAAGAACAACACCAACAGGACAGCATAGAATCATTAAGGTTGGAAAAGACCCCCAAGATCATCAATTGAGTTAATCCTTCAAAAATACACTGAAAGATCAAAGCTGTGCGCTGTTAAAGATTGATTTCTAAGGCAAGTTCAACTCAACTATTTCAGTAGATGCAGAAAGATGCACGAAGAAAAAAAAAGTTAATATATGAAAGAAAAATTACAAACCTTTAAGTCATTTGCATAAAAAACAGAATTTTGACAGGAAACCCAGCTAATATCTGATATACACAATATTCTGCATCAGCAAAACTGATAGTATGAGCAATTAATGCTCTGCCACTCTCAAGAAGGACAAATACAGCCTACAGCTGAATACTGCCTTCTTCCACTAGTAGAAATTTGCATCAGCCTGTCTAAGAGATGAGCTACTGTTGATCCAGCCAATATTTAAAAGTAAGAGCCTTTGCTATCAATGAACCTACCACAGCTCCCTGAACAGACAGATTTTTAGGTCAGAAGAAACCACACTAAGATCTTGTCTAAGCACCCACATGATGTAAACTACAGTATTTTATTTGCCCTGTCTAAACTTTTTATAGATTTTTGAAAATTAACAATTTTTGGCTTTTTTAATTATAACAAAAACTCAGCCTAATCAGATCTGAGAAAGGCAAGCAAGTATATTTTTAATATAAGAGTTGTACTTTCATAGAGAGAATGGGCTACAAAACTATACAGGTCTTTCTGGTTTCCAAAACTGCATTTAAGATTACATGTGCTAGAGTCATAGCTTCTGGTATCAGACACTTTGACTGATCCAAAGTACAGGATGCAGCTCTCAACCCATCAAGCTTTGGGGAACCTGTGCATAAATAACCCAGTACAGAATCCTCTGTATACTGACTGTGGCTGTACACTCTTTTCATATGAGGAACTGCACAACTGCAACAGCTTCCACTTGCTCTTGCTCATCGGTGTGAATGTGATACATTATATAAATAATGTTTTGACCTACAATAATTTTCCTAGATGGTCCATTTTCACATGACACTTTTGCACAAATCAGAACTTCAGGTTCATTTGCCTTAAAGTTGTGGGGTGTTTTTTTTAATGTTACAAAATCTTAAACATAGCCCATATTTAAATGAATCTGCAGTAGAGGACTTGAATGGGGTTTTTTTGCTTACTTTATTTTGCCACCAGTTCTATACAGGCAAACTTACTTTTTGCATTGATTTATTTAAAATCTTCTTTTGGGTATCACTACAAAGCTTGTTCATGTCAATAAGGCAACAGAAGACACCATATCCTACTGCCTGAGGCAAACCCCCTGATTAACCTGGCTTCCTTCCATGCTAGACTGAAGCAATGCTTTTATGGCTAGCTGCTGCAGGCTGGTTATTGAAAATGGAAGATGCTTAGTGCTTTGCATGCATAGCCCTTTATAAATAATATATAAAGGTCAAATAAGTTATTTATTGGGTCTCTCTGCCCATTTACGTATGTTACCTTGTTTCAGTATTGAAGGCTGTTGTAAATTTAAACCGATTGACATGTTAATTTACCATGAGCTGAGAAACTGGAAAACAGTGAGAACAGTCATTCTATATTTTTGGCTCAGTCAAATGCTGTTGTGTACCCATATTCACTGATACCTTCTCTTCTGCAACACCCAAGTTTCACATGATCTTTTCTTACATTTTTCTCTTGAAGCTGTCTTTTTCCTGATTGTTTTTTGGTGGTTTTTTTTAAATTTTGCATGTTCTACCGCTGTTAGGTAAACATCTTGTTTGTGACTCATAGCAAAGCTGTTTCTTTCATGATGGCCTGTCTCAATTTATTCAGTTTTATATATCAACCTAATTCATAACTTCACAGCATTTTCTCAAACCCACCATGGCAAAACAGAGCTCTTCTGTTTCCTCCAGGATGTGCTTCACCATGCAGTTCTGATAGAGCCCAATATAATTTTTACCCCTTTTTCTTGCCTACAATCCTCCCACAAGTCATGTCTAATACTTAACTACTTTTTTTCTCACATTGCATATACGATGTTTTCTTTTCTTTGTTCTCCTATTGCAGCTTCACCAACTCAATTCACAGAGATGCCTACACAACAGCCTGACAGAAATCACACTCGTTATTTTCTGGTCCGTGTAAGAGTCATCTCTGACAGGGTCTCCCTTGCTGCTTCTCTTCACAGCCTCACCTCTGTGCTCACCAGCCTTACTTCTGAGATCTCCAGCTGCAGCAAACTGAAAGCAAATTGTCACAAAGGCATTATTCACACCTCATTTGTTACATTTCTCAGTTATGCCCTCACTTCCCTCCATAGTTCAACTCCAAGGGAATCACCTGCTCTGAAAGGTTTGGGAAAGCTCCCCACTCCCTGCCAGGTGTCTCGAGTCACTCTTTTTCCCTATGGTAGCTCTCAGATACCCATTGTAGGGGCCGCAGGCAAAAAGCCCACACTCACCTAGGCAGAATCATTGGAGGAAAAAGGGTAAAAGCAACCCAATATCCTAATGCTACTATATGCTGAGTATTCAGAGCTTTATGGTAGTGAAAGCAAAAGACAGCATGTCCCCAGTTGGGGCTAGGAGGCAGTGGAGCAGGGAAGCAAGTGCAAAGCTCTCAAGTATTTCAAACACAAAGGACGACATGGGAGCATTTCCCAACTCAGACCAGCCAGGGCTGGGTGTAAGCATGGCCCTGGAGTGCCTGTCTGGCCTCGGCAGCATCCTCTAGCTCCTGTGGCTGCGGGGTTTATTTATCCAGTGATGCCTGTGATGGGCAGCCTCATCCTGGTACTGCAAACAGCCCTGGCGGGGGACTGTGTGTCAGCTACTCAAGAGCCACAGGCTGGTCACTCCTGACTTAGATGGATCAGTGAAGACAGCAACGGCTTAAATACCACAAATGTGTTAAATTTAGACACAGACAAGAGCAAACCTGTAAATAATGAGACATTTGCCTAGCATCAATCTGACTCTCGGCATATTACATCTGTTCTCGCTGCTTTATGCATTTTTTTTAGATACAGACTACGCTGTCCTCTGCATTTCTAAAGCTCTCAGTAAATTTTGGATATAACTGGAATACTAATAGTAGCCATAATTATTGCCCTACTCTTGTCTAAAGTACTTATTGTATTAATAATTTTCCACAGTACCAACATTCTGTAATAATGAAATTGATGATTTTTGTATAAATCAGTAGTAATTAAAATTTATTTGTATGCTATAATTTCAATATCTGAGAAATAACATCGTACTAAGTAGTGCATGCAGAACCTCTGACTAATGACTAATGGATATTCATTTGTCTTCCCTTTAGTAAAGCCATATTTCTCCAAAATGACAAACAGTCCAAAAAGAAATTAAATTCTACAGAAATTTTCACCACTAACCATTTTTTTCAACAGCACGCCCAAACTCAAAAAGGAAGACATTACCCTCTGCCTTATGAATACTAAACAGCATTCTTCATCTAAAGGTTAAACCAGAAAAATCAGTCTCTCTGCCTATATTTTTATGAGAATTGTGTAGTATTTTATGTGCATTGCTCTTTTTAAATGGAGCCCAAATCTGTATTGCATGAGAGCAAACTTTAATTTAGTCTATTGTTTTTCCATGAAAACGTAACATTATAAATAACATTCAAAACACAATCACATGTTTTCAATCTGTTAGAACAGTTAATTCAAAAATACCTCTACCCTACACTTCATCTTATTCTGAAGACATGCATTTACATGTCTTCAGAAAGACTGCCTATACATAAACATTTTGGGAGTCTTACATGTTCTTAAAAGCGCCCCTTTCACAAAAGGGACAGCAGTCACCAAGTATGACTACGGCCACTGAATTTAATTTATTCTGATCAGAGTTGAAATGACACAAAAAGACAGTTATGAAGCCGAAAGATTTCCTAACAACTGGAGTCAATGGGTTGCATTACCCCACACCCAAGTCAGGGATGAGCAATGCCTGGCTAGAGTACAAAGTGGCCCAGCTCTGAGCTGGAGTACCAGCTATGGTTTTCTGGCACATATATTTGAGGGTTTCAACCAAAAACAGTGCACACATTAACTTATTTACACCAGGGGTTTTCTGTTGTATATTCTGTTCTCAGAGCCAAACACAGGAGGGTTCTCCCTGCCTCCAAGTCAATGAGGGCAAACCACTGCAAGCCAGCCAAGTGTTTTAAATACCATCAGCCTTCAAGATCAACAGGATAAACCAGCTTAGTTACAGATATTAGCATTTTACCAAATCTCTTGATGAAAATATGTTTCTGGGGGGAGGATGCTGGCAGAGTTTTGCCAACACATGCAAGACAAGGAAACAAATTTCTTTATTGTAATTCAGTGTGTTCTGAACACAAATACCCAGCAGTAAAAACTGATGCATCACCAGCCAATACATATTGCAACTCTTTCTAGCAGTACAGCACTAGCTGTAGTGCTATGGGGAGTTATCTCTAATGTGGTATAACCATACTAAACTTTTTTAAAGCAAAGAAAAATGTGAATTCATGGGTGTCAGAAGCACAGAGTTATCCTTGGAGAATGAACATGAAAAAAAATAACCAAAAATATTTTTCATTTACTGATGGTAAACTACAAACTCTGGGTGGTAATTAATTCATTGATTCATGAAAATAAAGTTCTCTGGGGAGCATCACTAGTCCAGACTGACTTACCAGGAATGCTGAATTTTATGTCTGGATCTCTGCTTTACTAAAAATCCAGGGAAAAATTGCAAAGCAAAAGTACAGGTGATCAGGTCTCTTCGTCGGAGAGTATATTTAAAGGTTCAAAACCATATCTATTTGAGCAAATAAAATGCATTCACTTGTTTCCTCTGCAATAAAATCTATGGAGACCATCAGGACAACAGAGTGAAATTCAGCAAACTGGCTCTACTTCCATTACCTCATTCTAGAAAAAAAATATAAATACATCTAGCACATTTTAGGAGACAGGAGGACAGCAGAGTAACTATTTTGGACACAGACTGCTATTAGCATTTCCAATACAGAGTTTATTCCAAATTTGGTGCTATGCCTCTGCAGATCTCAGATCAGAATCACGCCTTTAGGCACTAACTGAAATAAACAAAGTACTATACGTCAAATCTAATTATGCTATAAATATCCAAATAATATCTAGATCTCTAAGGTAATTCTAAAGAGCCTCAGTGATGGAAAGGCAAATATGATTAAGTTTAAACTGCAAACAGCTTGTGAAATATGGGAAATAGCATTACATGTGAAAATATCTGTAGGGAAATATTTTCCTTTAACTAACAAGGCAGGAAACTTTGTGACATAGTTAATAATTTTTCCAGTAGCTTCAAGCATCTTAAAGAAAAAAGCAAAAGATGCTAAACAGCTACTACACATTCCTGCTTTAAAGCATCATCAATAAAACTTGTCTCATAACTACCAAGTTACAAAATGTAGTGAAAAGCAAAGCAGTTACAAAAAATTAGTGGGAACAAAAAAACCCTTGTATGTTTGCATCAGTTATAATTGTGAAATAAGCAATTAAATTGGTTAATGCTTCAGTTTTATTTGGGACAAGTAAAAAGAAAGCTTTCCTCTCCTCCCCTTTCACATTTTTCTTACTGGGGAAAGCAATAATAAAATGTCAGCGGATTATTCAAATACAATGCTTTGCCCAGGAAGGGTTTGAAAAAAAAAAATTTTGTTAAATGAAAGACCTCTGCCATCCCATTTACTACTCACAGAGGCACTCATGTATGGTTAAGTGCACCTAGCTACAACTTTTATTTTAAGATCAGTCTGAAACTGAGCTTGTAAATGCATACCAAGTATCTGTCTGACTCTGCTCTCTAGTCATCCCACGTGAGTTCAAGTCGTGGAAGCCCACAGACACATCATGGTTTTCTCAATCAAATGACAGAAATTCCAAAGCTACTCAGTGGAGATTTCAGGAACAAATTTACATTCTTGTAAGGCACCCAGAGCTATGCAACTTAATGAAATCTATTTCCTTTTACATTACCCTAAAGCACTTCCATCAACTTTTATCCTCCTTGAGCTATGTGTACCAGAACCGGCTCATTGGATATCTGGCCAGTTCCACACTCACATGCACTATGGGAAACCTTTCAAGGGAACCTCAGGAACATCTCCTGCCAAGAAATCCCACACACTGCACTCACCAAACCTGCATCTTTCCCATGCAAACACTGTGTATACTGAGTGTCTCCATCTTACATCCAAATCCAATGACAGCAGCTGTGTTGTATCCTCCCTTATAACCTTCTGTCAGTGATTTCAGTTGGCTCAGTTCATATGTCAATTGATAAAATATCAGATCACACACATATATACGTGAGTATAGTTAAAACCTACTTAATCTTGATTGTACACTAAGTTTTGTCCATAATTGTTCTACTCAGTAATCACTAACTAGAACTTGTTTCAGCGTGCGAAGCTTATAGATGGGACACACACCTAGCCGTGCAGACTAAGACTAGGATACAGCTTGGGCAAGAAAAGCCTTGAATAGTCCAGAATTGTCCTAACTTCCAGGTCCAAAGTACAAAACTGTGACCACAGACTCATATAATTCTAAGACCCAGCTTCCAATTTTGGAGATGTGAATAGAGAAATGTATAGAGAAATGAAAAATCAGCTTTGACAGATACAGATTTCACTGCTAGGACAGTTCTGCAGTAGCCAGCCTGCCAGATTCCCGTAGTCTGAATTGAGGCCAATGACAGACACATTTGCAGGTCTTCTTCCAGTGCTGAAGGAATACATTTCATGCTTTAAGAAGAGTGAAATCATGTAAGAAAAGCTAAAGACAGAAACATCATCTAAAGGAAGGATTATTCTGAGTGGCAAGAAGAGACTTTTTTGAGCTGCAGAGAGATAAGGCAGTACAATGTGGAATGACAGATGCAATCCCAGACCCCAATGGACATTGCCACAAGTCATCTTGCTAGCTATGCCCATTCTCAGGTCAATTCACGTGTCTAAAGTAGTAACCTAAGTGGGCCCAAAGGAAATCTGGAGCCTGCTGGAAGAGCCCCTGTTGTCTTGGTACCCAGGTAGCAATAGAATATTCTTCACAGAGCCTTTGACCATGGCTTTCAAACAGAAGAGATCTTAGGAAATGTTTCATTTTCTTCATTCTTCTTTAAAGCATTGCAAAAGAAACTAGAGGCCTTGGACACACTACACGATTCCATTATCATTCACAGTTTCCTCACAAAAAACTCAGAAAAAGTAAAGACTGAAAAAAGCTCTCTAGTCCCTCCAGCAATGCACTTTTTTTCTCCCCATGACATTCACCTTGTAATCAGATAGCTTCACCAGACCTTATTGGATAAAAAACATCTGGTAAGTTATGATTTTGGTCAATAATATGACATCTTTAAGTATCATCACAGATGTAAGAGAACAGAGAAATTACAGCCCTGATCTGTAGACTTAATCTAAATTAGACCCATTGAATAGTGAAACATTACATTTGCAGGAGTCAGTGCCAAACAGAGTGATAGAGGGCTAATTGCATAGATTTATTTTGCAAGGACAGTTTTATGGAGGAAATTCTCATGTTTACAAGACTGTTTCTACTGTTTTTCCAGGGAGGATTACAGGATCTTACAGTCTGCCTGGGGAAAGCTAAGAACCAAGATATATATTCTCAAAGCAATGACATGCAGTTACATTACATACTATTAACTATTAAAATATGATCTTACAGACTTGAATAAAAACAAATAAATATACATTTCAAAGGGTTCCTTTTTAAAATTTACATTTATTTTAGGGAGAGAAATTCATCACTTATTAAAAAATCCACATCCTAGAATTTAAGGTCACAGACACATATTTACTTTGCAGGCAGCTGGAAAAGCTGCAAATGTTATTACCTCAGGCCATTTTTTCCACCTCCATGTTGGAATTCACCATGACAACAGCAAAGCAAACTAAATGAAGCCCACGAGTGCTTCCTAAACTCAGTGCCCCAATGCAAAATCTTTTTTTTTTTTTTAATCTTAAATCAACAGTGAAGGCATTTCAATCTAACATGCTTGACTCCACACTCAAACAAGGAAAAGGTCAGGGGAATAGGGAGGGCGGCAGTCACCCACGCACTGAGTTGTACAACAGCAGTAACATGGAGTTACATGGAGCTGATTTACCAGCATTAAAAGCATCAGCTCCAGCAAAGAACAGCTGCCATTGCCAGGGAATTCACTTAACAACAATCTGAGGCCAAAACATCACAATGAGCAATGTTCTAGTGGAGTCTCCTGACTCCTACCAGGACCTGCTTTGCAGTTTCTTGTCCTTGAACAATATCAACTTACAGCTATGACTTAACTTACAGTTAAGGCACAGTTACAGACAAGTCTTTAAGAAAAGATCGTAAATTATGCTATTTTTCTACTGTTTTATTCACTTCTAATTACATATATGCATGTAAATGATAATGAATACCAGCTGATTTACAGTTCAGCTTTTGTTTCATTTCTGAGATGAAATGCAGATCCCTAAACTTTGAAGTCTGAACTCCAAAATTATGTTTCTTCATTCTTTGTAATGTTATCTTCTTCGTAAGTTAACTGCAGATATCATAAGTTCTTACAAAACCATCTTCTCTCTATAAAGCAGTAACCAAACATCTCCCAGGCTCATAAAGATTTTTACAGACTTGCCCTCCACCCCCATTACCTAGATTTATGCATACACTTAACTGTTCTGATATTTTGTCTCATCAGCCTTTAAAATTAACCCGTAATCCTTTTTCTTGTAAGATCTGTTATTCAGATAATGAATGTGTTAAGCTTCAGGAAGTTGAAAAAATTGAATGTGATTTCTTTAATCAGAAATACCAGGTGCATCTTGCTATGTTTCCATATTGTGAATGAAAAGAAGCATTTAATGACACAGGAAATTTCTCCATAAGTATCTGCAAGCACAGTGGTTTTTTATTTGCGTTTTTCCATTGCATTTGCAATTTTGAAATGCCTCTATTTCTACAAGTACAGGCAGCATTTACTTTATGGAATTCTGTTCGCAGTACTTGTTTTTTACATTTTACACGGTGAAGTAGGCACTTAGTAGATAGGTGAACCTTTTATTCAACATCAAGGTGCAATAGTTATGAGAATAAGCCCAGAAATATTGCAAAAAAACCACTCAATGTTATTTATCATTTTAAAACTCTGAAGTTGGCTGCTATATGGTCACACAAAACTGAATGTAGTTGCCTTCTTTCAATAAGTAACACCTGAATAGTACCTGAAAAAAACCTTTTTTGAACACTAAGAACAAGCTTCTGGTTTTTGAAGCAGTCTGAGTAATGACTAACATGCAGAATGGTTTTAGATAACTATAGAGAAAAAATATTAAGTGACACAAATATAAGGCCATTATTTTACAGAAATTATTAATCAAGCAACAGATATTAGAAAGTAACTGAGAACAAAATATTAGAACACCCATCAACATTTTTAAGCTTTTCAAGACACCATTGCTCATTTTTATTAACTGACTTAAATACTTTCTATGTATCAGCCTTCTTATTCCACCGTACTTTTTCCTATTACTCATAATTTCCTATTACCTGTACCTAACTGTCTGAAAGTACATTAATTTTAAATAATCAGCAGGAATAACATCTCTGACTGCTCTTTATTCCTAAACTGTTTGTTAGGTTACATCTTTCACCATGTTTGCAAACATTATACAGACATTTGAACCATTTGGACTGCACAGGAAGGGTAACACAATTATTTGTGGGTTGAAGTGATTTTTCATTTAATTGAGGCTGGCCCACAAATGTGGATTCCAATGTGCTCATACCAGCACCATACAAAAAACTTGCATTTCTATTATCTATGATTTGACAATAGTACATTACATAAATCTGATGTTACACAATGATACTGTTATTCAACATGTATTGGCAGTTAGCTATTTGGACAGCTGCTATTCAAATTAAGATGACTATCGAACCTTACTTGTCTAAATAATCTAAGTAATCTAAGTAATCAAGATATAAAAGTGATACAGTGCAGATGCTCCTACTACTTTTTCATAGCAAAGGAAATCTATCTGAACTGTGTCCATGTTAGTGAGCAATGTTAAGTGTACTCAAACAGTTTTGTTAGCTTTCAGATGTAAATTAACCTTAATATTTTGAGCTTCTCCCTCTCCCTGTGGTAGGATACCCTGTGGAGCTACCCTTAAAGGGTCTCCAAACACTAGCAATCTACTTTTATTTAGACACCCATATCTCCAATTCTTTACATTACACCAGTCTCTGAGGACTGGCATGAAAAGGGTAATACTTTGAATCAGCTGATAGCTGAGGAGGGACCAACACTGCTGGATTTTCAGTTTTACTCCCAAGCCTCTACGTAAGCTGAGTCAGCAGTTGCTTTATTTTAAAGTCTCTCCTTATTCACCTGCACTGCTGCAAATTGATAAGACCTATAAATTCCAGTTACCGCTTAGAGGGCTGCTTTAGAGATTAAAAGTATATACTTACTTTGATACCACAGCATAACTCCCAAAAGGATTAACAGGAGTTAAGTGCGTGCATGCTAAGCAGGAGATACTCTACACCTCCCCCCTCACAAAAGGCAAGAGAGGAAACAGACCCTGTAAATCCTTCAGGGAAATGTAAAGGTCATGCAGGTGAACTGCTGACTAGACTACCCTTTGCTCCCTCAAGCAAGTATGAAGCACATCTACTACATCGTTCAGGTTAAGAGTTCAAATCAGAGCAAGAAACAGTGCCATTAATTAGATACTAAAATCTTCTCATGAGAAAAGGCTTAACTGCACATTTACTCCAAACCGGTAACACAATTTCAGCTTTCCTGGTGTACACAAAAATCACATTTCTTTCTTCTACACTATAATTGCTTCTGATTTCATTGCTTTATTGCAGATGTTCATAAATCAGCACAGGGTATTGAACCATTCTGCTGTTTACTTAGTACTTTTTACTTCATAGTGGACAATACAAAAGTAGAAATAATATAGTATAGTGACTAGTGCTATATAAATTTGGTGATCCATCTAGTGACCACTGACAGAAAAATTAACATCAGATGAATTAATATGCTCACTAATTCCACACATGCAATTCGATAGTATTTCTGTCTATTGCAGACCTATTGCTCCCTGCTTAGGTATACAGGATGTTATTTTTTCCTTTAGATTGCACACACTAAAAACAAGCAAAAAAACCCAAAAAAGCACCATCTACAAGAGAAAATATTTTCACATAAGGCTATGGAATTGAGCTCATGGAATAGGGTCCATGTATCCTATCTACAGTTAAGATTAGAAATTAAATTCAGTAAGTAAGCATACCATTTCACAAAAAAAAATTGTGTTGGAGCATGCATTTGAGGCACAGATGGGATATCCAGTCAGACCTTAGAACTTCTAGGTCCAACAACCCAGGCACAGTCATTGCAGTTGGCACAAACTGCAGCCACAGCATAAGAAATCTCCTGAGGAGATTTCGGATCAATCCTACCACGCAGTCAGCATCAGCATATATAAGCCATAAAACTTCTTTGCAAATGAGGTGTTCTAGCTGTTTTTCAGCAAGTTCCAACGAAGACAAGTTGCCAAAATCTTCTTTTCAGGAGGCTGATCACAAAAACTAGGGTAAAGCAACTACTTTAGGCTTCAAACTGCAGCCCTCTGTCACTCTTTGCCTTTCACAAGTTCAGCATGGGTGTGCAGCACCCTTCTCAACCCCTGCAGGCACTCACGAGGTGCATAGGGCAGGCTAGGTTAGACCTGTGAACACATATTTGAGCTTGAAACATTACTTATTAATATCACTGTTTACATTTATCTTTCAATTACTGAGATACTTTACACCCTCCAAAGATGACTTAAAAAGGCAGAAAGAACAAGTGATTTCCTTTTGTTCTGAGTGTATTGTTTATTATGACATTTGTGCAAAAATGTCAATTTTCTAGAGGTTTTATGCCAATGAGGCAAATTCAGTACAGACTTACCTGACAAAAGTGAATAAAAGTACACTACATCTGTACTAGTGTTTTAATGTAATTCTTTACTGATTTTCCAAAGCTCAAAGCATAAAATCACATGAATGTTTCCTGTAATTTAACAGAGTAGATTACCATCTAATTAATATTTAATAAATGCATGAAAGAAAGCTCTGCTGAGAGGCAGAAAGGAATACAGAGAAAATTGGAAGGGTGTAGCTTTTCTAACAGTACTGAAAGCAATTTATATTGAACAATACTTATGTCTGTCTTGATTTTCCTTCTCCATAAGTGCTAAAGAGCAATTCCCAGAGCATCCTTCAGAAAAATGGACAGCCTTCAAGTTTTCATTCTTGTAAGCATCAAGTCCTGAATACTGCTACACTAGAAATACCAGAAAACCCTTTTGAGTTCACTTCCTAGAAGCCAGGGTTTTGTCATTAAACAGGAAGAGAATAACAGAGTATGTTGCAGATATGTAGACTTTACTGGCAAAACTGCACTCTTTAACTTGTTTGTGGATACAGACAGGTCTCTCCTCTGTGACTTAATTAATCTGGTTCTGCCTTTCTACTATACTCTTAAACATGAGAAATTGCTAGAAATATACTTATGTAGTAAATAAACAATCTTTACAAGAAATTCCTGGATGCAAACTATGAAAGAATACACTAACACATGAAGGCAATATAAAGGCCAACACCTCCAAGTACAGGCCTGATTGTGAGAGCTGCCCTCAGGCATCTTCACCAGTTAATTTCAGTGGGAATGGTAAGACATTCTCAAATCTCCCAAGTACTAAAGTACTCGATATGAGACACCTGTAGTTGAAAATTGAGGCTAAAATATCTATTTTCTTCCTTTCTTATATCAGTATGACTGTTGCAATACTGTACAGTTTGGTACCACTACTACCTTACCAGTGCCTGCCCATATAAGCAATGCTTGAGTTTTAGGGGGGCATTCCCAATCTCTCCGTTGATGATCTCACGTCTTAGAGGCAACTGATTCCCTATGCTGCTCTAGTGCCTAGCACAGCGTGTTTTAGATGTTACCAACTTCACATTATAAACAGAGACCACAATTCACTTGTTGAAATGAAGTGGTTCAATCAGAAGGACTTCAGGTTGAGAACAACTGAACTAGAAAATCAGACTGTGACGCATTTCTGATATGACACCTCACAGTCTAAACCTTTGTTGATGACTCATATAAGCGGCCCTCAGGTATCTGCTTTTCTGTATATTTCACATTCTGAATTCAATAGTTTATATACTCAAGTCATTACTTTTATATTAAATCAACACTTTGCATTACATTTCTGTTCGACTGAAAAGTCATGAAAAATGCCATACTTTCAAAACAGAATTTATGCATGAATAATAATCATGTATTTATACACTAATTCAGGTATAAAAAAATCTACTAAAATAGATGGCAAATGGGCACATAAAAAACTTGTTGAGAGCTCTAAGTCCTCCAAGTAAGTCATAAATCTATGTGATGGTTTCAGTACTTTGGTGTTCAAAGAGAAAAATACACAAGACATCCAGATTATGCAGAAGTAAAGCCTTCTTACATGTTACTGTTTTTTTTAGGATGATTTAGACAGTGTATCCATGCTACCAAAACTCCAAAGCACATACAAACTAAGAACTACCAAGTACAGTCTCATCCATACTCACCAACATGGTACAAACCAACCAGAAATCTTAGTAGAAAAAGTACAGTCCTAGTTCAAGGTTTCATTTCTAAAGATTAATCCTTTAACTCCCAAGAATCTATTGGTATCTAGCAAAATAAAAATATAAAAAAATCAAAGCATCAGTTCCCCAAGCCAAAAAAACCTCCACAATATAATCTTGCCTGCTGCATATAACTGTTAATGGCCTGTAGCTACTATTACAAAAAAAGATAACTAATCATCCTATAAATTGTTACCTAACAATTTAAACCACATGAACTTAACTTTACCAGCACCAGCTCAGACTATTAGTATCAAAACAGTAAGAACCCAGCCCCCCTTCACATACCCCTGCCTCACACTTTCTACATCTGGCAAAAAAACTCACCAAAATGATATCAGGAAGAGTTGCATGTCACTGATGTGGCTCTGACAGTGTTTTATACCCACCTTGTACAAAGTAGGGCAGAAGCTTGTCCTTCATGTCTCTGTACGGCAATGAAAAGCAGTACAGCCTGATGAGGATTTGAGGTGACAACCCAAGACGGCACATCAGGGTATTTTAGGTCTTCAACTGGGAAAGTACATTCCTGGCTCACGCTGCAGCGAGACAGCGCACCCTAGCAAGGCTTGGGGCTGGTGCCTGCAACCATATTATAAGTGGTTCCTACGAGGAAACCTGGGAGCATATCAGGTATTGAAAAGATTTCATAACACTCTTAACTGCTGAGTGAAACACTGCTGACAAAGATCTGTAAAGCCAAAATATGGAGCTCTTGCTCATCTGCATTTCATCAGAGACCATTTCATTTGGCTTTTAATTAGATTAAATCAAATCAATAGTGGACACAAAGATCATGCGTTTTGTATCATTCCTCCAGAACTACTGCCTTGTGTTAGTTTTATAATTTATGCTTCCAAGGAGATAATATTCCATTTTTACTATTATAACTAGGGTTTCTGTAAGTAAATAATGATGGCTTCCTAACACTAAATAATACATCATGTCTATTCAAAATACAGAAGAGCACAAAAGGCACTGAAAAGCCGAGGCATACAGTTGAATAATGTGCCCAGGCATGCCACATCATCTCTTTACAGAGCATGTATAATAGAAATTTCAAAATGCAAAGTAACATTAATAGTAACTTGGTTTTTACACAACTCATAAAGACATTTTGTCTGATAATGCATTTGTTTCTCCACACTGAACATGGTTTAGTGTTTTTGTTTTATTTGTTTGTTTGTTTTGTTGCAAATACAATTACCTCTCCTTGACACAAGAAAATTTACATCCTGATACTGAGAAAGTTGTTCATTATAGAGTGCTGTCTTAGTGTGCTTCTCAGGACCAGGAAACATACACCATAAAGCAGGTTAGAAATGGCAGGTATTTTTGCAAAATCTTTTGGAATAACGTTTTTCTTTGTAAATTTCATTTCCCTTCTTTCTTTAAAGTAGTATTTTAAAACAGGTTACAGTACAAATTTCAATTTCCCATCTGCAAAGGATAAACACAAAAGCATAAAAACTTCTTAATCCAATGTAAAAATCATCAGCTTTGGTTGACGGTTTTAATTTTGCTCTTTTTTTTAAACAATCTACAGATATCCTTTGGAAAAAAAAAATCCGTTTTGTTCCAAAAGTCTACTGGAAAAAATAACATATCTGGAAAAGTATTTTTCTAGAAACCTCTAGCACAAACAACACCTTTACTATGATTGGCATAAATAAATATATGTATTATGCCACTTTAAAAATTCTATCTCCAAGATAATTATGTAAATGTACCTTTTTTCAATTTGACACACAGAGCAACTACACTAGAACCACCACTATAACCCTGAATTCACAGATCACATTTTGACTTCCATCTGGTTTAAACAGTAGTTGTACTAATAAAAATAATTTTCAAGCAAGACAGAGCACATATTTCTTCATTCAAGAATATACTTATGCATGGTAAATATAAGGACTGAAAATTATGCCCTCTCTTACATATGTAAGTAAAAATAACTTCACGTCCATCATACTAAGTGAAGGAACTATACTTGGAACTAAAGACACTTGGAAACTCCAAGGTTGTTGAGAGCTTATTTTAGCTTCCAAAAGAAGTCACCTCCAGTTATAGCAAGTGCTAAGACATTTGAAATCATAAAACATTTACTATTAATTATAATATTAATGCTAATGAATCTGTCTGTTAATTACTTTGAACATTGCCTGAATAAAAACATGACTGGCATTTCAGCATTATTACTTTGCTATAACAATATTTTATGACTCTGAATATGGCAGTGCAACCTTAAGCACACTTTATCACTCCAATACTACAATGAATTTACGTTTAGATTTGATTTATTTCAATTATCCCTTGTCAAGTCCACCATGTGTTTTACTGAACTGAGGAAATGTGTTAGGCAGTTCCACCTTGGAACTGGGTAAATGTTGCTATACTTGATGTTAGTGTTTTGCCCCTGTTCTAGCACATGGATAGAAACATGCAATTCAGGTTTTTTCCTTAAATAATGCCAGTTTTAATTTTATTCACTTCAGCCAATTTTATCCTTTTCAAATCCATAATCAATTTTAATTTTGAGGTATGACTTCTCTTCAGCAGTGAACTCCTGCTGTTATTCAGTGGCAACACCACACTTAATGTCAGCTTCACTGGTTAACATTGCTGCATATGTCTTTACCTCGTATTGCAAATCTAATCCAACATCTTGAGGTAACAGATTCCTTTCAAAAGTCCACAAGGTCTGAGCCTGAGGTAGCAGCACTGAGATGACCCATAACCTGAATTTCCACATCCAGCATCCCATCCCAAGCTGCTCTCACTATTCCTGGTACTAGAAAGCTATTGTTAGTCACAGTCCTCTTGTAAAAATGACACAGCTGGATAGTCTGAATTATTGCCCAGAGCTACTTATACTGCCCTCATTTAAGAACTGTATGTAAGCTTTTCTAATTTCTATGGCAAGAACAAGTACTAACAGCGTTTGGCAGTATATTTATTTGATAGCTGTTTGCAGCTACAGTAGTCATCACTGTAGAGAAATGACATTACCATGGGCCCATGTTTAATTTTTTCTACAAAAGGAAAGACTGTGTATTCGCAGTGCAGTAAATATTGACTTCCTACTAATGACAACTTTACGTAAATGTATTTTCTGGCTGTAAGCCGCCTTGCTGATTATTCTATCTCTTCATTAATATGAGGTACAAAGAAGACTGAGTAATGCTTAATTGCTGCTGAATCCCAGGGAAATCTGGTGGAGCCCCACTGTCATTTTTTATTTAAATATATATTATCTTGTCAGTCAACCTCGAATAGTACAAGCTTGTTAATGTTTTAGTCTACAGACACTGTGATGTATATTTTATAGGTTTAAATTGTAATTTTTAGTCAATAGAGCACAAAAAGATGCAATCTTTAATAGCATATGACGACTGCCCTTCTGGAGAGGCCCCGTATGAGTTACAGAGCTATTCTCTGAATCTCCAGAAGTGCTTAGTACTGACTCCAGTGCAACGTTAGGAGCCTACAGCAGCCACAGTCATTGCACCCGCAGGGTCCAACAGCATGGACCTGGGCTGTGCATGCAGGGACACAGGCAGACACGTGGCTCCACCATATCTCCTTCCCCTGTCTCTTCTGCAAGCACAGGGTGATAGCTTTGCAGAGGCATTTACCAGGTATGATGTTTGCAGTTCAGCACTGCCCTTCTTTAGTTTGTTTTATTCCTGTGAGTTTTACTCAGCTTGAATTTCCTCCCCTACATCTCTAACTATACAAACCTAATCAATAAGATTAAGTATGCCCCTCATGGCTTAATTTGGAGTGTGTGGGTGGGCACCAGTCCCAGTATATGAAAATCTATTATTTGATTTGTCAGGCATGACAAAACCTTACTGTGACTCTAACAAAACATCAAGTAAAGCTTTATAACGCCCATTCTACAAAATTCATGATGTATAATGGTAAATTACATGAAACTCAGCATGTGCGATAGTAGAGCGCACTGGTGATTGGAACTTATGAACAGTCACCAAATATGAACTTCGGTGGTATAGCTGAGGACTGCATTCAGTGCAGCTGCAGAGCAAGTTCCAGGTTGTGCCCTGGGTGGCAGGAAATGCCAGGAGCCCAGGCAAGCGGCCATGAACTGGTGCCGAACCTTGGCACAGCAAAGAGACCTCTAGGACCAGCCAACAGGCATGTTGAGACACAGCAACAGGCAGTGATTCAGCAGAAAGACCCCAGAATATCATGTGCTTATACTGTAAAGGTATAATACATAAAACCCCAGAGTGTCCTTTGTTCAGGGTCCCTCCTCAGAGGCACCCAGCTCAAGCTGGTTTTGTGTTCTGCACCATGATTAAATTACTTAAAGGATTCAGATGTCTGAGATTCTGCTATGGGAAACACAGGGTCAAGCCAGTAAAGAAACCTTGTCTGGCTGTGTGAGCCTTGCTGTAAAGGGGCTTCAGCCCCAGCAGGGAAAGTTTTGGGTGGTGGGAGTGTGACTGCCAGAGTGACTCCTGAATGATCACACGGGAAAGTTTCTTTAACACTCTGAAAGACAGTGTTTATGTTTCTCAGTCAGTACAATGAAAGTATAAGAACTACATTTTTAATGTTTTACTTGCTCTTTTTAAAGCAATGCTTACTAATTAACCACTTGTCCAGATTACTGTCACAATCGCACAATAAAAATACCTTAGTTACCCGTTACACTAGAACACAAGGAATTGTTTAGAAAGCAAATTACATTAGCATTATTTTTCTACTGTGAAAACACAGGTTTTACAAATGTATTTCATGACCCTGAATTGGTTTAAGCTCGGGAATACTTGTTAAAAATAGCATGATGGGCAACTCACTCAGCTGCTACAGGTGGGACTGGTTACTATGGCAGGGTCACAGTAACAAGTACGCTAAATTTCTGACTGGGAAAGCTTTAAGGTTATCCCATCAGTTTTCCTTGCAAAAGCCAACTTTTGCAGAGAGAAAAACTTCCACTGCTCTTAGTAGCTATGTTATGGGTTCAAGCAGCAATCATACAGAAGCCAGGGGCTTTCCAAGCAGCAGAAAACCTGTGTGTCTAAGGAACATGTCCTGGAGTATGTCAGATGTATCTGTGTTAAACGTGATTAATCTAAAGTAAGGAAAAGTATGTATGAAACAAGCAGTGGGGTTGCAGCACTCTGTCCCTGTTTTGGTGTGAGGGGGATGTTTCTTGAATGACACTCAGCATTAAAGGTCCAGAAAATACTGATGGGGAGTTTCATCCTGTGATGTCCCAGACAGATTTTGAACGTTGCATGTCTCAAAGCCAGTCTCTGACTCTTCCTAGTGTGAAAATTTGCATTCACAAACAATAGCAAAAGGCTTTCACTTTCCAGAGGCTCCTTTGTCCTGGCCTCTCTATGAGATGGGGAGTTCAGGAGCCTTAAATCTCCACAGACACTCTGGGAGTGGAGAACACCCTCACGTGTGTCTCTGAAAGAGCAATCCATTCAGAGCAATGGAGCTACTTCTTTCTTTCTTCTATTCTGTCTTTGCAGTTTGGTTCAAACCATGGATTATTTCCTCCAGTGCCCAGAACTGAACCTACAATCCCACAGCACTCCACGCTAGTCCTAGCACACCTACACAGCAGCCAGGAAATAGTTTAAAGGCAAAGAAAATTCATGCCTTGCTAATTTGGTTGGTGTAAGAATTCTCATAAACACGTTAATCTTTGTGAGCATAAACAAAAGGAGCACAATGTGCACACAGCCTTTATTAACCTTAAGAGTCCTTATTTTCCCCAAATATTTACTCCACTAGAGGTGTCAAACTTGCATCAGAAATGACAACTAGGGAATTCAAGTGTAACAAACACACATACATGCCCGCATCTGTACATATACATATGTATATGCACATTTTTCTGCCCTTTATAAGGATGTTTCTTCTAGAGGAACATGCAAAATAGATGAACAGACACAAAATAACCATACTCTAAAATATCTAGTACAAACACAAAACAAAAAGAGAAAAAAAATTAAGTTTCTTGCAGTTCCCTGCTTTAAAATTTACAGACTCACTTTGCAAAATCCTTCAACGCAGAAGTACTAAAATGACATTACTTTTGCAAATAAAGGTGCACCACACAGGACACTAATTCAGCTGATCTCCAACACATGGAGAGGAATGTTATCTAGAAGAGTCATTGCCAAAATGGTAAAAAACAGTATCTAGTTTGTGTGGGTTACATGGCTTTTCATATATTGTGCATTCTCTTCACTGCAGTGGTTTAAATGAATAGTTCCTCTAAAATTCTGAAGACAACACAGAAATATCTGTAATGTTTTCTTTAGAATCATCAAATCAAAGCCCGTAAAAATACAGGCAAGCACATGAAAGTTGCCCTTCTATCAAATGGAAGAGACCTCAACACAGCCCTTAGCACCAGTCTTGCTGGAGTATAATAACAAATGCTCAATCAAATTCTCACTGAAATTAAACTAAGCAAAATTAAAAGAACAGCTACAAAAAGACTGTCTTACCTCCTCCATTTCCTCAGCTTCGCAGGATTCAGAATATACATTAGGGGCTAACTCTTAGTGTTAATGAAAGCCAAGATATTTTGAAAGACTACTTTTGACGTAAGGATTAGAATCACCTTTGCTTTCCTTCCAAATAAGAGCAAGCCTTGAGTTTCCTTACATAGACGCGTAACCTGAACATAACCACTGAGGCATTCTGGTAGACCAAGCTGCTACCATTTTCAATGAAACAAATCACTTTGGATTGTACTGGACTTGGCACATTGCTTGTCTTTCAAGCACTTTTTCTTGGCTTCCTCAGTCATCTGTGGGACACGCAGACCACAGACCAGATGTTTCATCAAATTAGCTGGTCAACTGAAACTGATTGATGATTTCATGCTCTGTTAATAACTAGGTGTTCGTTATCCTAAACATATATTATTCAATAACAGTGAAAGACATCCCTTTTACTATCATTCTCATCTATCTATAATTTAAAAGTTGAGAGGGATACATTTTTTTCCACAGTAGCATGGCTTATGAAATATTTCGCAATCTCTTTAGATGTCTTTGGAGCTATCTTTGAATAGGGACAAAGACTCCTCGAGTGAATACAGCACCAGCTACTCCTCTTGCCACACCACTTCCAACCACCAGCTCATGACACCTCTCCTTTCTGACCCATTCTCCTGCTGAACATCTGTTCACACAGTCAGAAGGAGAGGAAAAATCCTCTCTCTACAGCCCCTACACTGCAGCAAAAGATTGTGTTTATGTTGGACAGTGAGTATCTGCCTTTGCCCAGTGCATGACTGAGCTGGGGGTATAACAATGCGGACTAAACACCATGGATCAGTATGGACAAACCAGAGCAATGTGCTATTGTGACTTGAATCCATGGCCCTGTGACAATTTCCCATGACTATCAGCCTACTGGAATGACTACCTATGGATTACAGTTCCTGAGATGAAATTTTATCCTACAATACCTTATTTTCTCTCTTGCTATGGAACTGATTCCAATTTCAAAGCACAAGGGTTAATTTGCAGTCTGAAGTAGACAAAAATGGATGTTGTCATAATAAGTATTGTTGCTCAACATCAGCAAAGTACAAAAAAGGATGCAAAATATAAGGTTTGCTGGCGTGTTAGAGAAGAAGAAAGAAAACAGTTGATTTGTTTGACTATTAATTCTGGATGGCAAAACCTAAAAAAATGTATTTGCATTTTTAAGTGAAGTGTTCATTACCTTTAACTGAACATGACTGTTCATTTTTTTAAGCATTTATCTGTTCATCCATATGCAATTTAAATGGAAGGATTTTTACAGGTCAGATAGTCTGCTTTTTTGACTGTAAAGCTAGAATGGTAATTTCTTGAAGCTTTCTACATTTTTTTTGCAAAAAGCATTAATTCCTCTAAAAAACAAAGAAAAAAGTAGTTACTCAGGTCTATCACAGAAGTCCCATTTCTCTTCTGTTCCCTAAAGTTATAGTAGCTAGAACATTAGATATGTAAGCAGCACCCCAAATCGCATTTCTTTGTTCTAATTCTGCTATGTACTATCAACTAATAATACACATCCCTGTTCATTAGTGCTCCGCAGAAGGGTCACATTGGAAAGACCTCTTCATTACTCATGCACTGCTTGTCAGCACACAGACTAGAGCAAGATTACTGATACATCTGTCTAATTTTACTGAGAATATTGATGTAAAATCAGTCTCATTCACTGTCTGCACAACCAAAAGCCTGCCCTCAACTGGAAAAAAAATAAATCTTGTTTTTCTTATGAAATATCCTGGGTGGAAATGAGGAGAAGATGCGGATGGTCTATTGTGCTGTATTTTTAGTCTGAAATAGTTATCCAATACCTTTTTTTCACAGATTACCACATGTAATTGTGAAAACTAAAATTCCACTAAGGGACGTGCGCCAGTTTTGTAGAAGGAAAAAAAGAAGGTAAAGGTGGAGAAAGGAATGCACATCCTAGTACACAACTTATATCACTTTTAAAACCTAAGACTGAGCACTGGCTTTGTACCAATTTATACTGGAAGAAATCCTCATCAAAAAGTTTTGCCTTTTTTTTTTATTTGAATGGCTTTTACAGAATAAATTACTGTTAAATTTTAATTAGGTTGCTATTTAGCACTGAATATGAATGTTTGTGGTGATTCTAGCTGTTTTCTGCTGCTTCAAAATACACCAGCAAAAGGCCCCAAATATTAAGCGATTTTCTCACCTGTCATGGGTATTTTCCTAATTAGGAAGAGGGTGATAAAATGCAAGAAGACAAAAATATAGGGAAAATCTAGTTACACTGATTATCACAAGGATTATTTCTTGTTCTCTATTAAGTGGTGTATATGGTTGAAAGTAAAGCAAGCAAATGGATTTCTACTATTTCTTAGGAAAAGTAATTTTGATCTTTTTGATCAAATACCATCTCTTCAAAGGACTCTGGCAAACCCAGAGTGTCCTCAAGAACTAGTTGTTCCATTTGGATTTTGGTTGATGGAGCAGTCACAAAAATCTTAAGGGCACAGAGAATATTGTAGCAACTTCATAGCAACACAGAGTCTAATATTTAAAAGTTAACCATTTATTTTGGGATTTAAGTGTGACTCGGCCTTGTAGTACTACTGCTTCAGACATTACATGCCATGTACCAATGGCACACGTCTTTTTATTATCTGCAAGACTGAAGTACACCACTGAGTACAATACAGATGTTGTCATCCGAGGCTTCTAATATAAAATTAAACTCTATGTGACTTCTCTGAAGATGTAGGAGGAAAACTGTCTGAAAAAATCATGTTTTAGTTTGCTTGAAATTCTGAAAATTAAATTAACATCTGCTGTAGATGGGGATTTATTTATTTATTTGGTTTTGGACAGTGACACAGTCAGAAACACATCTAAAAGTAAAAAAGTCGCCTTCTGGGTTTGAGAAATTTTGGAATTTCATTGTTTTACATTGAATTCAAAGTAGATTTCAAAACTGAAAGGTCAAATGCTAAACCTAGAAATTGGTATTTAAGGACATAATTTGAATACAGCGACTCCTAAGGAGATGAGAAAAATGAGACAGGGAGAGAACACGCTGCCAAACCTACTAGCAAAGTCTAAATAGATTAATGACATATATCCATATCAACAGATCTGCATGTTTGGCTAAATGTTATTTTGGAGGAAACATTTTATATAGTTTAATTAGCTTGGTGCAGCTTTCTGCATAAACTCTGAAAAAGCAACTGCCAGTAGCTGAAGAATTGTCTCCCCATTCATTTCATACCTTAAAGAAGAAAAGACTGTAGGTTATGAATATGATGTGTCCTCAGCCTCCTTTCCACCACCTTCCAGGATGCTATGAATTTCAGGAGGATATACAAATTAATAAAGGGGTTAGGCAAAGTCATGAAGGATAGATAAACTGATAAAATAAATTACCATGGCATGGATAAACACACTGGCTCCAGAAATCTCTATATTCTGGTAGAAATGGTATAGGTCACAGCACATTCTTACGTTGCAGCGCTCTGGAATTGCTTTTCCTACTTTCCTGTTTAATTCACAGCAGTAAATCCTTTCCATCCCCTTTTTGCTCTCTTTCTTTTTTTTGATTGAAAGAGACTACATTAACAACAACTTTTTCACCCTCTCCTGCATTTGCTGGCCCTTTACTTTTAGCCATTATTCATCTCCAAGTTCTGCTTCCCCCTCCTGAAAATAACGATTTTTTTTGTATTGATTTTTTTTAACTAAGCAGAACAAATGTCTTCCTGATTAAGAAGCCTATTTTCATTTTGGTTTTGACATAGTTTTCTCTAAATGAAACTAAAATTTTATTTGATTCTAGGACCTGCTTCACAAGTCTCCAACTCTAGGTATGGAGAATACTTTTCAAAATGAAACTCAAACTACTGAAAATGTAAATTTGATAAGATTTAAGAGCCAATGTAAATTCAGGTAAATGCCAATGAACTCAGTCTGATTACATTTGTGTAAATCCATTTTCATTAAACAAAAATCAGTCTAACAAAGAGGAGTTTTACATCAAGGGCCAGCAGTGTCTTGTTTTGTCTTTTTGTCTCTTTTTGTTTTGTTGGGGCTTTTAAAAAAAATTAAATTAGCTACTGCCTCCACCCTGCAATACAGACAGAATTTTAGTATTCCGGGACTGTGAGTGCAGTTCTGGTGGTAAATAATTTGAATCATGTTTCAGGGGTTGCAAGGCTCCACACACTCCTAAGAATTCTGTGTTACTGAAAAGTAATAAAATAGAGAGGAAATTGGGCTGACAGAATTCCAGAACCACAGAAATGCTGACAGACCTAGGCTCTTATCAGTCTTTGACAGGTGTATTTAGGTATTCTTGGGTTATTGCTCTTGGACCTATTAACCTCTACTGAGCCCAGATTTCCGCCTCTTACATTCAAGATCACATAGGAATACCAGGGGCATGTAATTTAATAGAAACTTCCAGCAAGTACATTATTTCTCACATCCTCAATCTTTCTCCCACCCCCAAAAACCTCACAAAATAAAGTAAAAGTTTTGTTTTATCTACTAAGCATAAAGAAGCAGACCATGGATGTTAGGATGGCAACAGAACTGTTGTAGAATGTATTTCCGCTATTAGTTGTTTCCTTTGCAGGCTGTTTCTTTTTCAGGGCTCCCTGACAAGTACAGTATATAACTGTGGACTTGGAAACGTCTACATTAGGGCAATTCTACCCCAAAAAGTAAGAACAGATAGCACCGTGGATTTTATTTTTTGACTTTATATATTCCTAACCTCAAAAAGTACTGATTTCAGCTGCCAGCTGTACAAATATCTTCTCCTGCATCATCACTATTATCAAGAAGCTCAGAAGATGAAAAACAACTCTTTGTTATATCTGTGCACCACAGGACTTTTGATTATATTCCTGAGCTGTACCTTGGCATTGCCCATTACCTTCAGCAAAACCATTACAGTAATGTATGGGGAAGTAGCAAAGATCTCCACAGATGCACACTAACATTCAGAAATGAGACACCAAGGCTTTTCTCCGAAGTTTTGAATATATAGGATGATAAGGTTTTGGCCAAGATCCAACACAGGGAAGTTTGTAAAAGAATTGAAAAGAGATTCTGGTATGCAGCCAAAGCCTCTAGTTAATACTAGTTTTGAGGTTGGCTTCCTTATCTTAATATTTAATGCACATTTTTCATTTCTTGCATTGTACCCCAGAGTACAACACAGTTGCTTTGGCCTCTAGGGAGAAAAGTACCTCACCAAAAAGAAACTAACCAAAACTACATAGAATCATAGATATCGCAGAATCCTTTAGACTGGAAAAGAAATTAGTTCAACCATTAACCAAATTTTGTCTTGGAACAAAAAGGACTGTACCAGAAATCCAAACAAATAGAAAAAAACCCACCTCTACTCTTTGGCCATCAGCTGAATTACTCTACACTAGTAATTTAATGAAGGCCCTAAATGTGCAGTAATGTCTTTAAGCATCCTTATGCTTTTTAGAAAGGTCTGCTTTACATGGATATATCAGATAAATAAATCAGTTCACTAGTTCTGGAACATATCCCCACTTGGAAGGGGGAAACCCATTATACTATCTTGCCCCCTTAAATATCTAGCATGTCAGCAAGTTCGCAAAAATTGCCTTGTCACATGTAGAGAGTGCAAAATGAAAGTTTTGGGGATGTGAGGATATGCAGGTCACTACTGCCATTTTGGGAGGGTCACAGTCCATGTCCCAGTGCACCAAATCTTTTCACTAGTTCGTGCGATAGAACATTGTCACTGCTCCATCCTGCCACGTGGTAATATCACAACACATCCACCGATGCTAACAGGCAATCCCAAACTATGGTCTTGCCCTCCCAGCACCACAAAGTTGGAACTGTACCCGAAGATCTATATTGGACACAGTGAAGTAACTCTGTCCTGCCCTGCCTGTTATAGTGTCTGGAGTATGTACTTTATTACCTATTGAGGGTAATGGGCCGTTAGCTAAGTAGAACAGTGCTATTAATGGGTTCTGTTACAATATAATGCTTCGTTAACAGAGCTCTCAAAGAAATCAACAACTTCAAAACTCCCATAATCAATCTAATTTAACCTGATATATGCTCTGTCAAATTGCATTTCAAAAGGCTTTTATAATACCAAAATTCAGTTATCTAGTAACAGCATTAGCAATGTTAATTTTCTAATCAGAACGCAAAATCATTAATTAACCATGCCTTCTTTAAGTAAAATAAGCTGCAGGTCCTACTCAGTAACCCTACAGATCCTTTGATGTTTATGAGTAGAAAGGGTACATTCTCCTCTGGAAATACCTGTGAGGCTTTCCTTAATGCTAGTGTTTGCCTTGGACACATTATTGTTTCACTGGTTCTGAGCCTCTCCTGTTTTTCGATCTTATGCTATTACCTACAGTCACACAAGATTCATGCTCCATAGTGCGAGTAGCACTTTGTGGTGGTCCCTGCTTCAAGGAAACAATGTTTGGGGGTTAGTCTCAGCAGTCCAGAGACATTGCTTTGCCATCAGGTCTAGCCTGTCCTTATATTAAGCACAGTAGCACATAAAAGAGTTCATAATTGTAAAAGGATTGGAAACATCGCCCAAAATAAGAATGGTAATTTTGCCAGAACTAAAGGATCCACCTATCTCCAGTAGTGGCCAGAAGTGAATAATTCCCCTGAATATTCTCCTAGCACTCTACTATTTATATTTACAGCTTCTGGGTCTTTCTGAGTGGTTTTGCCTGATGGATTTCGGCCAGTGCACAGCTAATCTGAACTTGAATCCCTGCAAACCATTTGCATCCCCAGTTTTCTTAGAAAACAGTCCCACAGGACTACCACTCATCATGCAAAAACCCACATCTGTTTGCTGTTTCATCATTTGTTTGTTTTTAATCTGTTGCTTATAAACTTTGTTGAGGAAATGCAACAGAAATATATGAAATTAATAACTTTAATTTACACCTTTATTACTTAAAATCAGAAAGTTCATTCTATTCCCTGGAAACAACTGTTTCCATACTTCAAGTGTTATTAAGAGGTCATACATAAATTTTCCTTTACAAAAGCCCAACAAAAAAACAGAGGAATTATTTTTAGACATTTTTTCAGGCAAAGATTAATGTGCAAGAAGCTTACACTACATATTTAATAAATTATTAAAACAAAAATTAAAAACAAAATTGTAAAACAATAGCTTAGCAACTGTTCTGCCCTTTACAATCAGGGACTTAATTTTACTGGGAAAAATTGTGCTCCATGCTCCAGAAATATACCACGTAAACTTGATGATAAAGCAATTGTATACCAAACACTAAAATTATGTTACAGCTTCAATGTTACTAGGCAAAATGAAGAATATTGCTAAGGTCATAAACTTTTTCATGACAACACTATAAGACAAAACCAAAAAAGTATGCATAATTCTTTATTTATTTTTATAATAATAGATTGTCATGTAATAGTTTATTGGCTCTTTAAAAAAAAAATTCCTATTTTTCAGATGGAGCATTTACAGAGAATAATGACAACCATAAAACACAGCCATCATGAAGTTTCTTACACCTATATCTGAATAAGTAAATGGTTCTCAAATTGTGCTCCATCTGTCAAGAAGCTAGTCAGGGAATTTAGTCCCTTCCAAACCTGCTGGCAACTGGTTCCTTAGCCTCAAGCCAATATTTCACTTTGTTTTCCATTTGTAAATTATTTGTGCTTTGCCCTGAAGAACAATGAAATGCTCTGAAGGCCCTGTTCAGCTAACCCTTTAGAAGTAACCATGCTTAATTTTACACATACATGTAATTGCTATGACTTTGACATAACACCTTTTTTTGAAAAACCATGAAAGGAAATTTTCTCTAAGATGGGCCTTGAAGAACTATCTGTAACTTGTTTTTTAACATTGAATCACTAAATGCACATTGGGTGGATTATACAGTAATGATTATTTTCACTTGTAGCTTGGCTGTCAAGCGCATTTGCTTTTAATTTATAGAGTATGATTTCTTTCTGAAGTATAGAAGTGCCCCCTTAAACTCTCAGAAATGGGGAATAAGAACATGCCCAGAAATAATTATCAATAGCGAATAGTTTATGCTGTTGATTTCCTTTTCTTCAATTTTTTGTGTATTTTCAGTTTTTAAAATAACAGATCATTGCTGATGAGAACATCTAAATAAAATGAAATTTCTGTGTTCGGCACACAGATGACTAAACTGTTGGAAATTGGACCTAGAGTCACTTTGCCATGGTATTGACCTAGCAGATGTTATTGCACATACTGCATATACAGCTGTGCATTGACTCTTTCTGAAATTCACAGCTGTCCTAGAAACCATAAAAGAAGGTGGTTTGAGCTGATTTTATTTATTTTACAAACTAAAATTAAAACAGAAGTTGATGGTTAAAGTCACTTTACAAAATTACTGATTCTGTAATTGGGTGAAACCGCACATATGCCTCAGCAGAAACCATACTGACTTTATTTTCCAGACAAAATAAACGGCCTTTGACACTCAGTGTTTCCATTTCAAAAACTGAGCCCTGTTTCTTCCAAAAGTGAGAGGAGCATCTCCCATTAGCTTTCTGGCTGATGGAACTGCATGCATCTTCAGCACACCATTCCTGGAAATCAGGCCCCAGATGCCTGATCAGCAGAAAATCAAGAATCATAGAATGGGTTGAGTTGGAAGCCACCTGAAAGATCATCTAGTTCCAACACCCCTGCCATGGACACTTTCCACTAGACCAAACTGCTCAAAGCACCATCAAACCAGGGATGAGGCATCCACAACTTCTCTGGGCTACTTGTTCCAGTGTTGCACTACCCTCACAGGAAAGAATGTCTTCCTAACAACTAATCTCAGTCTTAGCATTGTTTCCAGGAGGATCTACTCCATGACCTTGCTGGCCTCCACTTCCCCATGTCTTCCTTTTTTTACCTTTTTAAAAATGGAGGTTATGTTTCTCCTTTTCTGGTTAGTGGGAACTTCATCTTGACTGCCACAACTTTTTAAGTAGGACAAATAACGGTTTATTCACTTCACCTGCCAGATCTGCAGATACATCTCATCAGGTCCGATGGCCTTCTGGTCCCAGTGAGAGCCCACATTTTCCCTAGTCTTTCTTTAATCGCTGACATACTTTAAGAAGCTTTTTAAAGTTCACCCATGGAGGTTTGTGCTCCTCCAGGCCCTCCCAACAAGTGCAGACACTGGTGGAAGCCAAGGAGCCTCTTAGTCAAGCCCTGTTTCAGACAGTCAAAGAACCACCATATTTAGGAAGAATGTAACATGTGTCTGACACTAAGCCTACACACAACTAGTACATTGTATTAAATGCCATTTTCATAGTAAGTGTTCAAAGACACCTCTACAGGAAAAAAGGATATTTCAAACAAACTAAGAATTTCCATTTTCTATTTTCCACTGAATCTTTCATTTAAACTGGTATTTCAAACCATGGACAAATATATGGCACAGGTACCATTTATTCACCCCTAGGTTAAAAGCATTCCCAGTTATAATAATTAACTCTAATCATATAAAATTCAGAACCCATAATTTTCTTATAGCTAAGTATACCTCCAAAGCTGGTCTGATGGTTAGGCAATAGTGTACTCTTCTATCTAGACTCAAGTTACAGCTGAGTATGTGATATATTGAATACATATTACATTCCTCACATGCTACTTTTAATTTAGCCTGAAAAAGAATTGCTGAAGCAGATGATTCTATGTTTACAAGAGACTGTGAGAAGTTCATTATCTAAACATGGGTTTATGTCATTAAATCAATGACATATCATCTATCATACTATCCAAATTGATAAGAAATTCTCAGAATATTTATCCTGAAGTCAATTAAAATTATATTCAAGAACAAATGGAAGGGATATGGTTAAGCAGTGTTTTATTCAATACATCCAAAAGTTAAAATGGGTGCTGTTAAATAACTAGAGAAACATTTGCCACAGAACATACAAAACATTACAGGTGCTCCTGTAGCTTTTGCATTCAGCAGCTCACTTGAAGCTCAGTTTCAGAATTCTGAACATTTGTCACAGATGTATATTTGTCCTATTTCTAGCCCCTCTTCCTGGAGTGACTTTGAGAATTCAAGCAAAATAGCTGCAGCAAGACAAAATGGAGGAAAGAAAAATTCCACACATTCTACTCCAGCATCTATTATCTATGCAGCATCTTCCATTTATCTTTCTTGCACTGCAAAGCCATCTCAGGCTATCTGTCTACCTCCTATTAATGAATTATGAATATACCTGATAATTAAAATTTGGTATTTACATTCCTGGCTATGCAGTGGCACAGAGCTGTCGCTCTGTGTTAAAAGCAAGGTATGCAGCTCTCCAGGTCTCTGGCAGCAATTCAAGAAGTCCTGCTAGAAACACTTAGCAGACATGCTCTTATGACACAGCCACAGTGTATTAACCCTAAAGAGCAAGAAAAAAGCTCCATATAATTTCAAGGCATATAAACAAGCACCAGTTATTTTGCTTATTAAAAGGTCTGAAAGTTTCTCCCTGAAATCACCTATTTTTGGAGTCACTTACATTCATCTTAGTGGTAGCAATTGAGCTTTTAATGACAGTACTCTGCAGTAAGCCTGAGGCTGATAATCAGCGTTTATAGGCTCTTACCTCTGTGGAAGAAATGCTGATGCCCTCTTCAGTCCTGCTCTCCCACCCCCTCCCCTGCGAGGATGCTGGTGGAGAGGCACCAGGCAGCTCCTTGTCCAGACCCCAGCCCCTGGCAGCCAGCCACTGAGGTAGGCATTGCTCAGCACGGCTGGAGCTCAATCCAGGTTTGTTCCATTACCCCCAAATAGCTGCAGACCCCCCCTCCCCCCATGGCTTTTGTGCAATTATACCAACCTAACCTCAGTCCCATCCTATAATGAGCCCTGCCTGCTACCCATGTGTGTACACATCCCTTCCTGAGGCCAAGCTGGGATGGGACAGTGGCTGCAGAGACAGCAGCATCCTGCAGTGAGGGGTGCCACCAGCCCCGCCTGGGAGCACTGGCACATCTCCTGGTGGCGGTGAGGCAGCAGCTCCTCCGCAGGTCGGTAATGACCCGTGAAACAGCATTAATCCAACACAACACCCGCCCTTGTGTGCCTCACTGAAATGGACCTTTGCCCACATTTGCCCACTGTGGAGTTTTAAATTTTTTTTAAGATTGGTTAAGTTTTAGATGGGCAATTCTTGTTTATTGTTTTTGAATGTGAAAAAAAAAAACCCTAAACAAAAAAGCACAACAAAAAACCAAAACAAACCAAACAAAACCACCACCAACAAAGCAAAACCATCATCCCAAGCATATCTGAAAGACTACACCTGAATGCTTGTATCTCTTGCTCACACCTGATCATGTCACTAACCCTCTTCTCAGAAAGACATGAATGTTAGAAGGACATTTTCTGCCCCCACTGCAGAAGGACTTTCCTTCAGGTTACAGTTGGTCTATTTGACTACAGAATATGGAAAGCACAGATGGCAGGTATGACAAAAAAAGTATAAAATACATATATATAAATCATCCCTGATAGTTGGCAGGCCCCTTTCATAAACCTTGGTGGATGTGATGGCCCAGGAGGGAAGGGAGAAGGCAGGGCAACACCACATCAGGCAGTTCACTGAGACTTGACTCCACTCATCTCCAGCTGCCCGTTCTCGTTTTTCCAGGGTGCCCTCTTTACTGCTTAAACCCAAGAGATCTGCTGCAACCTCTCTAGATCCAGATTGTGCTCTGGGCAGCACCACTGACAATGACAGAGTAGCAAGAGGGGCAGAACAAGCTGCTGAAAATCATCATCATCATCCTGTGATGGGGAGTGGGACAGAGATGACTTGCTACAGTGAGTGTGCACATCCCTGAATATCAGAAAACAGTAATTAAGTTGAAGTAGATAAGTACAGCACCTAAAATACCATTAAATTACTAATACTAGTTTGCTGCTCCTGGCCAAATTTCACTTTGGTTTTACATCTCTGCAAATTCTGAAAATTGCCTTAAGTCTCTAAAATGTCTCTGGCTTCCCCATCCTGAGAGGGACAGCAGAGCACTGAGCCAAAGCTTTGCCCCGGGAATTTCCAGCTGCTCATTTTTTTTGTTCTCACACTGGGTGCTCTAAATAAGCAATCGGATGAATATTATCACAGAGTTATTATATCTGTCATAAATTTTAAAAACTACCTATCTAACTGTAAGCCAAATTCCTTCAGAGACTGTAATTAATCCAAAAGCTGTCTGAGTGCTAGATTTAGTATTTTGAATTAGCTGAAAGTAGTATAAAACTGTATGTACAGAAAAACAGCTCTCTGTTAGCTCTAACATTTACAGACATTTTTGGGCAAAAATTTGAACCAGACATTAACAACTTGGTCTAAGTAAATTAACTCCCATCCATGCTTCCAACAGTGTATAGGAATTTGCCCTGCCAGGATGTGCAATGCATAAAGTACCTTAAAGTCTCTTCCTGAAAAGCATCTCCTAAAGGTTTACAGTTCTCCACATAAAGCCAAAAAAGAGCATTTTAAAGGTATTTAAGTGTTTTATAAAGCTTTCTCTACATATAGAAGAAACCAAATAAGATGTCTTTGCATTTATCTGCCTCCAAAGTTAAACCTAAGACACCATCCAAAAATGCTGTAGGGTAGCCTCAGTGACCTGTCCCTATCATCCCAAATCTCCTTTCTTAGGGGACAATAGTGTCAGCCAAGCGCATAAGTGCATACTTTTAAAACATAGGTAAAAATCTTAAGAACACAAACAGTCTGAGCTCCAAAAATTACTCTGGGTAGGGGCTTTCCTGGATGAAACATAGATGCAGGAGAAAAAAGGACAGGGTTGCCAGCCGTCTTCTGCTCTCTTCACGTCCTTGGCAAAGCCAAATGGAGATGGAACTACCAGTAGTTCCAGAACTAGACACAGTAGTGTAAGAAACAAAATAACCCAGCAAACCTCTGCAGCAATCCTTTAGGACCACTGTCATATCATTTCCAGGGGATTAGATCCAGACAGACATCAGGGACCAAAACATCTTCCGTTTGGCCAGGATGACCACAGAAGAGAGTGAGAAGTACTACAGTATAACATCTGACGTTTGCCTTCTCATACAATGATGAGTGGTGGGCTGTGGGTAAAGACATTTCACCCAGTGCAACTCTGGGAACGGCCACATCAAGGCTGCCCTCTGCGAAGGTCTACTGTGGGTTACAACTTGCTGTACAGAGAACCAGAATTGTGATACATCCCAGATTTTAGGAAGTCTGAGCCATTATTTTCTCTCTTGAAGTCAAGCATCAAGATAGCCACATTAATGGAAGTGACAAACACACTTCTTTCAGTAGCCCTTGCTACAGACGCAGGGAGATAGTCAGCTGCGTTCCTGTCTTCTGACAGGTTTTGAATGCTTCCATCTCTGTCTGCTGAGAGAGGTGAGAAAAAGGGACAGGTTCCCAATAAAAGCTGGAGTTGTTCTGTATTCTCAACATGGAAAGTTACAGTCTTCATCACACACGTGAAAAAAAAATCTAGGATTTTTAATCACTTTGCTATTTTTGTCTTGGTGAAAAAAATACAGCACCAGCCTATTATGGTTACACATATCCTTAAGGAACTTATCATCATCACAGCACTAACAATAGGTACATGAATGTGAAAACTTGACATTGAACTTTGTAATTTTAATTAAATGCAAAACACTTTTTTTGAAGGGTAGGAAAAAGCCCCATAGGATTTTATTTCAGTAGACAGAAACTGCTAACCTACTTCGCCAATAATCCAACAGTTTGCAGACAACACTTACACAGACAGGACCAGAAAAGAAGATAGTGCATTATCTGAATGCAAATCTTAGGAAACCAACAGGCTTAAAGCTATACATCTGTGTTGCATTTTTGGTTGCACACACCTAACTCTTGCTAGTACTTCTAAGATCTACACGATGTGCAGTCAAGAACGGAAAATGTCTTATGTAAGCATGCTCCCTCTGAACCGGAGAGATTACCCTTTAATGTCCTCCTGTCTTTTATAGGCACACAGAGGAAAAAAACCTTCTCCATGGTGCTGATTCCCCTCATTCACATTATCTTTCACGACTTCATTTGTGCAGTCAATTGCTCACAGACATGAATAGGAAGGTGGCAGTACAGCCCTGCCTTACCATATAAAATATAAGGGAGCTGGAAGGTGAGGCCCGGGAGAGCAGTTTCTCAAGGTGATGCTGCTGGCAGGGGACATCCAGACCTTTTCAAAGGGGTAACATTATGCTGGATTTCATTTTAATCTCACAGACACTAAATAAGTGCAAGGAACTGCAATAATTATTATTATCCTATTATTGTAATTGCTCAAAGGATTTTCTGCTAGTCTCCCATTTAGCATAGTATGTGAAGGGCTGACAAAGAAAATGTGATTAAGGTGTGAAGCTCTGGTGTCTGCCAGCTGTTCAGAAGTGTACAAGATTCCCATCATAAACAGTAACTGAAAGAACGATGGGCTTTATGGGGCTTTCACCAGGAAAAAAAAATACAGGAGTCCTTCAACATCTGCCAGAGACCCAGGGAAGAACAGAGGGAAGCAATCCAATTCATCTGTATAAACTGCTTTTTGTGGTACAGCATCACCACTTCCTCTTTCCACCCACTCCCTCAAAATATAAAGTATTGACCATGATGGAGTCTAAGGCAGACTGGGTCAAACAAGGTAAGAGATGGAAACAAGCACAGTTTTTCTGAAGCCGTATAAGGATGTAATTTTTTTCTGTTTATAAGCAAGAAAAAAATGCTTTATGCTCTTTCTCTTTCCTTCCTTTCCCTACAGTAGTTAAGCTGATGGTTATTTGTAATCAATACATTACAGGAGCTAATAAGATGCTGTGGCTTCTGGATGCTGAACCCAGAAGCCACAACAGCCTGTCTCTAGCTGTGGGGTAGCTATGCGACATGTGACTTAGCCCCTGGGAGGCTGGGATGCTCTTCAGTAGTGCAGAGCCTGGGAAGCATCCTGTCCACTGCTTCCACTGGTGGCACTCCATGAACCCTGTCCCCATTTTGTCATAAAAAGCTAGGGCATGTAACAATAAAAAGCAGGGAGAAAAGAATGGCTGATGGAATAAAACAAATTTCTCTGTATCTCTTCAAACAGTACTTTTCAGTGTTAAGCTCTTCCAAATCTATTAACTCCTCCTGTGCTCCACTGGACATGTGGACTAGGTGTTACTTCCCCATCCATACCAAGTTTTCAGCTTGGCACAACAACACATTCACCTTGAAGTTTTTCAAAGTCATGTCAGCCCACACCAGCTGTAATCCCTGGTTCACAAGCACCAGCCACACCTTCCTACTCTGTTTTCAGAAGCAGAAAATTCCCCATGCAGCAAGCAGTGCTGCACATCAGTCCTTTCTCCACTCTCTGAAACCTCTTACCTGAACACTGAATAATGGTGTTTCTTAAATACACGACTCCTGCTGCGTCTTGAATCCCTTCTCCCTCTCAAATGAGGGACAATGGAGGGCAAAGAACAACTGCAGGTGCAAGGTCTCAAACTTGTTCAAGTCCTTACTCCATGTAATCTGTCAGTTATCAGTCTGCAAAGGTCCCCAAAGAACCAGCGCAGACCCACCTCCTACCTGGGCTGAAAAATCACCTCACACAATGCCTGGCTCAACTTTGCCAATTATATGCCGCACATGTGCATTTGCATTAACTGTGCCCATTCTTCTTCTGGGTTATCTGAAAATACCTCATCATTTTCCAGCTGATTTTAATAATAACAACTGAATAATAAATCATTTAAGTAAACCATTTAATGGATGGAGTGATAGCAAACAGGATGCTGTAAGTACAGCTATTAGTATACCAATAATTAATTGCTGAGGTCTTCCGTTACTATTTCTTCCTGGTTTAGAGACTTTTGGTATAAGGAAAGAAAGGGTTTGTCCTTTTTTCCTCTTTCCATCTGTATTTATTATTCAGAATAGCGCAACAGATCATCAAAGACAGATATGAGAGCGCTTCTGCTATTCATTTATCCAGTCTTTTGCTTTCTGCAAATATTCTTGTGCATTAAATCTCATTCATCATCATGTTTGTGTTCAGGCTGCCATCTCCTCCAACACACAAAGCAGATGAAACTAGGGATTTTCAAAGCTAAATTCATAACTCTTGGTAGCTTAAGCTAACAGCCCAAACCTCCAGATGAAAGCAGTAATAGTTTTACATCCTCTGTGGCTCATAGAAAGGGAAATATATATAACATATATGACCACTAAGTTGTGTTTGTAGGTAGAGTCTGTGAATCCCCCACATAATGGGGATTAGCATACATTTGTTAGAAAAAATGTACTTAATGGTCTTTGAACACATCTACGAAGCTTATATTATTGTTGCTTCAAGCCACAATTCCTTCTGCGGGGTTAGATGTTCTTCCTCAGGAGAGGGAACCCCCTCACCCCTCCGTTTGTGTCCATCCAAAGTATTTTTCAAGGGAACTTGAAAAAGGCCCCAGCAATTCCTTACATGTCTTGCCACGGCATCAGTCATGCTACTAAGGGTGTCCCACACGACCCTTCTGTGCAGGCAAGACACAGCAGCAAGACACAGCAGCAAGACACAGTGCCAACCAGCCAGAAGAAACCAAGGGCTCTGAGAGCTGCACAACTACAACAATCATATGCAAATCATGCTGATTATGGTAACTCTCTAAACTAAAGACCAACAACAAACCCAGTAGGCTTTTTTTTTTTCTGCTTGCCTACTCGGTATGACTCCTACATTCAGCACAGGTAAACACAGTGAGTGACATATCCAAATGATGTGTTGATGACGTGACGATTTACCTATAATTTTTTTCAGTCTTCAATTCGACACTGGATTTATTTGGAAAGATAAGGCTGGCTGACTAGCATCTGGCTGACTAGCATCACCCAGTCAGACTGGGTGATCAAAATGGTCCCACCAGCCTTAGAACACAATAATCTGTGAACACTATTACACGCTATCCGCTCTCCCATTTCTTTTTTTGACCTTTACTTTTCCTTCTTTGAAGCATGATGCTCTTAGCCATCAGACAACATTTCATCCCCCAGACTGCTTGCATATCTTTCCTATATCATCTGTAAGAACTTGGATCACTTCCATATGCCATTACTCCTGACCTTCCAGACACACACTTTCAGGGGGCATATATAATCCCACAAGAGATGCACATGTAGGTCCTGCCAATACACCTCTTATGCTCGTTTCCTGGGACATTTGCTTGTGCCTCCAGACAGCAACTCCAGTTCTTATCTATATAATAACATATCACTTACAGTATTACTCTACTGCTTTTACACCCAAGAGAAGCACTGAACAAAGATACTGATTTTTAAAAAAAAGAACCTGAGAAAACAAAAACCCTGACCAGCTCTCAAGAGGAGGCCACACAAACAGCTAGCTACAAGACAGCATGAACAGGGTATGCAAACAGCCCCAAAAGCCAGATTCTTACCTGGCTTGTGCTCTCTAACTGAAGAAGTGAGAAAAACTCCTGAGTCAGCCAAGAGCCCACGACTATCGATTTTTAAAGGAAATTATCTTCCCAGCTGCAGTGTTTCTGAAATGTCCACTCTTAAACACTCTTCTCAGTTTAAACAAACGGAAACACCCAAGGCTGGAAGCCTTTATTAGCAAGCCTCTCCACAACACAGAAAACCTGGAGAAAAATCACTAATAGAAGATCCTACACTACTCTGCTGAGACCACAGTCCTGTAAAATCTTGTTCTTTTTCTCCCCACATCAGCTTAGGTGAGGAAACACAGGGTTCAGTGTACTGATAGGCAGGTGCTTTTAAAAATTAAAAACTGCAGCTTTTTCCCCTGAATTTTACATGAATGTATCTGTGCTTGATAAAGTCTTTCTCACTTATACTTCATGTTCTCCAGACCTTAACACAACACCATCCAGACCCATATCTCACATTAACTAGTAGCATGAAATACTTCTGCTGTAAATTAGGAATAATCAAGCAGAACAAGAAGCTTTTGGGGACAAATAATATGCTACATTTTGTACGTTCTTTGCTCTACAAGAATTTACTCTCTTTCCCCTGTTTCTGCCTTGAATATGTATTACACAAATCACTTTACCCACTTGGGAAACAGGTCTGACCCTGACACTGAAAAAACAAGCCACGTGATATCAGTGAAATCTCTAACAAAAAGAAATCACAGAATCATAGAATGGTTTAGGTTGGAAAGGGACCTTGAAGATCATCTAGTTCCAGCAACAAAGCATCATGTATAGGTGTGAAAGAAATGAACAAACCAGAATATTTTGTATCTAGGAATTATTAGGAATATATATTAGAAATAATAATTCCTAATTATTTCGTGTAATACTTTCTAATACTAACATATGCATCACCTTTTGCAGCACAGTGTGAAAAAGTAAATTCCATATCCCGCAGAGCTGTGGCTAGCAAAGCCTCAATTCTTTTCAGCAATTAACTTTCCCTACCTGTGAACTTTCCTAAACAACCTATTTGATGGATATTCACTAGGCATACCTGAACTGTATGAAAAGACAATATACAAATAAAAATGAAGTTCAAATTTTATGGGTTTAAGAGTGTACTATGGAAATACACCATAAAAGCAACTGGAAGAGCATGCACACAGAAGTGGCACAGAATCTACCTCACATTGAGTCTGAATGTGAGAGACGGAGGAAGTGTTAAGAGTAGTTAAATATTTATATATTTATAAATTTTAGTATGCCATTAAAATGTGTTTAAAGCCTTTCCCCACAAATAATCTAATAAATAAGGTAGTGAAAAGTGTAAGTACCTTTTGTATCTTTTGTGCTGTATTTATATTTACAATAAAAAACACCTGCAGTCATGCTCATGTTGCCTGTGAATGCAGTGAAAGGTACAGCACAAACCTGCATTTTTCAGGAGCAATTGTTACATACAAATACAACACTGAAATAGCCTGTGAAACATAAGAAGACAGTAGCCCAAATGGCATTCTTTGAAAACAGGCAATTATGTACCAGGGGTCCAATTTCTAAAGATTTTGTTTTTTTGAAATAATAGGAGTTAAGCAATTTCATACTTCTAAAAATTTGAGCTATGAGACGAAAGACTGAGAACAGATTCACTTAAAGCTGATTCCTACTACTCCCTCTTTATAAAAGGTTCTAATCTGCAATCACTGCTCAGGTAGAGCCCGTATTTAAATCACAAGCAGCTCTGTCTGAAGAAACAACTGCAGGACAAAGGCTAGTATTGGTACTGGAATTCATTAATATTAGCATAGCTGGCCAAAACCCAGTAAGTATCTTGGCATTCCCCTTCGAGTCCAACATAAAGCTTATCTATAATCAGTTTTGGAGGAACTGGTGAAGAGGAAGGGTAAGCGGCATCTTTCCAATGCATTGCCAAGACACTGGTGATGGGTGTGTGTCACTCTGGTTCCACCTTCTTACCATAAGGAACCAGAAACATAATAGCTGCAATTATTTGAACAAGTCAGGCAGACACTTTATCGGGATTATGGGAAAAAGAATCAGAAGACCAGAAGATCAGGGAAGAAACAGAAAAACCAGTGCTACCGGGAAGTAGCACTACTGAGAGCAGACAGCTGACTCGTGTTACCGCACAGAGGACAGATTTTCCAAGTGCTCAGCAGTAAGCAGGTCCCACAGGAAAGGCAGGTGCTGCTGAGGACTCTGGAAAATGCTAGAACGTTTCGGAGTGACAAAAGGTAGGACAGCCTTTCTATTCGAACTTGGGTTCCTGAAAGCAGACATCACTAACAGAATTTTTGAGAGTCCTCAACCCATAACTGCATTGATAAACAACTGAATACACATCAACATTGCTAAAAGCCAGTAAGATCTTCAAAATAATAATAATAAAAAACAAAGATATGTAAGAACCCAAACAAGACAGAGGAAGATAATAAAACTTCTTAGAAAACTATTAAAAGTAAAGCAACACCAAAATTTCCAAACAAGACACTTTTGAGTAAATTTATTTTCCAAAATTCAGAACAATTCTTGATTTTAACAGGAATAAATTATCTAGTTTGACTTTGTGTCCCATCACATAATTTTGGTATGCCCACCTCAGTTGCAGAAGCAGACTTGGTTCTGTATTAGCCCAAAATCTTTGTCTCAAGCTAACTATCCAGAGGAACGGAAATCCAGAGCAGAGGCCAATTTTTCCTATAAATTACACTGGTGCAATCATATGGACTTCTTCACTTTTGCACTATCACAAATTTCATACTCTTTAAATTAGTCACATATTAAGGAACAAGATCTATAAGAAATGATTATTTGATCCAACATGTTTAAGTCCAAAGAACTTCACCTGCTCACAATCTGAATGCGAACAATTCACAGTAGGATCTAAAACCATTAAAAAAATCAAAGCAGATGTCTTCTCTCATGAACAAGCAAGTCTCAAAACAATCAAGATCTAAAAATTAAATGCATGAGTTATTTTGACTAGCATACAAACTTAGATTAAAATTATAAAGCTGAAATTAATCAATTTAATTTACTTGTTAAAGTGCTTTGTCCTACACAAGGAATACTGCACTTCATTGGAGGAATGAAGGAACACAATCCTTGTTATTAGTCCTCTGAAATGAAGACTAAATTATTTCTATAGGCTACAATAAAGCTTTTGAGTACACTTTTAGACAGTCCAGTAACGTGCTAGGATAAAAGTCTCGTTTCTTGCCAGGAAAATAGATGTTCTGAATATTCAGTGTAGAAATCTGACTATATTTCAGCAAAAGCTCGTAATTTCTTTTTCGAACAATAACCTTGAAAATTAAATCCAGACTGATGGATTGGAGCTATTGATAGTTGATCTGCTCTCTGTTGTATGGCTATTTACAAGTATCACATTTAGAGCAATGAAACTCTTTGAATATGGATCTTCTTACATCTTAAAAATATACAGAAACCTTCTTATGGCAGATGACACCAAAGTACACATGCATTCTTTGATTCCATCAGCAAATGCTAATAATAAAAATTTTAAGAGAAATTGTTTTCAATAATTGGTGTCTAGCTTGAGATAAACTCCATGTATTAAAGCAAAACACTTCAAATGGATTTTTGTAATTGATCCTACTTTAGAAGGGTACAGCTCTGTTTTTCTAGCCAACTGGCACACTATTTGGTTTTGCAGTACAAACCTGACTGTATGGTGTGCCTTTATGGTAACTCTCAATATACTCCAAACTGCATCCTTGGGAATACTGCTCAGCTCTTGATAGCAAAATACCATTCAGCTGTACGAAACCTCACTTTCTAAATAAAGAACATCATGGTTTTAAATGACACTGATTATTCAACTAAGGTTATGCTTCTACTGCTAAATTGAGTTGTAATTATAAAGCAGAATTAATAACCAAATTTAATGAAAATCCCATTATGATGCAGCTTAGTAAATCAAAGCTGAAACTGCTGTAAGTAAAATGACAGATAGTCACAATATAAGGGCAATACTACATCTGAGTCTATTTCCTCCGCTTTCTGGAGGTCTCAGCAGGAAGTTAACTTCAAGATGACATTGCCTCTCCCCTCACTAGCAAGCACAAGCCCAGAGACAGACCCACAAAGAGGGGAGCCTGACAAGGGAGGCTCCTGTCTGTCTTCAGGGCTGCCTCCAGCCTCAGTGGGTCTCCCCCAGAAACTGCATTCCCACAGGTGAGGCAGACTCAGGCCCTCCAATTTCAGGTCATCAACCCCACAAAAATCCAGAGGGCACAAGAGTCGAAGAGACTAACTCTTGGAAAAAGAGGAAAGTTATTCCAAGATACAAAATTTTTAATTCCAGCGGGCTTTTCTTCTTTTGATCCATTTGGCACATAATAAACAAAGTTTTATTTTGGGGGGTTTGTTTCTACTGAGATTAAAAGCCACTAAGAATGGAACCGTGCGAAAGAGGAAAGGAGTGTCTGATTTACCCTAAATTACACTTATTAGGTACATATTAATCTCAGAACACAGATGAATTCAAACAGACTCAAAGAGAAAGGCTTTACTTTTAGTATGAAATGCTAATAAAAGACTTGAATCGATCTCTTTTTTTCCCCACCTAAATCAATTCTGTACAAAACCAGCAAACTGGTTATATATTAAGGATTTTTGAAACTTCAACAGAAAAATTCTCAACTACAAGACAGGAGCTGGAAGGCGATTAGGTCTTTGTAAAATTATAGCACCACCTCTCAGAAGTATTCAAGTACATTAACTGTGTTGCTGAGATATACTAATGTACTATATAGAAGGTGCATGGAGGGGAGAAAATTATTTTGCATTCAGCTAAAGAATAAATATATACAACCCTCTCCAAAATCAATGCATTGCTCCAACATGTGAAATCAAGCTGAAGGTAGGTAGATTTCCAATCACTAGCAGAATTTCCTGCTTATAAAGTGCAAACCAATGTATGCCAATAGACAAATGTTTCAGCTCTGGTGTATTGTGTTCTGATGGGTAAGAATCTTGTACTATTCATGTTTTGCAATAATTTTAGCTTTGTCAGTAAGAGGGATTCTCTGAATAATGTATGTAGTGCAAAAGAAATGAACAGAGTTTAAATAAAACACACAAATCCAAAGGGGAAAGAAACAGGACTGTCTCCAAACCAATATAGATCAGATCAATTTTGTTAACTTACAACAGATTTTATCTGCTAAAGCAAGCTGTTTCATATGCATTCATGATTTAGAATAAAACCACTAATGTTCTGGGTCTGTTTGAAGAAAACAAAAATGTGTAAAATAGCCATTAGAAGTTAGCTTTTACAGTGAATATACAAAATTATTCCAGTTCCAAAAGTACTCCTGAGTGAGCCTTCGGATATATACTTTTTATCTACTGAACAGAAAAGAAAAATTAAAGTTTTTCCAGTGTTGCAGTGCGTTACCTGCTAATATGACATCCATAATTCTTTGGAATAATCCGTCTACTGTCCCTAACACATGCAAGGGGCCAGGCCCTCAATCTTTACAAGTAATCACTGAAGAAAATGGAAACAGAAATAGAGGCAACTGGTCATGTCTCAGAGCTTTATGCTTGAACTCACATGCATATTCATCTCAGACCAGCAGCTCTAAGGCTTTTGTACTATATATTTGGGGACATGTGCTCTGAGTAATTTCTACACAAACAGCAAGATCCAAAGCCACCGTTTCACAGCAGTTCAGCAAAGAGTTATCATTTCACACTGCCACGAAATCACTTAATTCAGAGCTGATGGTGGGGGTTCTTTAATTAGGTTAGAAAATCTCACACATCTGCGCTTTAGAAGCCTCTGTCAAGCCAGCAAATTCAATCACATTGAAGCCAGTGTCCTCCAGCTATCAGACAATTGATTTTTGCAGTATTCTGCCCATATTTAGTTTAAGGAACATGAGATATGTTCATTCAGTTGTCAGTCAGCTTGCCTACATTTTATTAGGAGATTTGTTGTTTAAAAAGTATTCTTTAGTATTTAAAATGTTTTTTAAAAAGAAGAAGTAGTCAGATTATTGGCACAAGACTGCAAAACATGAAATAAATACAAACTTGAACTATGCAAAAATATGAGTGGGTTTAAGTGACAAGTACAAACATAAATAAGACCTGTAGGATTATGTCTATTTAATGCAGACATTTACGTAATTATATGAGTGCACACAGACATATAAATTTACTTTTCCCTTTCTTCTCTGTCTCTCCCCATACTGTAAAGACTTGTCATTTCTAAAGCCATTAAACTCTTTGGAACTGAAACTGGGGTCAGTTAAAAAAAAAAAAAAAAAGAATCAGGTTATGAATCACTATTTCTATAAATGACAGCAAACATAACAGAACATGTTTTCCTCAGTTCAAACAATGTAAGGTAAACATAACCTAAGGTGGTTGGACTAAGAGAATAATCTGGTGCAAACAGTCTAATTAAGCAAAGTTTTGGGCAAACCCATTTTGTTAGTCGTATATAGAGATGTGGTCCAATTTTAGACAATTTTAAATTTACGCAAATCAGAATTAATTCATTAACATTCAAACAGACATACTGAGCAATATCCTTAATCCAAAAGTAACAATAGCCTCAGAAATTATTTGTCAGAACTAGATTTGTAGGCAGAATCTAAAATAATTGACTTCACCTAAAATGACTGATTTTAGTATACAAAAATTTTAGTCCCCTCCCTGCTCTTTTGCTAAAAATGAAAGTTTAAAAAAAAACTAGCGCCATTTATTTTCATGGAATATATTATCAGTGCCTGCAAAAGTTGACATCTATTGAAATATATTCTCAATGAACTGCACCTGCATAGATCTGATTCCTTCCAGTTTCAAAGCACCTTTTGAAATATTTTCACCTTATAAAATTTGATACTGATTTTCACACTAAACACAACTAATACATTGCTTAATACAGAATTCACACTTTGGGGGACATCAGTCTTTCCTGAATAGAGGCATTTTTGCAGCTCATAAGCTTTTCCTCTTAAATAAGGTGGCAAGGTCATCTGAAACTTGGAATACTGAAAACTCATATAAATAAATTTAACAATCATGAAATAAACTATACATGAGAATTGCACAGTACATTGTATGTTTACATATTAAGAGGTGCCACAGAGATGGCAGTGAGAAAGTGAAGAGGAACACAGCACGTATTTTAAAGGCATGATGAACACTAAGACATTCTCCAGTATGTTTCTATTTTAAACTCCCTCAGCAATGTTGCTTAGGGCATCTACTTCCAGAGGCAATTCACTCTTGAATGAAGAGGAGGGATTCGAAAACTTAACAGCCACAGAGGAAAACCTACAGAGTCCTGAAATATGAACACCAAAGTAGTAACGGTTCTATGGTCTTCAGCTTTGCTACACTTTATACCACTGTCTTACATAATAGCATGAATTCCTTTTAAGAAGCAAGATATACATGAGGATACATAGAAATAATGCTTTGCCACTTTCAAAGATTAAGCAGTATCCAGCATGTGTTTTAACCACTGATAAAGACCCTGAGGTGATTGAAATGTAGCAAGTTCAGCTAATCATACTTTGCTTTTTTAATAAAAAATAAATAAATTAAATGTTACCTCATTTGGTAAGGGCATTTCTTGTTCCGTTTTCCTCTCATTGTGTGTGTGCATCTGTGTGTATGCGGGTGTGTGTGTTTATAAAATATATAGTAGGAAGAGAATTTGTTCCAGTTGAGGTGGTCTGTGAAATCAAGTAGATCAGATACTAACTTGATTTGGCACCAATGTATGGATGCATAGAGACATATCCACAGGATGTATGCATTACGAAATGGTAAGAGACATTTACAACCTAGAATATAAGAGCAGGGCTGCCTCAAGTGACATCACCAGATCAACTGCAGCGTCAAGCAACTCAGATATATTATCCTGCACACCACTGCTTCCCTGTCTCCTTTCCAGCCATTAGAAAACCGTTTGTGAGTACAAATATTATCACATATTTTCAAATACACACAAGGCACACCATGCACAAAAGCGAACAACAGTAACCAAAGGGCTTATGGACTGGTTGTGCCATTCATAATTTTTCTTTACAATAACAAAATTCATCTCCATAGAAACCCGGAAGCAAGAAACTACAGTAATAACACTAAAGTAAATGTCACATCAGGTTAGTCAGCAGAAGGCAGGAGAGGGGATTTTGCTCCAGTTAGGAATCAACAAGGATTGCTGCCCCTTTTGCTCTCCTGCAAAGGGTATCTGTACAGAAGACAGACTTACTAATGTATTTGAAATGCAAGATAACAATGTGGTTTTCTATTCTTTCCACTGCAATTTACCCATAAGGTGGTCAGATCAGTTTCATGTTTACTTACAGGCATTTGTTACAGCGAAGCTGTTAGCTGTTTCAATGTTGTCTACATGAGGAACCAAATTAAAAGGTGCTTCAGATGCATTGGGGCTGGTGTTATGAAGAAAGATTGCTAATCGAAAAGCAGTATATTCCTGATCTGTGTTCCTGATGAAGAGACCACCTATAAAAAACAGAAAAAAAGAAAAAAAGAAAAAAAAAAAAAAGAAAAATAAGCAGGGTAAATTATTTGCAAGCTACTTACTATCTTTGTTTGCAAGCAACTGTCTCTCCCAAAGCTGCACAGTAAGGCAAGTCTAAGACTTTAATGGATAAGAAACTAATTGTATTCATAATCACAACCATTGCCTTTAAAACACTGTCATCAATTGATTTTAACCTCCCTGATGCATTCTTTTCTGACTTCTCGGTTTCCAGCCTTTCATACATAAATACCCAGATTTGTCATGATTACAGTGACCTTTTAAAGTGCTTAGCCTCCATCTCCCTGATACCGAACACACTGCTAAATCAGCTACTCAACAACCTCTTACATTAAGTGGCAGGCTGATTAAGGGGAACGATGCTTTCTGGATTAAAAAAAAGAAAATACCAACTCAGTGTAGGATAATCTGCGCTGAAGAGGCATATAATGAACTTTGCTCCTGTGCAGCCATGTGCAGGCAGGAAGCAGCTCAGCCCTATTAGCAGCATCTTCACAAGTCCACGAGAAATGATGCAGTGATGGAGCTGAGCTGGAAAGAATTCAGATAGCTGCGTCCCATCTGAAACACGTCCGAAAAGAGGGAAGCCGGAGGCGATGGGAAAGGGGTGAGGATGGGGCACAGGACTACAGGGAGACACCTACAAAATGCTAAACTTTGTAACGACAGAAGAGAACGAAGGACAGCATTGCCGTTTATTCCATCTGTGCCGGCTACCGCAACCTCCCGTGCACAGGACTGCCATCCCTCCGGGAGTCAGGCAAAAGCGGGAGGGGGCTGAAGCATCCAAGGGGCATCATGCCCCGAGCCCCTTCCTCCCCTGCTGATATAGTACACTCGGAGCTGGAATGAGTTCTGCAAAAGACAAGCATCCTCCTTCCCCGCACGCGAACGCACACAAACGTATTTACACGCACAGGCACTCGGAGGCACGTATACACAAACACACGCGGATGGTTCGTGAAGGCATGGAAATGGGATGGTACTGGAGCAGAAATCTGCAAACTGTCTTCAAAGCCTCCTTTCCAACTCACTTCGCAAAAGATTGAACCCCTGGACACACGCACGCAGCCCAATGCAGCGCTTACCTATTTGCACGCTGCTAGGAAAAGCTCCCATTGCTAGTCCCCAAAAGCCAGAAAACAACAAGACAAGCTGTCTGCAAATTATCCTCATCTTCTCTTCTGCCTCTCTGTCTCGCCTCCTCCCGCTCGCTCAAAGAGGCATCGCGGGCGAGAATGCTACACACAAAAACACGAATAAAAAAAAAAAAAAAAATTAAAAAAAAAAAAAAGGAACGGGGAGAAAAAGAGAGGTTTCCCCCTTTTTCTTTTCTTTTTTTTCTTTTTTTTTTGTTGGTTTTTTTTTTTTTTGGTGTGGTTTTGCTTTAGTATTTGTTAGCTATCCTCTCCCGCTCGCGCTCTGCCTCTCTCCCGGCGGCCGCTGCCGCTTCAGCAAGCCATCCCGCCGCGGCGGATTTTTCCCGCAGTCTCCATCGCCGGGGAGCTGTCTCTGTCCGGCTGCGAGGGCTGCACATGCAGAAGATGGTGGTGAGTTTGGCGGCGGGGGGGGCAGGAGCGCCTGCTGGAGGCGCGGCGCGGCGCGGCCGGACATGCGCCGTGCACCCCCCCCCTCCCTCCACCGCCCGCCCCGCCGCGCTCCGCTCCGCTCCGCGGGGCCCCCGCCGCCGGCAGGGCCTTGGGGGGCTGCGTGCCTTTGGTTTCGCGCCTCTGTGTGTGTGTGGGGGGGTTGCTTTTTTTTGTTTAGGTTTTTTTTTGTGGTTTTGGATTTTTTTTTTCCCGCGCCCCCCCCACCCCGTTTTTTTTTTTCCCTTGCCGCTCGCCCATCCGCCAGCGCGCAGCGGCGCGGAAGTTTGTGCGGCGGGAAGCGGGGCCGGGCAAGGTCAGCGCCCCGGCGCTCGGGCGCTGCAGCCCATCCCCGCGCGTCCGGGGCTGGTGCCATTAGGTACCAATTATTATTAATGAAGGTGGCTGGGCGGATCCGCATGTGCTGAGCGGCTGCGGAGCGGCGGGACGCGGCTGGGCAGGCTTGCCCACCCCCCCCTCTCCCGGGGGGCGCTCGGCTCCGCGCAGGAGCGGCGGGACCCCCTCCGCGCCGCCGGGCTTTGCGGCGGAGGATGGAGCGCAGGGACGGGAGCAGGGAAGCGCTCAGCGCTTGTGGGCACTCATGCCAAAGGGAAGGAGAGCAAATGAAAGGAAAACTTCACTGCTCCTGTGCTGCCGCCTTTTCTCTCGCTCCCTCCCTTTTTTTTTTTTTTTTTCCTCCTTTTTTTTCTTAATATTTTTAGCTGGGGAAAAAAATAATGGAGCCTTTTTTGTGTCTAGACCCTTTTTCTTTTGGTGCCTTTAGATTTTTCTTTTCAAGCCTTGGAAGCTTCCCAGAGTAGCTGCTAGAAGTCTGGGGCTGTTGCAGTTAATAATTAAAAGATATATATAATAAATGATAGGTAATGAAATCACCCAACAATAGCTGCATGTCAGAGAAGGGAGCTTATAGTTTCACATGTGGCTTTGCAGAGAGATTTCTGTCAGTCACAGAGAATGATTGGAGTTCCAATAGCATAATTTTAAAACATTAATTTGTAATATGAAAGAATACTGATTTTTAAGGTGAACTTGTGGCTCTGCTTTGAAACACACACATTTGCTCTGAGATCAGACTTTTGCCTCCTTTCACTGAGGCTTACTTTCTTAGTTTATTACTGAGTTTATTACCTGTATCCTCAAGCTCTTCTGCTTTTATGGTGAAAGACCCCTTTAATTGCTGCAAAGGGTGACTGATTTGTGAAGAATGTGGTGAGCTCCTTAGCATCTACCACATAGTAAAGAAAGCAAAGAACATTGATGTCAGAGACTGATAGACAGACAGACTGTCTTATCAGTATGGACACGTGTACCTGTGTACATGACTGTGTGTATGCGTGTGTTTGGCAGAGTGTGGAGTTCCTGTAAATAAATTACATTCTGAGAGATTTCTTTGAAGATCAATAACAAACAGACTTCACCTGCATTTCAGAATACTTATTCCTTTATGTTTCAATAAATCATCTACTTCCGTTTACTTTCCCTCTGTGTATTCCAATTCCAGTTCTTCCTCTGAATCTGCAAGCTTGTGCTCCATGTTATTTACCCATGGCTTTTTTTGACCTCTGCTTTTGCTCTTGTTTGATTTTCTTTTTTTCTTGCTTGCTTTTCCTCCTTTGTCTCCCTAAATTCTCCCCAAAATTTGGTTCTTTTTTACCTCCATCCTTCAGCATTTAACTTTTTGACCATGTAAATCCAAGTAATAAGTAAGTAAAACTGGATAACAGTTCTGTGGTCGGCTGGTTCTTTGCCACTAGGAGCAAGTGTACTTGGGAATAGGTAAAACATTTAGTTAATTTGATGGCACATGCTCATGTGGATTTATGCCAATTATGTATTAAATATTAGGATTTCAGACATATGTCTGTTTTAATGGAACAGCAAGTTGCTGCCTACAACCTGAGCTGAGAAATGTGCTTTGGTCTTTTTCAGATGTTAATTTAAATTTAATTTGAGAGTCCACAAGGAACATTCAGTGATCTTAACTGATCTGACCAAGACTCTCACCCAGTGGTTCCTACACTGAATCTGTAAATTCTGTTGGAGTTGGAATATATATTTTAGTGAAATATCCAATCTTGATTTAAAGACTTCAAGAGACAGGAAATCCATCACTTCTCTGGGTAAGTTGTTCTAGTTGATATCTACTCTCATTTGTTAAAACCTGCACTTGTTCTAGCTTTGCTTTCTAATGTTGACTGTCAGAGATGAAGCCAGTATTCCTGTAATGATATCACTCAGTTCTATTCCAGGAAATTATCCTGTTCTCCACTTGACACTCCCTTGCTCAGACAGCTCAGGATCATTTTTGCAGCTGTGGAAAGCAGAGGAAAGAAAGGGGATGAGACCATACTATAGCAATTTTGTTTAAAAGACACAAGGAAAAAAAAAGGAATTATAGTGTCAAAGGGGAAAAATCCTATTTCAGTAAGTTTTGAGGAGTGAATGGCAGATGATCAAGTAATTGATCACAACATTTATCTTACAGAAAAGCTGAAACAGGAAAGGTAGCAGGGGTGTAATCAAGATTAAGGCTGGAGGGGAAGAAAGGTGAGGTAAGATTTTAGACTCACTGTCGCTCTGGTGGGTTAACATTGTCTGGGTGCCAAGTGCCCATCAAGCTGCTCTCATTTCCAAAAACACGGGGAGAAAAATAAGGTCAAAAAGCTCATGGGTCATAATAAAGACAGGGAGATCACTTACCAATTGCTATCACAGGCAAAACAGACTCAAATTAGGGAAAATTAATTTATTGCCAATTAGGATTTGAGTAGAAGGGTGAGAAACAAGGACAAAACTATAAACCCATACACACGCACCTCTTACCAGGCTCAACGTCACTCCTTCTTTCACAACTTTTCTCCCTCCTCCTCCTGGGCAGTGCAGAGGGATGAGTAATAGGGGTTCTGGTCAGTCCATGACACTTTTCTCCTCCTTTCTCCTCATGCTTTTTCCCTTTCCTGTGTGGGTCATTCCCACTGGGGACAATTCTTCAGGAAAAGATTGCTCCAGTGTAGTCTCTCCATGGGATGCAGTTCCTGGAAGAAAACCTCGTCCAGTGTGGGCTCTCCGTGGGCTGCAGCTTCCTTCAGGCATCTCTGCCTTCTGCAGCATGGGGTCATGCAACAGTGTTGAGATCTGCTCCATCCTGGTCTTCACCACAGGGTGAAGGGGAATTTCTGCTCTGGCACCCGGAGCACCTCCTTCCCCTCCTTCTTCACTTTCTTTGGTGTCCGCAGAGCTATTTATTTCCCGTTTTTCTCACTCCTTTCTCGTGCATCTACTGTGCAGTGGTTTTTGCCCCTTTTTAAAGTACGTTGTCCCAGAGGTGCCATGAGCATCACTGAAGGGCTCAGCTTCGGGCAGCAATAGGTCTTGTTTGGAGCTGGATGCGAGTGTCTCTGTTTGACATGGCGACAACTTCTGGTGTCTTCTCACATAGGCTGCCCCTGCAGCACATCCTCACCCCTAACCTTGCCACATCAACCCAATACAGCTGTACCCTGCCAAGCAAGAGGAGACCAGAAGGGAGAGCCTGTGTGTTTTCCTGGTGGCAGCTGAAAGGGGGCTGCATGAAGCTGCTTCTGAACTGAGGTGCCAGGCTTCCCCTAGCTCCCCTCAGGCAGACTGTGAAGGTTTTTGATTGGTGATTAAGGGAAAGAGGGACAGAACTCTGAGTTCCACAATGAATTATCAGAGAAATTAAGAAAGTATTGAAATATGTTTTGTTGAATGTATCAATTGTATGGAAGTGATAATCTAGAGAGGATCTGTCTTGGGAGTGCTGGCTGTCAGTGTCGGATGTTTGCTTTGCCTTAGGGCACATAACAGTTTGTGTTGGCCTTGGCTGGAGGCCACCACTAGAGAGAAGACTCACTCTTCAGGGAATCAGCTGAGAGGCAGACTATCTGCTGCAGCCCGTGAATGACTCCTGCTGCAGAAGTTGCATGAATATGATTTTTTTTTCCCTTCTGGCAAGGTTTGGAAACCGTTAGCTATTTCCTTGATCAGCTAATCTTGTGCTTGAACAAAATGCATGTGTGAGAAGACCCTGCAGGAACTGGAAGAATATGAGAAGATTTACACTAAAGCAGAGATGAAGACTGTATGTTAGCTAGCGGAATAAAACAGCAGAGGAGATATCAGAGGCATTCACCTTATGGGAATCCCAGAAGAAAAGCAGGATATGGAGGAGCCAGACACTTTGCAGTATGGACAGAGTTTGTAATGCATATGTAGTAGGTAAATACCCTCATGCTGAAGTAGCAACTTTGATTCATATTTATATGTTCTTGCATCCAAAATGCAAATCCAGGCTACACCATCTATTAAAAAGGCATGTTATTATGTGTCTGGAGACATGTAACTTTGTGAGGGAGAAGAGGTCTTGAGTGACAAGGGGTAAGTAAAGCTGTGCTATTTGTAAAGCATAATAAAGAAAAAGATAGGTTGTGAGAATCAGAAGTGCAGAGGAAAGGAGAAAGGCAATTTCGGTAGCAAGAGACACATAAGTAAGTGTCCACCATCGCCCCCTTCACCAGGTTCCAGGTGCGCAGAGGCAGTGACAGCATGAAAACAAACAACACCCTGCCCCTGGCCTATTTGCCAGTGCTCCTAGTGAGCTCCTTCAGAGTAGGCAAATGTCTGTGCCACAATGGCTCCCTATGGCACAACATCTGGGCACAGAGATCCATCCCAAGAAAGGATTCAGTCTTTTAGATTGGTGTTACTTCAAGTGCAGTTCTCATTGCAGTTTCACTGTGTGGTCACTGGAAATGCTTCAGCAATAAATAAATGATGGCAGAAAACAATTGACTCAACACCCTGTCCTTAGTCCTTTCCTGCCTTATGAAATAGTGTAGCTTACCATAAACTCTGGGACAAAGCTGCGTCTTTTGTGAAGTGCTTAGCACTTCTAGGGGGAAAAAATGAAATAAAATACAAATCATCTATGTAGACTTTTTAATACTCCACTCTCTGGTATGGTCTCACATCACCTCTTGAAGTGAAACTAGGAGTACTGAATAGATCAGTCGGTGCACCAGAACAAGGTACAGTTTCCTTTCAGTAGCAGAGCTCATTTTCGAGAAATAGCTTTACAGCAATGTCTCGCATCTTGCGAGATTTTTTTTCTCACATTTTCATTCCTACTGTTTTTCATTCATCTAAATCCTGGTGTAGAGAGAAGAGTTAATTATTTTTAATACTGCTTCTCATTAAGAGTGTTATTTTCATACTGAAACAACTGTAGCGCAATGCATCTGGCTTTGAATATGTTCATCCACTGGTGCTCCTCCTTTCTACTGGGTTGCAAGGTAACATCATTCTTTGCGAACTTAACAACCTTAAGAAATTGAAGGGATACTGTAAGAGACTCCGTGAAAGGAGAAGTTGTTGTGATCATACTGTGGAAAGTGAAAAATCCTGAATGTAATTTAAATCATGCTGATATCAGTCAGGATTATTTCAGTCTGAGAAAAATGTGGTAACACTGATTTAATTAAGAACTGCCATATTAAGCTAGATTCAATGTCCATTTATAACAGTGTTCTCTATGTAACATTAAATAATAAAGGTTTATTAGGGAAGAATATGAGAAGCTGAGCAGTCCTTCATTTAAACTTTAAGAGAGGTTGCTTACTTTCTTGCTGAGTCCTCTCACCTCTGACAGTCAGGGCTTTAAGGTTTCTAAACTGAAGATTTTCTAGAGATCCTTATGTTGAAGAGTTGCCTACAGTTATTATTTCCTTATATTTATTTCCGGTGTCTGCAGCATCCTATGCGAAGAAAGTAGTTTTGTTAGTTTGTTTTAAATGTTATTTTATATTGGCCATTCCTTGGCACTTTTCTAAGGAAAAAAAAAAGACCTGCAGATACTTTACCTTGCCATATTATCCATTGTTTTATATAGCTTTATAATATCACCCTTCAGTCACCTCTTTCTAATTCCTGTATCCTATAATCTGTGCTATATATCAATCCTCCTTGCCACTATTCTCTCTGCTGCTTCTTAGGGCTTTGTGAAAAATAGGACATATGGAATAGGACACATTTTTTCAGGTCTAAAACTGGTTTCTGTTTCACTCATTTCTTTTTGTAATCATTCCCAAAATGTCATTTCGCTCTGAGCTTGCAGACAATGTTTTCAGGAAACTATTCATGAAGACTTCCGTATCTCTTTACTAAGTGCTAATAGCTAATTTAGAGCCTATCATTCTGTATGTGTAGTTAAGGTTATTTTCCCATGTGCACTGCTTTCTATTTTTTTTTTGATGCGGTATTTCATCTGCCATTTTGTTGCTCAATCAATTAGTATTGTGAGATTTTTCTGCAATACTTCCCAGGAAGCTTCAGTCCCTGAGAATTTGATACAAGAACAAACCTGAAATCTATGCCCATTAAACTTGATCTCTTATTCGTTCTATTTTTAATGTTGTAATAGGTTTCTTCGGCCCATATTTATAACCTGGGCTGCATCGTGGGATGTACCCAAGAAAGCACAAAAGTTTGAAGCAATGTTTCTTTCCTAAGTACAGCCTTTTGCAGTAGTAAATGCCAGGCAATTCTGAAGGATAGGGCAATTTCCTCATCAATTAGAGGTATGCGTGTGGGGAAAATGCACGAACTTAAATTCATTCCACCTAAGCCCATCTGGTCTTGTTTATACAGGGAAAAAAGATCAACTTAATGCCAGCTTCTACCCATCACGTACAATAATTCCTGAATTCAAAATGAGTTATTACTAGTCTTTTAGGTACCGTACACATTAGACCAACTGTCAGTAAGCTTACATGAAATAGTGTTTAAAATAAGTGTATTTCATTTTCATTTTTTATACTTATTCATGCTTATTGTTATACTTATGCATAAAGTAGCCAAGGAAAGTTTCCCCTGGGTATGTTTGAGGAATCTGTCTAGTAATGGCCCATGCTGAAAAGTCTAGTCCTTCCCTGAAATGGAGGGTACAGGTCAAGAAATGTCATTCACCCACATGTTCCTCTACCATGAACTGGAGGCATGCATATGGCCCTTCTGAATCATGCAGTGCTTAAAAATCGGCTTTTTTTATCTGGGAGTAGGATGTTGGTTCTAATCTTCTGTGTAAACAACAGCCATAGTAACAATGACACCCCCCCTGCAGCTGAACACTTTGTAGTGAAACTGAATTCAGTATGGAATGAGATGGGAAGAAACCAGAGGAAAATCAGGAGACAGAAACTCAACTTAGAGAATTACATATATTTGGAATATGAATTCTTATGAACAGAAATTGTTTTTCCCTAAATAAAAAAACAAAAACAAAAACAAAACACTTTTTCGGATATAATAAAACAAACAAACAAACAAAACCAATCAACAACAGCAGGAAAAAAGCAAAACCAAAAACACCATATGAAAACATCACACTATTTCCATGAAAAAAAATATTTCCCCCCTAAACTATTTTGTATTTTGGTGTTTTTTTCACCAACAGTTGACAGAAAATATTTTTCATTTTCTTACCAGTTCTCATTAAAATGTTTTGCCATAACCTCTGTGACATAATCTACACAGCAGAGTGAGGAAGATGTCAGAACAGTATAAAGAATGGCCTCTGTTCACTACCCAGAGCATTTTGCTGTATTGACCTAATTGTCATTTCCTGTAAAAAACACCCCAAAGTTCACCTTTGTTTGAAGGCGATAGTTTTTAGCTCATTTCTCTTGTTCACCTCCCAAGTGCTGTCATCCATGTGAAAGGGTGAGCTGGTTTCTGTGTGGCTTGTGCCACCGCTGTCAGAGAATCACCACATTGGCTCCAGCTGCAGAAGCCTCAATATTGATGATGCTGGATGTGCAAAAAGGATGATTTCAGATCCAGAGGGAGAAAGAGAATGGAAAAATTGCTGAAAAAAAGCCTCTGCCCTGTCTTTTTAACTCATGGAGTAAAGCAAATATGATAAAAAATATTTCAAGCATGATAACCAGGAAACCCTCAATGCTGCTTCTGCAGAATCATACCTAAAGAATTGAACTACAGTTTGATACACTAAATTGCTAGTAAAAATTAGTTTTAGTGAGGTTCATTGCCAATAGAAATGATGCTCTTCACCTACCACTTGTGATCTTGTCTTAGCTTTCCCAGTTCCAACAGAGCTCTGTCTGCATGAGAAATAAATATGCTACCAACATAACGTGTATACTTTTAGACCAAAGCATTAGTTGCTTACATTAAGCTATTTCTCAGCTTCTGGAAAAAAAAAAAAAAAAAGAAAAAGATCTTGTAGTGTAATGTAATGCTTTTCTTAAAACACACACGCATACACACACAATTTCTGCTTAATTTTCACATTAATTAGAGCTCATACAATATTGCCTGGATTAGAAAATGTATTTTCAGCTCACGGGTTTGCCCTTTCTGTATTCAAATTCGCATTATTCTCTCTGTGGTAGGGTTAAAGTTTATCTCAAATAAATCTGTCTGTTTGGCTCAGCTCTAGCTGGCTTCCAGCCCCCGTCCCCCACACCACAGAAGCTGTAGACTAGATAATTGCTGTCATTCAGCTATAGCCATGTGCTGTGTTTGCAGAACTAGAATATGTTTTCCTGGAAAATCAGAACAGTCTTTGATGTCCTAAATGCTGTAAGTATACCTGGTATTTATTCAAAAGTGTAAGTCTCTACAAGTATTCTGATAGTCAAGATGTGTCCATTTTTATCCAGTTATTTCTTCTTAAAAATAGATATAATGCCAATGCATTATTCCAGCCAACATCAACGTGGGTATGTCTGTTGTAGTACTAGGTAAAGTTATAGGAAACATATCAGTGCTGTAGTGATCTCACGTAGCTCTAAAATCCCTCAAAATAAGTATTTTTTTAAACTGTTGGTTTATTTAATATTTGATACACAGTGATTCATACTCTGTAAAGCTAGAGATTATTGATAGTTTGTTCATGGAACATCTTTTAAAACAGGTCAGATTTTGTCCTAATAATTGATGTATACATAATTACAAAAATTACCCAATCTACATTTTATGTTAACTTTCTCAGTCTTTTGCTGTGCTAAATAGCACTGTAATCTGTAAGTAAGCACAAGGAAAGCAGGGGTGCCTTTAGGGGAAGAAAATTCTACTTTGTGAAAGGGTGAAATTATCTAACCTTATGTCACTTAGAGCACTCTTTTAAAAAATCTATAAGTGGTCCTTACTAAAGCACATCATGTGGTCATTGAATTAGAAGTGCAGGGATGGAATAGATTCCAAAGGTTATATAGTCCAGTCCTCTGGCTCTGGGGACGGATCAAATACACTACAGCTTCCTACTGAGGTTTTTATCTGGTACTCTTTTTTAGAATTTCTGCCAAAAGGCTCTCTGAGGGTGTCCTGTTCAAGCTTTTCCCTCTCAGTTTTTTTATTAATATATGACCTATATAGTCTTTACTGCAGGTTATACTAAGTTCTTTCTTTCACATGAACAATTGGTAACAGTTGATCATTGTCTTTCCTATTAACAGTGTTCCATATCCTGGAAGATCTATCAAGTGTTTGCCTGCCTAGACTAAAAGAAACCCTTTTTCAACAGTCTTCCCTCACACTAATATGTTCTGAGCCCTCTTCTCTTTTTTTGCTATTTTCTGCTCTATTCTTTCCAGAGTGACTGTATGTGTTTTGGAGTATGGCAGTGAAAGCACTGCTTCAGCTGCATTCTCCTGGAAATGAGTAGAAGAAAATGATCCTCACCCATATCTTACCTGCAAAATTCTTGACAACAGATTTTCCCTTTCCTTCTTTTGCAGTAATACTGCACTGTTGACTCACAGGTCATTTTTAATACATTTTAACTTCCAGGTTCTTTTTCCTCATTCGGCATTTTAAGTGTTCATTTCTCCTTACTAGTTATTGTGCTCTGAACTTTTTAATTATTTATTTATTTTTAATTCTAGATGATGTCTTTATTACAACAGTCCTGAATTCTGAGGTTTTCTCCAGTCTTCTGTAACCCTAACAAATCCTGGCTTCATCTACAATTTCTTTTAAAATTTAATCCATACTTTTTAATGAAAATGTTGAACAGAGCTAGACCTGGAATCTCTAGAGGAACTAGCTTGCAAGAAAATCCCCATTTGGTACTGATAGCTATTCTCGGAGAAGAGCTTTCCAAGAAATCACACACAGTCTTTTTTTTTTTTTTTTTTTCATCTAGATGACATTTCCCTTATCTTCCTAAGAGAATTTAATATGGAAAAAATATTAAATTTCTTACTGTACTCAAGATATAGCAAATTTATTCTTCTTCCCTTTGTCATGGTTTAGCCCCAACTGGCATCTCAGCACCATGCAGCTGCTTGCTCACTCCCCCACAGGTGGGATCAGGGAGAGAACTGGAAGGGTAAAAATGAGAAAACATGGGTTGAGATAAAGACAGTTTAATAAGGAAAGTAAAAGCCACACATGCAAGCAAAGCAAACAATTCATTCACCACTTCCCATGGGCAGGCAGCTGTGTTCAGCCACTGCTGGTAAAGCAGGGATCCATCACGCCTAATGATGACTTGGGAAGACAAATGCCATTGCTCCAAAAGTCCTCCCCTCCCTTCTTCTGCCCCCAGCTTTATATGCTGAGCATGGCACCATATGATCTGGGATATCCCTTGGGTCAGTTGGGCCAGTTGTCCTGGCTGTGTCCCCTCCCCGCCCCTTGTGCACTTCCAACCCACTTGCTGGTGGAGTGGGGTGAGAGGCGGAAAGGGCCTTGGCTCTGTGTGAGGCCTTCTCAGCAGTAACTAAAACATCCCTGTGTTACTGACATTGTTTCCAGCACAAATTCAAAACAGCCCCATACCAGCTCCTGTGAAAGAAAATAACTGTGCCACAGCCAAAACCAGCATACCCAGTATTGTACTTATCCCGTCCCAAGAGATTAGCTTGGTTTGACATAGTTCTTGAAAAATCGTGTTTTGATTTTATTATTCTTCAGGTGTTTGTAAATTTTTTGTGTACACACCTACTCCGTTTTAATGCTGTCTGTAGTTAGGCAAAGTGTCCTGTTTTCTTTGCAGTCCCAATTATACCTCTTTTAAATATACATAGTTTTTTCTTTTCTGAGGCCAACCCTCTCTAATATTACTTCTCGCATGTATTTACTGATATTTCAAATACAGTGTCAGTTATTTCTTTATGCACTTGGAGGTAAATTTAAGCAAGTAGTGGACACTTTAATATAAAAACCTCATTTAGAAATATTACCTATTGTGCCCTAACTGCTGAAATTCAGATGTTGTCCTTCAGATAGTTTAGAAGGTTCAAAAGCAGCTTGAAAGAATCATCATCACAAAAGTGTGCTTCAAACTATGCTAGTGGTGTTTGAAATATCAAAGCATGTTTTACACAAGTAGCTATGACCCTTTTAAAGCTGGTTTTTTGCAGTTCTTTGGAAGTATTTCACTTTTTGTTTCTTGAAATGTTTTCTTATTGTGTTATCTTGTAAGGTAAGGAGCTAAAGCAGTGGTTCAATAAAGCAATATTTCAGGAAGAATCTTGAGTAGTGGGAAGAAGACAGTGTAATGCCCGAGGTGAACAGATTATTTCTTTAGAGGTATTTTGAACGCATTCATGTTGTACATGCACCTGATGCACTGTAAACTTTGCAGAGGGATTTTACATTCAGATCAGGTAAACTTCCAGCCAAATACACTCATGAATACAGAAGTAATTACTGAGCTCTAAGGACACGTTGCAATGACATTATCATTTGTCAGCAGGATACCAGTGACTGCTGTCATGGAAAATTTACATTAGCATCATTGTTAAATAGTCTGTTTACTAGTTTCTTAATGACCTGCAGCAAACAATGATTTGAACTACTTTATGAAGTTCTGTGTTGAAGGCTGCAGTTATGTTGAATGTATTTTCATAGGTTTATGATATTAAGATGGAATCAACAGCAGCTGTCAAGTCATATGCAACCAACTAATCTGTGAATAGGTCTAGGCAGTTGTTTCTGTGATGCCAGTGTGGGTTAGAGATATAGTTTTAAAATATGTACTTGAAATGCAAGAAGCCAGATACCTGTTCTAGCATGAAGCACAGGGAGGACCCTGGAAATCCATGCCACAGGTTAGGAAAAGCAGGACTTACTAAGCCAAAGCTGCCAAGAGTTGTTCACTCTAGCATTCTGCCCAGATCAGAAGTTTCTAGGATAAGTGTAGACAAATTGAAACATATCTGGTTTTCTTTATTGTTGCACCTTAAGAGTTATTCAGGAAACACAAAAAGGTGCTAATAGGTTTAAAATTATTTTTCTAGTTTTCACTTGTCTGCTACTCGACAGCTGAGAATTTGGAACTTTTTTTTTAATTATTACAGTCTATGATTTGATCTATAATGAGATGTTTCTGGAAGGATTTAATTAAAACCTATTAATTGAAAAAACATACACAATTTCTCAAATGCTTGACAAACTTTACATGTACTAAGTATTTGTGAGAATTATTTGAGCTGTCTAGAAAGTTTTGTGGAGCAAAAATAGGATTTAAGACTTATTGAGTATACCTGATAAAAAGGAAATGTTCTCATAAAGGTCAGTGTGCAGTGTATTATTTTATTTTTCTTTATCAAATATAATAAAATATATTGGTCTATTTACCTTGAGAGTAAATGAACTTCATAAAGAGACTTCTTAGAGTAATAGGCAATGGACATTTTGGTGAGTCCACACTTTTCCCTTTGTTCTAGAGAGGGCTCTTCATGGTGACAACTTTATTCAGGAAAGATCCACTTGCTGTGGTATGGGGTCCTCCACAGTTGTGTGTATCCACTTCACAGTGGTCCCCAAAGGGGAATGTCAGTTTCAGCTTCTGGGACACTGTATTCTGCTCCTTTTCCGCTGACCTTGGAGTCTGCAAGGCTGTTTCCTTCCTTTTCCTCACTCCTTTCTAATGTAGTTTCTGTGCACTGTTTTTTGCCTCTTTCTTAAATATGTTATCAGATACCACCAACATCACTAATGGGCTCAGCTTTGGGCAGCAATGGGTCTGTTCTGGAGCGGCATGAAAGTGGCTCTGTCCGACATAGTGGCGGCTTCTGGTGTCTTCTCACACAGGCCACCCCTGCAGCACACCCTCCCCCCCCGGCCTTCCCACATCGACCCAGTACAGCTGTACCCTGCTAAGCAAGAGGAGACCAGAAGGCTCAGTCCATGACAGAAACCACAGCAGCAGAGACCATCGTGGAAACAGCTGTCTGTAATTCCTCTGTGTTTGTCTAGGACAGCTCGATAATTTTCAGCTGATCACTTAATGATATGCAAAGAGTGTTCAAAAGGAAACTCATCAGAAGACTTGTGAAGTGACGTGCGCTTTGGCATGAGTCTGAATATTAACAGAACACATTTAATAGTTTTATGAAGCAATATATGAATGATGTTATTAATGTGAGAATCTGGTTTTTTATCTTACTTGCAAGGCTGTTGAGGAATTTTGCAAACTGTTACTCACTCCTTCTTTCATTTTCAGACTAAGGATTTGTGTGTGTCTGTGTGTAGGTTGTGTTAACTCTCCAGTCAATAAAATGCCTGAATCCCTCTCATATCTTCATCATTACATTCAGTAGGCTTTCACCCTTTTTAAAATCCTTTTGTATATTTTATGAGATTATACAGAGCAACTGAAGGAAACTGAAGGAAACTGATTCTCAAGGAAAATGTTTTTGCATTTATTATGAATAATTACTGCTATTCCATGTGCACAACAAGAAATGTCTCCCCCTTTCCGTCTTTTCTAGACTGCCTCGCAGTACTGAGAGCTAGCAAGAGCATCAGGCAGTGCAGATTTCCACATTCAATATTTTTGTACATTTTTGTGATTTAGGCTATAGTATAGAAATGACAGCCCTAGAAAAATTGTGCTTGTTTAGTCATATAAATAAATGTTACATATATTCAAAGGAACTTAATGTGGGAAAATATTTCAAATTTAGTGTTTGCTAATGTTATTGGCCAATGCATCATTGCAGCATATTCATCAGATCTCCCCATATCCATAAAGGCTCTTGTAAGCCTTTTCTAAAGTAAACTGTTCTATGACTCTATGATTGTAGATAAAGACGGGTTGAAGTTTGCCACTTAATATTTGCTCACTTGAATAATGACTACACTCTGAGTCAGAATTATGTGGAAAATACTCAAAGTAATTGTGTAATGACAGTTTATAATACATTATGTCTTAAAAGGAACATATTTAAAATCACAAATGCAGCTCCAATTCCTTGATTTTCACCATTCTAACTTCTTGATTTTACAATTTTAACTGCATATATTGTAGGTCTTTTCTTCCTGAATAGCATAACACTGAGAAGGAACTTAAAAAGCTGCTCCAATCTGGTACTTACTGGCTGCCAAACTGAGAAAAATTTATTTCTTAAGCTTTTTTATTTCATTCTTCAAAACTATATTGGAAAATGTTCTTTTCTTTTCTTAAATTTTCCTCTTAATGGTCTGTCTTTTGAACAGATTTCTTACAGAATCACAGAATTTGCTGAGTTGGAAGGGAGCCACAAGGATCATCAAGTCCAACTCTTAGCCCTGCACAGGACTCTCCCCAAGAGTCACACTGTGTGCCTGAGAATATCATCCAAACTTCTTGAACTCCATCAGGCTTGGTGCTGTGATCACCTACGCTATTTATCATAAGTTAGAAAATTCTAAATTTGTTTTAGCCTGCATGGAGAAAAATAAGATAAAATGAATGTTGATTTTGGTGTTTTCCCTGGTCTTGGTACATCTTGCTCTGAAAGAAACCTAAGTCACCTCAGGAAAGCCAGTCTCACAGTTTGAGAGCACTTGATCCATGCAAATGAAAATACTGACATGTATTTTGTGTCTACAGTGAAGAAACAAATATATCAAGCTAATTCTGAACCTAAAGACATCGCCAAATTGCAAAATAAAAAAGTCTTTCAATGTGCCAAACATACCATAAAAATAATAGAAAATGGTCTGGAAGGATGTCAGTTTCAATATTTAGCTGTTTTGCATGAAAACAAAATTGCTCCCTTGGTAGTCTAGAAATGTTCAGTACGGCCAGAGGGGGAGGGAATGTTAACGTATAGCCATCTTCATAAAAGCGAAATTGCTGAAAACTATAGCAAATTGAAAACCAGACTGGTTTTCCAATAAAGTTTCATGGCAGTTGGTTGTGACTTTTTCTCTCTAACAGTGTAAATTTTCGTAGTTATTCTTTGGCTCTTAAACTTAGATTGAGTTGGTGAACTTTTTAGTAAAAAATGTTCTCAAGAGTTTAGATCTATTTTCTCAGACAGAGAAAGAAAGAAATCTTGTAGAAATTCAGTTGCTCTTGTTACTAATTTTAAAGTGTTCCGAGAGTCCTTCAGGTACCATGCACATAAGGAAATAAAGTTTACTGCTTTGGATGGACCACCAAAAAACTCTTAATAGGGAACCAACCCCCAGCCAAATAGAGAAGTGGGACCTGGCTGAGAAGGATGTTAGGTAACAGTAAAAACAGTGATAGCTGAGAGAGAGTTAGACATGCTCAAATGCTTTCCAAGTGGTCAAGGCTTACTGCCATCACTTTAGTTTTCTTCTTGACACAAGATGAATCCCAATGTGTCAACACATCTAAACAACCTATCAACAACCTAAAAACAACTATTAGTGGTAAGAAATAATAATATGTAAACTTGAAAAGTTCAACTATTTATATATTATGTTAACAAATGTGGGACCAAGTTCATCCATACAATTTAAATATACCTTAGACATAGTGCATATCCCAAATATTTACACAATATGGTCTTGATCCTGTAAAATTATTCACATATATAAGTTAACATGCAAGTAATCCTTCTATCTCTGAGGACTTACTTGAAGTTAACACAATGCAGAATGATTTGTCATGTTGCAAGGATGAGATAGTAATATGATATGTGAGGTAGAAAGCTGAAGTACGGGGAAGGATCATTGTGATGCTTCATAACTTCCAGCAGAAAATGGTTTAAATCCTACATCTGTCCATTCAAAGAGCAATCTGTGAAAATCAATGCAGAAAGTTGCTTGAATGATTGACTGACTGATATTATGTACTTTGACCTTTAAGTCTCAATGAACATTTACAGACATTCATCATGTGGTTCATGGTTCATGCTTTTTGAGCACAGATGTAGAAGTAGGCTTTAAAAGAAGACTGTGTTTGAATTCATTGACTATTATTTAAGACTCTTTTCGTGAAGCCCAGCACTGTCTCTCATCTATTTCTGCCATCTTAACTGGGGTCCTGTTTCAGTTCAGGATAGTAACTAAAGTTTGCAGAAATGGAATACCAACTTCCTGCCCAAAACCTGTTGTTTTCAGTAAGTTAATGAATTTGAAATTAAATTCTCCACTGATCATTTACTGCCACATCACCAGTTTTTCAGATCTTCAGCATTAAGATGCTTTGACAACAGGGAAGGTCCTCAAAAAGCGAGCAGACTTTTTAAGAAAGAGACATATTTGCAAAAATCACTGTTTTCTTTTTCTTCTTGTGCTGCAAAATATCCAGGCATAATTTGAGTTGCTTCAGTTATAATGTCTGTTTTACCTATAAAATTCTTGTTGAGGAGATACAGATAGAAAATTAAGCATTCAGATTTATGGTTTATACCTAAATATTTGCAGGAAAATATGGATGTATTATAATTATTTATAAATGTAGTCTTGTCACATGTGGTAGATTTAGTGTTGATAGTATTGTTCATCTGAAATGGTGTTATGCTTGATAACACAACAAAATTGAAATTGAATTGGAGGTAGGCTAATCTTTGGGTCTCCAACTGAAACAAAAGTGTCACATAGTCTGGCATGTTCTTTCATTGCTTTTTTCTTTCTTTTTTTTTTCCCATGCAACTGGATTTTTCTTCAAGCTTAAGGTAAGGCAATCAACTCATATAGATAGTTTCAAAGTCAAAGGATTTTAGTCAGCAACCATGATACTTATTAGTGTTACAAAAATTTCAGAAAAATTGTAGGTTAGGGCTGTCTCTTAGTTGCTAATACATATTTTGTTGTTGTGAGGCACAGAGCTACTGTAATTTGGAAAATCTGTAAGAAAGTGAGGCATGTGAAATTATGTAATGGAATTTTTGCTCCCCCGTGGACCTCCATGGACTGCAGGGAGACAGCTGCTTCACCATGGTCTTCCCCATGGTCTGCAGCAGAATCTTCTCTGGCACTTGGACCGCTTCCTCTCCCTTATTCTTTGCAGTTAGTTGTTGCTCTCTCATCTTCTCACTCCTCTCTTCTCTGGCCACAATAACTTTTGCTCACTAATTTTTTTCCCCTTCTTAACTATGTTCAACCAGAGGCACTACCACCATTGCTGGTGAGCTCAGCCTTGGTCAGTGGTGGGTCTGTCTTGGAGCTGTCTGGTATTCACTCTGCTGGACACGGGGGAAGCTCCTGCTGCTTCTCAAAGCAGCCACTCGCATAGCCCCTCCCGGTAGCATAACCTGGCCATGGAAACCCAATACAGTAGGGTTTAGTAGACTTTGTTGTTTTTTTTTAACCAAGTCATATCATTTACAGAAGGTTTTCTGTATAGTTCCCTTTGCCTGAACACTGAAGTTTTTTTTCCCTCGTGTGAACACTGCCCAGAAATGATGAAGAAACTATTTGAAGTTAATGTCAAATGCTACCGTAAATTTGCTGTTATGATACAAAGTTAACGTATTGATTTTTTTCATCTAGTACATATTGTTTTTATAAACAAACTTGATCATGTGCCTATTGACATATTGTAGATGTAAATTTTAGTAGAAAATGGACTGGAAAGTAATAAAAGCTTTGAACAAGCAATCACTATCAGCAAATTCCATTAGTAAACAGATAAATTTTTAAATAAGCTTATTGTTTTTTAAAGAGGCTTTGATTATTCCAGGAGGCTAAAATCGACTAATGCAAGATGGTCCCCAATCATTGGAAAAAACAAAGAAAAACCTTTTTCAGTGACTGGTGGAGAACAGAAAGGTTTCCATACATGTTGATTTTATGTATATCCTGATTCACAAGCAAAGCAACAAGAGCAGGATACGATAAGCTGTAAGCAAAGCAAGCATATTCTGTGGCAAGTGTCAGTCTTTCCTTGAAGCTGGATCGTGCATTCACCCTCAACAACACTGTTGGAAAACGTCACACTGTGATGATGGCTTCACAAGCTGGTAGACTGCCAGGACTTCTTAATCTTTTTTAGGGAAATGAACTTATGAGCCCTACTGTAGGAAAATGAGATAACTGGTTTCTGAAAGCAGACAACCAGTGAGACAAGAAGGAAACAGGGTATATGCTGAGGTAAATTCCCTGTACAGACTGGGTGAGTGGGAATTATAATCAGAGACCACATCACTGTCTAATCTGTGCTACCGCTGCAGCTCACAGTAGTTACTGAGGTAATGTATTCTGGAGATGCAAAATAGGATAAAAGCATTATTGCTGAATTTTCCTTAAGGCTCAGGCACCTGGTTCTGCTCTATGTTTTCTGCACAGTGCTATCAACAGCTCACATTATAGAAGGACTATTGTTTTGATGAATTGCTTTTTGTAGTAATAAGGGTGCATACAACCTCCATTTTGTGAGCATACTAGAAAATAAGCATTTTTTTTAAAATCCAACACTTTTCTATTTTAAAAGCTTTTGTAAATCAATTTAGCTATGTCAGAGAATTTCATTGAAAATGTGAAAATAACTCTTTTACAGTGAGCTAAGCTTGCAAAGGGCAATATGCTATGATTTTACAGCCCAATACTTTCCATTTTCCATTTCTGAGATGTGCATCTCAGTTTGAATAACAAATATTTTTGCACATGATTGCTAGAGACAGGAGAGTTCACCTTACATACAGATAGGGGTCCTGAGGGCAGAGATAGTCCTTGATGGCCCTGACTAGCCCCGCCTAAGACGTCTTCACACCTCTTGACTGAGGGTCAGGATCCATTTAAGCCTAGTCCTGGATGACTAGTCCCTGCCTGAGTTCTGTTGTAGGGGTGTCTGCCTCTACTCTTGTTCCTAGAAAATGGCATGGATTTTCTGGCTTGATGTGGGTGCTGACTTCCTTCCTTGATATTTCCTGATGATCACTGGGCTGTTGACAGGGCCCTGTACTGTCTCCTCCTCTGCCCTCCTCTGCCTCTTCTCTGCTCAGAAGATGTATTGCTAGCCAGGGATTTGTGGTTATCCCCACCTCCTTTTAATGGACACGTGCTAGTCTGCAGGAGTCATTTTGCTAAATCACAGAGAGATTTGAAGGCAGAGGAAGGGACCTGAGGCTTCAGAAGCAGAATTGAACTCTCCAAGTAGTTAGTTACTTTTTAGTAGAATAGATCAGGTACTTGAGTGCTTAAAGCCTGTGCTGAAAATTACAAAATCCTGTCCCTTCCTGGCTGTTTTAGGCAATAGGGAGGATTCCCTTCTGCAAATTGATGGGCTTTGTTTCTGTAGTTTTCACAACACAGAATGCCTTAATTCATGTGGGGTACTGTGATGTAGGAGACTCTGATGTCTTCTGATGGCAGCACACTATTGTATAAATAATTGATTTATTTGTAGACCAAAGACAGGGATAAAGTTATTTCCTACTATGACAGTTCAAATGATAATCTGGAAGATGTAATAATGATAATCAAGAGCTAGTTTGGGCTTGTTAGAAAGAAAAACTCTGAACTAAATACTAAAAAACTCTGTTCTTTGTGTTCCACGCTCCCATCGTGTTTTCTATTCCCTGTATCTTCATCTAGAGAGAAGAGGACCTGGGGAAAGGGAACTTGCTAGCTAATTTTGTATTTCTTAGTTTCCATGCTTTTCAAAGAGACTGGGTTGTTGCTGCTTCAATATATGTATCTGTCAAGATCTCCATAACACTGTATTAATTTCTCTTTGCTTAATTAATCAGATACCCAGAAATGTTTAATATCTCTGGAAATTTTAAGTCAAAATACAGGATAGTAACAAATCTGAGGTAGAAAGACAGCTGCAATCTTTAGGAGAATCATGCTTTGGAAATGTTAGAAACCACTTGCTCACCTGCTTGGGGTTTTTTTGCCTTTCTTTTTTTTTTTTTTTGTTGTGGCTTCCTGGAGTATTAGAAGGTACTATGGGATTCTAAGTGTTGAAGTTTGAAATTACTACTGTTTTCAGGATCAAATTTTTCTCTTCTTAGAAATGCTATTCACTTTGATGTTTCCTCAGTAACCCAAAAGAGCAAGAGAATTTCCTCCAGCTGAGGGGCAAGTAACTAATCAATCTGATGACCTAGAAATAGCCGTCATTATTTTTTATTAAATGTATTAAGTTTTTAGCTGATGACATGCAGTAAAATATTGTTTCGCAAAATCCCCATTAAAGAGAAAACTGAAACATATAATGGTACTGTTTCTCATGCAGACATAAGATTACATGATGGCAATAATAACATTGAAAACCCATTCTGCTGACTCCCTTTCAAACTCAGTGATTCTATGATTCTGTGAATAAATACTTTCTAATTTTAATAGTTTTGTCTTATATTTTAAAAGAAAATGAAGTATTTGGACAAGTCTTTTCCTCTCAGAGTTATGTAGCCTCCAGCAGAAGCAAAAGACTGACCTATTTGTCTCAAGTTATGGTTGTATAGTTACAGAGATGCACATGTTTTGGGCATATTTTGTACCCTAATGGCTTAACAAGGACATATTCTATGGGCATAGCCTATCTATATATTTCGGATATAACAGAAAGTACACAGAGACCAACACTGTGGCCAGTTTCAAAATGTCTTTCAAAGTAGTATCAAAAAGACTGAGAAATTCTGCTGGAAGAAGGGAAGAGTCAGACAGTTAAATCCAGTGATAAACTTGCTGTTGATATGACAAACGTAATCATACCCAACTGTATTTTCTATATGTTCAGGGCATTACATTTATGACAGTGCATTTGAAATTAACCTCCCTATTGGCTTTCTTTGCTGCATGGGCACATTGGTGGCTCCTGCTCAAATTGGTGTCCACCAGGAATCCCAGGTCCTTTTCTGCCAAGCTGCTTTTCAGACATTTGGCTTCCAGAATGTCCTGGTGGCAGGGTTATTCCACAGTAGGTGCAGAACTTTGCAATTCCCACTGTTGGACTTCATGAGGTTTCTGCCAGCCCCTTCCTCCAGCCTGTCAAGGTCCCTCTGAATGGAAGCACAGGATTTTTCAGGTATCAGGCACTCCATCCAGCTTTGTGTCACCAGCAAACTTGCTGAAGGTACATGTTGCCTTTCCATGCAAATTATTAATCCAGACTTTAAACCGGAATGGACCCCTGGGGTACATTGCCTAGTTATTGGCCTCCGACCAGGCTTTGCAGAACTGATCAGCAACGCCTAGGCCTGGGCGTTTAGTCAGCTTTCATTCCACCTCACTGATCATACAGCTCATGCTGTTTTGGGGTTTTTTTTTGTATGTCATAGGAGACAGTATCAAAAGCCTAACTGAAGTCAGGGCAGACAACGTCCACACTCTGCCCTCATCTGCCGAGTTTGAGTTCACTCTGAGTGCCTACTCTTTTAACTAGAGGCTAGTCATTACTCTTGTAGTTGATTGAGTTGGGATATACAACTGAGACTGGAAGACAAACTGATTCATGCTGATAAATCATGTATGTCTCTCTGTTGGAAGAACTGCTTAGTAAATTTAGTACAGCATAAAGAGTCTGGCTTACACTGATGTGCAGCCATATGGAGTCATAGACTTGTGTTCCAGACCCTTCCTCAGCTCTGTTACCCTTCTCTAGACTTGTTCCAGCACCTCAATCTTTTTCCTGTAGCAAGAGGCCCAAAACTGAGCACAGGATTCATGATGTGGCTGCACCAGTGCTGAGTACAGGGGGATGATCCCTGCCCTGGTCCTATGATATATAAAGACATACCTTTCGTCCTTCATGTCAATAGTGATTTTGCAGATCTTTCCTGCAAAACATCATATGCCTTTTCCCAGCTGAAGTCTATGTTGTTTCCTGTCATGTGCAAAATATTCTATAACTGTGTTCATCTTCTAGTATGCTTTTTTGCGATGGTTTGTCCAAATCTTATGAAATATTCTGATTTGGAAACAGCGTGGGTTCAAAAGGTGACGTAACTATTTCTTGTAGGTTGTTCTCAATTTGTTCTGGAATAACCCCTAACAACCAGTTGCTACCTGAAGTCCTGATTGAGTGTTTTCCTGACATTTTCAGAGGACTATACACATTAGTTCTCACAGGTTTTCTCAGTGATAGTGGTTGACGTGGAGTCCTCAGCATCCATCAATAATGATATCTTTTTCTTTCTTGCATTACTTCTCACTTTGCAATTGAATTTCAACTGCCATTTCATCACTTGGTCTCTGAGGTCTGCTGAACAGAACAAACAACAACCACAGCAACAATAAGTTATTTATTATAGCTGGAAAATAAGTGGCCATCAAATAATGACTTTTCAAATTATTCTTACCTTGCAGTGACGCTTTTGTGTTAAGCCATTGTCAGTAACTGTCACTAGGTCAGCAGCTGTCACAGGACAGAACATGTTTTGGAAAAGAAGCATTATGAAGTATCCTTGTCAGGAATAATTATGCCGGTACAAAAATACCCACAGTTGTCCACAAGATCCCTGTCCTGGAAAAGAAGACACTAGGAGTTTTTCACTGCAGTTTTCAGAGACAGGTCCTTAAATCCCAATGTAACCTTGTCTCTTTGCACAAATCTATGGGCCCTGACTTGTCAGTGCTGTAAGGGACCCTTACAAAGTGTGATTGTTTGCTTTAAATAGCAAGAAAAGTGGGCTTATAGTTGAATCTGACCACTGCATTTGTTTACAGACATTTTAAGTAAATGAAATAATGGTGAAGGAATAAAGGTTTAATTTTAAAGAAGGTTTAATTCGTGCTCTTTCTCTGTTACATTTTCTTTACTTCTTAATAACACCCTCCACGTCCCCCCACACCCCCAAAAAAAAGAAAACCCTGTAAAATTTTTTTCACAAAGTATTAACCTCGGTAGAATTACCTTCTCTACTGAAAGCTATTTCCATTTAAATTTTTCTAGCCATTGTAAGCGTTCAGCAAGAGGAACAACAGAATGAGCTCCCCAGTTTAAAAAAGTAGGTCTGTAACGGAAGATTACGAAGAGTTGACATTTTCAGAGTGTCCGGTAACAAATATGGAAATATGTAAATTACTTGTTTAAAATTTAAAAATAGTAACAATCAGGTCAAATTGAATAGTCCATACTAGAATAGATACATTTTTGTTTTTACTTATAGCTGCATTAGACAGACAAGAAGGTAATTATTCTTTCCCCCATAAACTTAATGCATAAAAGATACTCCTAAGAAGCCTAGGAAAAGTGGATTTGGGGATAGAAAATACTACTGAATAAAATAATTGCTTTTTTTCCTGGAGATCTCTCTGGCCCTTTGTGTTGGTTTTGGCTAGGGTAGAGTTAATTCACGGGAGTTCCTACTAGGCTGTGTTTCGGATTTGTGCTGGAAACAGTGTTAATACCACACCATGTTTTTGTTACTGCTGAGCAGCTTACATGCTCAAGGTCTTTTCTGCCTCCCACCCCACCTCACCAGTGAGTGGGCTGGGGGTGTGTAGCGGGTTTCTGTGGCTGGGTTTTGGTGGCAGGTTGGCTACAGGGATAGCCTAACTTCTGTTGGAAGCTTCCCATGTCTGGTAGAGCCAATGCCAGGCAGCTCGAGGTCAGGCTTCCTGCCGCCGGCCAAGGCCAAGCCAATTAGGAGTGACAGTAACGCCTCCGTGACAGCATATTTAAGATCAGAAAGTTATTGAGCAGATTAAAAATTCCAGCAAGGGAAGGGCACAGTGAGAACATGTGACCAACAGCGTAGACACCAAGGTCGGTGCAGAAGGAGCCCCCCTGAGGCTCCTGCAGCCCATGGTGCAGCCCATGGTGGGGCAGCTCTGCCCCTGCGGCCCATGGGGGACCATCGGGGTGCAGAGACCCACCTGCAGCCCATGGAGGAGCCCGTGCTGGAGCAGGTGGATGCATGAAGCAGGCTGTGACCCCATGGGAGGTCCAAGAAGGAGCAATGTCCTGACAGACACCTGCAGCCTGTGGAGAGAGGAGCCTATGATGGAGCAGGTTTTTCCTGGGCAGGACTTGTGATCCCTATGGGGGACCCACGTCGGTACAGCTCATCCGTGAAGGACTGCACCCCATGGAGGAGTGGCCCACGGGACAGCAGTTTGGGAAGAACTGCTGCCCGAGGGATGGACTCGCATCAGAGAGGCCCATCAAGGACTGTCTCCCTTGGGAGGGACCCCACGGGAGCAGGGGAAGGACTCCTCTCCTGGAACAGCAGCAGAAACAACAACTGACCGTAACCTCCATTCCCCATCCCCCTGCACTGCTGGGGGTGAGGAGGTAGCACTTGAAAGGAATGAGGGGTGAGGGCAAGGTGTTTTTAAGATCATTTTATTTCTCACTCTTTTGCTCTGATCCTATCAGTAACAATTTTAATCAGTAACCCCACTTTGAGTCTGGTTTGCCTGTGATAGTGATCAGTAAGTGACCTCTCACAGCTCTTATGTAAACTCATGAATCTTTTGCTGTTTTGTTTTCCTCTCCTCTGTCCAGTTGCAGAGAGGAGGGAGAGAGTGGCTTTAGTAAGTACCCGGCATCCAGGCAGGGTCAGCCCACTACAGGGTGCACAAGGAGCTGGGAGGGGACACAGCCAGGACAGCTGACCCCAGCTGACCAAGGGGATGTCCCAGACCGTAGGGCATAATTGTCAGCAATAAAAAGCTGGGGGAAGAGGGGGGAGAATGTTTGCAGTGATGGCATTTTTCTTGTCAAGTCATCGTTAGGCGTGATGGAGCCTTGCTTTCCTGGAGATGGCTGAACACCTGCCTGTTCATGGCAAGTGATGAATGAATTCCTTCTTTGGCTTGCTTGTGAGTGTCTTTTGCTTTACCTCTTAAACCATCTTTATCTCAGCTCATGAGTTTTCTCACTTCTACCCTGCCATTTTTTTTCCCTATCCCACTGTGGGGGAGTAAATGAGTGGCTGTATGGTGCTTAGCTGCCTACTGAGGTTAAACCATGTCAGATCTTTCCTCTGGGTGAGTCAGAAATGAAGAATATTTATCCTATATGATCAGAGTGACCCTCCAGTTGTTTTAAAGACAATTTTTCCTATTTGCCAGTTACTTAATCTCTTCTGTTGCTGTAATTAGTTGAAAAGGAAGCCTATCTGTTCTTTGAGGGAAAATACAAGATTAATTTTACAGGATTCTGAGCTGTTTGCTTGCATGTTATAAGGGAGATCTGTGCTCATGTTTATTCTTCCTGCCTGGAACAAAGGTCTCTTTTTTTTTTTGCTTGGTCAGGACCTAATGCATGAGATTCATCCACTTTTGTCTATACTTAGTGTACTATCCACAGGATGGCTTAAAATGCTTTGGGTTTTTTATTTGTTTGTTTGTTTGTAATATTTCTTGACAGATATGTCTTCCGATCACATCAGAAAAGTACCAGTGCTTGTAGCATTTCTGTAACTAGTTTGGTGCTTTCCCTGATTACACTTGTCTTTGCATATTGAAAAGCTTGGAAGAAGAAGGAAATACACACCATTATTTTAGGCTGGGGGGATTTTTCATATACTGGCCTTAATTTTATCATTTTAATGATAAAATGACTGGCCTCATTTTAATCATGCCTCACTGGCCTTATTGTCATGCCTCACTGATGCTCTGAACACACTTGAGATTATTTTATGATCAATTACAAGATTAAGTTAAAAATTGCACCTCTGAAAATTCTGATATGTCTTTGAATATCCAATTGCACTCTTTACTGCAAAAACATTTACTGTATGTATCAATGAAATGCTGAGGTAGAAGTTTTGAACAGATTCTTCTGTTCTTACAGCAGCTGAAGATTTTTTTGCTTTCAATTCTGAAATTTCCTTTTGTAATAAATTTACTCTTTTTAAACTTATAAAACCTCTTTCAGCTATCATCTTCCCAGTGTTTCAGTTATGCCTATATACAATATCCCAAACTCCTAAACTTCTTTAATCTAAGGTTGCTGTTACTTTGGGAGAGGAAGAGGGACTAGCTGCTTGAGTAATACAGGTAATAGTTAATTTTTTCAGTTTCAGCCGGCACATTAGGCTGGACATTGCAACTCACATACAAACCATGCAGTAGTCTCTGGATTACTGTATTCAATCAAAAAATATTTATTGGAGACAAAACATAGTTTGTTTTCACAAAAAATGCTAATGGCATGCAGACATAGGCTATTTATGAAATAAGTTAGTACACTACTGGAGCCAGGCTGAAAGAAAGAGATTTAAAAATATGTGTTATACTTTTGTAGAAGCATCAGGTTGTGTGAAATAGAGGTTTTCCTAGCTACCCCTGTAGCTGACCTTGCAATAAAATATTTGTTGAATTAGAATAGACATTTTCTGAAACAAAGATTTGCATGAATAGTTCTGGTTACAGCAGAGATCCCTGTCCTGGGAAAAGTGTAAATAATAGTTAAGAGATTGTCAGGGTTTTATTCTGATTTATTTTTTCCTGACCTAAACATATCGAGGTTCGTTAGAAACCTCCAGGAAGTTAACACTTGCTCTATGTCATGTAAAAAAAAAAATAGTCCCGTTTAGGACAATCTATACATTTGAATAATTTGACGTCGCCTTTTGAGGTGTCGTGGTATATGTTTCAAGTTATTTCTGCATATTCTTCTTCGTCCACAAAGCCTTGGCTACATCAACACCTCCAGGATAAGGAAATAAGTAATTTCAGATCAACCTTTTTTCTCTTAGCATGGGAGTCAGCACACATGCAGGTGAGTACTGGTGTGTGGCCTTACATTTCTCCAGTGTTACTTGATGTCTGTTCATGTCTACAGTGCCAGTAGATGTTGCAGCACAAGTGGTTGCACCATATATAGTTGCATTGTGCAGTGCAAGTCCCTATAAACAGATTTATACACGTGGCTCTCAGGCCTACTACACATGCTGCTTTAGCTTTTTCCCAGTTTATTCTGAGTAATCCTGCAGGTATTAAAGGAATGAAATCTAGCTGATGATTTCTTTTTTTTCAAAATTAAGGAGCACAACTAACATATTTAACATAGTTAATGACATTATTTTCTTCAGTTTAGATTTGTCTTCCACAGCTTTTGCATTGTACTGGGAACAATTTTTGACCTTAGATTATTTTCATCTGGTAGTAGCAAGAAAAGATAAGCAAGTGGAAGCTGTTGACTGTATTTTTTACTGAGCTTGTATTTTAAAATTTGATAGAACTTCTGGAATATACAGCTGAGAGTTTTGTCCAGTTCAATTCTTTCAATTCCAGGAAACGAGAAAGTGTGGAAAGATATGTCACCTGAATCATTATAATATTATTTCTTTCTAGATGAGGTTTTTTTTAATCCATTTTGACACAGTAAAATTGGCATAAAAATATTTACGCTCTTTTGGAAATCCATCAGAAGAGTGTTTCTAATCAAGTCAAGTGCTGAAGTGTCCCAATATAGAAAGTGTTGGGATACCATGGTGATTGTATCTATAAAAATCTGTACCCTGTCAAATTTCAGGGATTAAGAGCAAACACACTCTGCAGTATACCTTATGAAAAGTCTTTATTAGGAGAAAAGTATACAGTGCATAAGTACTGTGATTTTCTTCACATATCTGAACTCACTTTACCATATCAGCTGTTTTGAATGTCACTAGAGTTTGACTGTAGAGACTAACAGTGGATCAGAAACTCCAGCAAGCCTATACTAATTTTTTGAATGTTTACAATGCAGTGCTGGACATTAAGAGTAATTTTTTCTATGTGTCTGATCTGTTGTTTCATCAGGGTTCACAATTATAAAATGTCAATGAACTCCTTGAACCAATATGAAGTGTGGCAGCTGTAAGAAAGCCCCGGCCTTTGAATTCAAGCTCCCTGCTATCAGTGTGCCATCCTGATCAGGGCCACCAAAAATTCAGTTGTGGATTCCTCTCTGTCCATCATGTTAAACAGAAGATTGTTACAGAAGCTCACTACTCTCATAACGGAATTCTTCCTCTAATATTCAGCTTGAATTTATTTCTGTCTGGTTTACATTTTGTCTTGTGTTAGTCTATCTTGAAGTTTATGCTGTTCTTCTACCTCCACACTGATTCTCTTCCACTCTGACACCATCCTACTTCATCTTCCTACACCATCCCTTCATTCCTTCGTTTATAAAAAAAGAATATCACTCATAATTCCTCTCCACATCACAGCCTTTATTTTGGTAAAATGAGCAAGCCATACTCTTTGTGTGCTCTCTGTAAAGTCAACCTTTCTCATTTCTCTGTTCATGCTATGAAATTTTTTCTCCTGCTTTTGCAATTTTAACTCCTCTTTTTTGAGAGAGGATAGCTGGAACTATTTCCAGATGAAATCTCATGAGTACATTATACAAGGGGATTAATATTTCCTGAGCCTCTGCAAATACTTTTTCTGATACACTCTACTGCTGTGTGATTTTTTTTTTATTATTTAATGTTATATCTCTTGGGTGAGAGGGATTGTAACATCTGTCTTTTATTGCCATTTTTGTTATGTCCAGTTCAGTAGGTGCTAGACTCTATTGTAAAGTTTAATAATCAGTTTTATTAGTCGTATCAATGAAATGCATCTCTCATTACTTGAGAATGTTGGCAATATGCTTTATTAATCATTGCTTACCTCATTTCTCTCTGTATTTTCGTTTCATTTGCTTCTCATTCATACTGACCTTGCATGTGTTCATTTTAGCATTTTTGCTTCTCTGCTGTGACTACCCTTCAGGAAATGCAAAACAGTTTACAGATCTTACTGTTGCATATTCAAATCTTGGTGCAGTGTAATTGTAAGGTTCAGTCTCCATATAATAAAGTGTACAGATTTTTTACAGGAACTGTATAAACAGCATTATAGTACCTTAGAAATAGAATCATACAGTTGCAGATTCGTTTAGGTTGGAAAAGACCCTTAGGATCATCAAGTTCAGCCATCAACCAAGCACCACCATCATGTTCGCCGTTAAACCATCACCTCAAGTGCCATATCCACATGTTTTTTGAACACTTCCAGGAGCAGATACTCCACCACTTCCCTGGGCAGTCTGTTCCAATGCTTGACAACTCTTTCTGCAAAAAAAAATTTTCCTACTGTCTAATCTGAACTTCCTCTGGTGCGACTTGAGGCCATTTCTTCTCATCCTATCACTCGTTACCTGTGACAAAAGACTGACCCCCACCTGTCTACAACAGATGTCTATTTGTAGAGAATGATAAGGTCCCTCTTTCATCTCCGTTTCTCCAGTCTAAACAATCCCATCTCTCTCAGCCACTCTTCATCACACTTGTGCTCCAGCCCCTTCCCAAGCTCCACTGCCTCTCTCTGGAAATGGTTCAGCACCTCAATGTCTTTCTTGCCATGCGAGGCACAGAACTGGACACAGTATTTGAGGTGCAGCCTCACCAGTGCCGACTACAGCGGAATGATCACTGCCCTGGTCCTGCTGGCCACGCTATTGCTGATGCTAACTGGGATGCCACTGGCCTTAATAAAAGTAATGTTCATAATAAACTTTAATGAAGCTTCTACTTAGATGACATCTATTTATTAGATATTTATTATATTTATTAGATGCAATATAATTTAATTTATTGACTGACTCACAAGGCAAAATATATATATTGTTATAGACTGTATAGACTGCAGCATTATACAAAGGGGAAAATACAGAGAGAGACGCAAGTCAGAATCTTACTAGATGTTCTGATACAATAAAACAGACTTTTACTCTATATAAAATGTGTTTTTATGACTATAAATTCAAGATGATTGAAGACTGAGATATATAACTGCATACATTTCATTTTATACATCCATAGCAGTATGACTTAATGCTTGTAGGCTGTATATTGTATTTCTGAGTTTAGTTAATGTATGTTATATACACTTAATATATGTTATTTATTTAACCTAACTTGAAAAGAAATAAGTTTCAAAATCTAATGCTACATTTAACATTTGAGTCATTGTTTCTACAGCATTAAGCTATCCTAACCCTAGCAGACCAGGGATCTCATTTTAAAGGAACTAGGTGCAAGGAAGATCAAGACTGGAAGTTCTGTCCACTAGGAATGCTATTCTTGCCATTGCAAGGCTGCAGAATTGAGCATCAGAGAATCATGGAATGGTTTGGGTTGGAAGAGACCTTAGAGATCACTGAGTTCCGACCTTCCTACCGTGGACAGGGACACCTTTGACTAGACCAGGTTGCTCAAAGCTCCATCCAACCTGTCCTTGAACACTTCCAGGGGGCATCTATGACTTTGCTGGGCAACCTGTTCCAGTACCTCACTACCATGAGGTACTTTACGTATTCCTATCATCTAATCTAAATCTCTTGTAATTTAAAACCATTCCCCCTATTCCTGTCATTATCTGTCCTTGTAAAAAGTCACTCTCCCTCTTCTTTATAAGCCACCTCCAGCTACTGGAAGGCTTCAGTGAGGGGGCCTTCTCTTCTCCATGCTGAACAAGCCCAGCTCTCTCAGCCTGTCTTCATAGGAGGGGTCTCAGAAGAGACTTGCTCTAACAGGTCGACATCCTTACTGCTGAGCACCCCAGATCTGGATGCAACACTCTGGTTGAGGTCTCACCAGAGTGAAGTATAGGGGCAGAATCCCCTCCCTTGACCTGCTGGCTATGCTGCTTTTGATGCAGCCCAGGACACAATTGGCTTTCTGGGCTGCAAGTGCACATTGCTGGCTTGTGTCCAGCCTCTCATCCATGAGAACCCTCAAGTCCTTCTCCACAGGCCTACTCTCAATTAGTTCTTCTTCCAGTCTGTACTCATGTCTGGATGACTGAACATGTTTTTTTTCTATTCCTTCTGTTAATGATCTTGATGCAACCCTTATGCAGTAATTCTGAACTTTGGCAAAAGTCATTTACAATTTTCAACTTTAAAAAAAACATGGCTAGCGAGGCTATTTGGTGGACCAGTGCAAATACTGGCCAATTAAATTGTCCATCTGTAAGCTGCTTCTCGTAAAAAATATGACAATATTAACAATATTAAAACATTTTAAAATGAGGAAAAAAAAATCTTGTGGACATAGACAAATGATTAGAGTAACAATTTTCAATGAAACTCCTGATTCATGTTTTTTCATCTTAGAAGTAGATTAAAAGCAATCTCAGGGGAACTACTACTTTTTGGTTTGGTTTTGTATAATGTAGAGCACAGAAAGGTCTCTAAAGAACTGCGTAAGTAGCCTAGATTGTTGCCTGAACTAGGAATAAGCTGGCAGAAAAGAATATTTTCTATTAATCTTCTGGTGGTGCCTTTAAAAAGATATATCTTTGAAGAATATGTCCTATGTCTGTAAAAAAAATTTTTAAAGGAAAAAGGAAATAAAAAGTAATCCCTGAATAACTGAAAAAAAAAATCCACATTCAGCAGAGAGACATAAACCAGGACTTTGTCATAAACCTGATAGTTTCAGTCATTGCTACGGTGATCTGGGGTCATCATTCCCATGTTTTATTCAGATGTTCACCTGTGAAATTTAGAGATTTAATTACATAGCATTCCAATTCATGTCAGAGAGGCCTCAAAAGAGAAATATAAACAAATAAGTAATTTCACAGGTTGCCTGAACAAGAACTACAAAAGCACAAACCAAATAAAATTTTATTCCGTAATAGTCACTTAACTCCATCCTGTTGTTCAGAAAAACAGTGGCTGTGGCTGCTGTGTAAATGTTTTTAAGACCTCTGAATGCTAGTATTCTGCATGGAATTTCGGCATGTGAACTACCTTAAGGGGCTTCAAAGGCTGACAACCCTGATATACATTACTGGAGCCAGTTACAGAATACTGGTTTCTCTGAAGTGCACTAAATAAGGCAACAATTCAAAGAATGACAGTTACATGACCATTCCCCAAAAAAGCCTCTAACATATGTGCTAACAGACACTACTAACTAATGGAATATTTGGTAATAAGGATTTTGACTGAGAATATTAAAAATGGGGAAAATATTTCTGAGAGGAGGAGAAATATTTAGCTTTTCAAGTCGAGTGATACATGGAATCATAGAGAATTTTTTTTCACACTACACATTAACTGAATCTAATAGAATTCAGCTCAGCCAGACAAAAAAAGAACTAGACAGAAAGAGAGGTTAGATAACATAGCTGACCAAAATGTTTGGATATAGCAAACATAAGTCTTTGTATAAGGCAGGCTTTGTAAAAAGTCCTGTTCAGTATAAACTCACTGAAAAGATGAGATGAGAGAGTTGAATGTGTATTGTCTGTGAATGCAGCTTTCAAAACTCTGAAGATTCAAAAAGGGATGAAGAGTACAGTTTGATAATGACATGTGTAAAGAAAAAAATTGCTAGTGAAGAAGGTTAAAATTGATTCATTACATTTGCATTGGATTTCAGCAGAATGTAGGAATTGACAGCCAGAGAGATGTAGAACTGTGCAGTCAGAGATATAGTCTTGAAAACACAGTTGTCTACAGTTCTTCATGACATTGACACTGGAACTCTGTTGCTATTAAAATGACATAAAATTATATGGTTGAAAAATCCACAAGATTTTTTCTGTAATAGTTGTCAACTGTTTTTCTATAGTAAACGTCTTCATTACTTTCTGACCTCAATACAAATTCACAAATGTGAAGTTACATCCAAGCAAGCACTTTGTAAAGGACTTTTTTATCATTAATATGATGTTATTTGACTTTTTGAATAAAAAAAAGAATGTAGGGAGTAACAATTCAAGATGTATATCATCAAAGAATGAAAGAAATGTTAAAAAACTGATTCCACAATACTGACATACAAAGTAACAATTATTATACTGGTTAACTCTGATCAGTGCTCTCAGTAAATATTCACTGGACAGGATGATTGTCAGTGAAATAATCAGGTACTGGCTGCTTCATTCATTGGGAGTAGTACAGAGCCTCAGGTTTTGCCATATGATCATCAAACTCTGGGATAATGAAGCTGAAGGAAGAAAGAGCATGCAAAAAAGCCAATGTGCTAAGACACAGCAATAGCTGAAAAGGAATGAAACAAAAGAAGCCTTCTCTCTTAGTGAAAAATGTAGGCATATTACAGGAAAAGTCATCATCACTGTCTGTAATTAGACATATATTTAGCTAGGTTACCAGACACTTCCCATTATCTTTTGTCATTTCTGTTGAAACTTTAATCACTTCGGCTGGAATATTCTACCTCATGACAGTAGCTTTAGGCCATATAGATTTGTATCTTCTTTAAATGTCAGGTAACACCACTAGGTAGTTGCTTTAAATAAAAACAAGTGGGAGAAAAGAAGCAGTATTTTTTATTATGTTTAAAAATCAGAACTACTATTTTTAAGAGCTGATGGAGTTTTGGAGCTAAAACTTGAAATCTGTTACATTACCTGGGGCCTTATTTGGTTGAGGATTATTCTGGGTAGAGTAGCAGCATAGGAAAGATTTAAGCCTAAAAAAGCAGAAGTTCTTTCAGAAGTTTCTTCAGAGATGGATGGGAACAGATGTTTCTTTAACTATTGCAAGAGCTCCCTGAAACTAGTTTACACTTAGTAAGAAGCTTTCCCTTCCAGCATGAATGGAAAACCTGTAGAAATTTCTGCATGAGTGGAAAACCCTTAGAGTCATGGAGTGTGAAGCATGAAAGAGAATACGACCCTGTTTCATATAGCATTTACAGCTATGACATGAAATGTAAAACAAAACATACCATCTCTCTCAGTTCTTCAGTAAAGATGTTTTATCATCAGGAAATTCAATTAAACAAGTCCAAAAATATGTGTCTGAATAAGTGAGGGGAAGGGACCAGAGAGGACAAGGTTTTCAGTGGCTTGTCTGGATGAAGTTTTATTTCTGTGTCTGAAATCAGTTTGGATAAGAAATGTGGGATGTATTGGAGATTTTAGATTTAAATGAGCTGATGTACAATTTTTTTTCATGTTTTTTTCATGATATATGACACCTTACAAGATCTTAAGGTTGTGTATTGATCATTACAGAGAAAAGAAAAATGAAACTGAAATAGCAATATTTCCTTTCTCAAGAGGGACAGTAGGTGAAACTTAGAAAGGATTCTGAGTAGCAGAGATATTAATCTCACAGAAAAGTCATCTGAGTTGAATTAAAGCAGAACTCCATCTATACCTGGGTTGTGAGGAAGCAGAATAAAGAATTCCAGCACTCATGCAGTGAGATGAGGATGCAATGGGAATATGTGGTCAGAAGGTTTCTGGCTGAAAAATACCTTGTCAAATATATTTTGCACAGCATGTCCACAAATATATTGTAATTATAGATTTCGGTTTTACTTCTAACCTCTTTATTTCCAAACTCATGATCATTCCTGTCCAAATCTTTGTCTAAAATACTTATGAATACACCAGGACTTTGCTGTACTGAGCAGGCCCAATACCATAGGACAAGACTGACAACAATGAAAATAGAGATCTGAAGACAAAGTTTTGCAAGTAAATAGCAGATGAATATATAGAAAGAAATACTGTCATTCTGGAGATAACACTGCTTCAAAGATGGGCTTCTAGAGTTCAGAGTCTGGGAAAATAGATGTTGACTGAAATATACTGAGCCATAATCAGCAGAGATAAGTTTGGATGCTTATGGCACTAAGCAGATGGAGTTCAGGAAAGAGAAGACTGCATTGCGTGATCTCTTTTGAAGCTGTTTAGGGACATACTGGTCTGAATTCCATAGGTGCAGTACACTTGTTCTTCTGTTAAACTAAGAGAATTAGTCATATAGCTTTTGGAGTTTTTTTGGTTTTTTTTTTGTGAAATCAAATGCTTTTATAGAAGCAAATGCAAAATTGTATATATTAATGAACATTGAGTGAGAGAGAATCTGCTACCCAAAATACACCAGAACAGGAGGAGATGCCTGAAGGAAGCTGCAGGAATGGGGAGGAGGAAGAAGTGTCTGAAATGAAGGAGTGAAGCTGATACTAGGAAGAAGAGGGTGTGGAGGGGGATATGCTTTCAGGTTTGGTTTTGTATTTTGGTTTTTTTTCAGGGTTTTGGGGTTTAGGGTTTTTTGTGTTTGTTATTTGCTTGTTTTTTCTCACTATCATTCTCTATTTGTAATTGGCAATAGATTAACTTTGTCTTCCCCGAGTCTGCTTTGCCTGTGAAGGTAATTGGTGAGCGACCTTTGTGTCCTTATCTCAGCCCATTTGGTTATTTTCCTCCCCTTGGTCTGTTGAGGAGCGGGAACAAGAGAGTGGCTTGGTGGACACCTGGCAGCCAGCCAGATCAACCCACCACAAGAGCTTTGAACCCTTCCTCTCAAAGAAGGGGTTGATTTTGCCATATACAATGTTGGAAAAACATGGTATGCATTACAGAAACAAAATATTTTTACTCAAAATGTCAAAAATGCTGCAACATCTGCTATGTAATTGTATCTACTGAGATAAGAAATGTGGATCTACAGTGGATTTGGAAAACTCTAGAAAGTGAATGTATACAGGTATTCTGTCTCTTGAAAGCAGGCAAATTCCAAATGAATACATATTGTAGTATTACATTAATTGTTAAAAATTATTGTGGCTTAATGCAGCAAGTTAGGAGGAAGGCATATTACCTTTACACACTATTCCACATCCCCTGAAATTTCTTCTTCTGTGGTTTACCAGATACCACTGAGTAGCTCTGTCCATTTTCCTGAGAATGAAAACTCCTTTGTGAAAATTTAGAACCAAGTGTGAGTAATGTTTACAGTAAATGGAATAATTTAGCTGTCACATTTATAAAAGGATACCAGGGTATATGGATGCATCATCATCACAAATACTACTTTTGCATTTTATTTAGATACAGGATTACTTTACAAGTTTGCAGAAGGAGGAATAGAGCAAAGTGATCTCAAAAAGTCTCTCATAACCTCTAGACAGATGGACTGGTGTTATTAGCATGTTAAGGAAAACATCTCAGAATCAAGAAGCAGTCTCCCTGGTATGCTGGATGAAATGTTACCAAAGAGGGCTGCAAAAAATCTCTCTCTTACTACCACCAAGAGTAATACATTGCTACCAGTGAAGAAAGGTAGAGTTTTCAAAGGTGAATAAATTCATGCTTTTCTTTCTGATAGAAGCTTTTAGATGGAACACTTTATAGCTTTGTGATCAAGGCAACAGTACTTAGAGGTGTATACAGGCACACTCAGTCTATGCTTGCTAAATTGCAGGCACAATGTAAAAAATCACTCCAAGAGGGAGAGAAAATTTAGTTTAATGCGTTGTGAGAGATATATTTAGCCCTAAAAATTGATATGAATTTACTGGCTTTTGAGTGATGATCGTAGAAAATGATATTTGAGAGTGCAGAGCAGTCAGTCAGACAGAAATAAAGATCAGAGATGTCTGAGCGGAAAAATTCTCCAATGAAGGCAAATTTTGTCATTGTTAGATTTCTTTCACTTCTTTTAAATACTCTCTGCAGGAGAAAAATCCTAGTCTTTGAAAATATTTTCTGCTATGCTTTACATTTAAGTTCTTTGAGTGAGGCTAGTGAAGTTTACAATAAAAAAAATCAGGATATTATTGTATACCAAGTTTTTTTGGTGGTGGTGGTGGTGGGGTTTCCACTTGAAGGATATGGAAAGTGTGCAGAAAAGTACTAATGGACATTGAAATATGCATTTCCTTTTGTGGGTGCAGGGACCAGAAAATATATCTATCCTGTCCTCTGAACAGGGAGTGTCTGTTTCTCTACATAATAATATTTTTGATGAGAGAAGACTTAAAGAGTAGTTGTATATGTTCTTTTAAAACTATATGTTCCATTTTTTTTGCAAGCAATATTTGCCTTGCTAGGTTATCTTCAGCCTTTTCAATTTAATTTTGTCTTGAGCTTGAACAGAAAAATGCTGACAGAGAATGAAGGATCCATTGGAAATAACAGTCCAGGACCTGGTGGCTCTCCTGATCAATACAGGTATTAGACAGTTGAGTTCAAGAATCACAGAATGACAGAATAGGTCAGGTTGGAAGGGACCACAGTGGGGTCATCTGGTCCAACCTCCTGTTCAAGCAGGGTCTTCCTAGAGCACATGGCACAGGATTACATTCACATGGTTTTTGAATATCTCCAGCAAGGAAGACTCCACAACCTCTCTGGGCAACCTGTTCCAGTGTGTTGTCACCCACCCTGTAAAGAAGTTCTCCCTCATGTTCAGCTGGAACTTCTGTGCATCAGTTTTTGCCCATTGCACCTTGTCTTACTGTTTGGGACCACTGAGAAGAGCCTGATCCACCATCAAGACACCCTCTCTTCAGACACTTACATACACTTATAACTTTCCTCTCAGTTCTCTCTTCTTGAGTCTGAACAGGCTCAACTTTCTTAGCCTATCCCTGTAAGAAAGACACTCCGGACCCTTAATCATATTTGCTGCCCTCCACTGGACCCACTCCAGGAGTTCCATTTCTCTTGTACTGACAAGCCCAGAACTGGACACAGCTCTCCAGAGGCGTTCTCAGTAGGCTGAGGGGCACTTCCCTTGACCTGCTGTCAGTGTTCTTCTCAATGCACTGCAGGATTTCATTGGCCTTCTTGGCTACAAGAGCACACTGCTGGCTCATGGACAGCTTGTTCTCCACCAAGACCCCCAGGTCCTTCTCCACAGAGTTGCTTTCCATCTGATCAGGCCCCTGCCTGTTACTGCTGCTTGGAGTTATTCCACCCCAGGTGCAGAACTCTGCATTTATGTTTGTTGAACTGAAAGAGATTTCCCTCTGGCCAGCTCTCCAGCCTGTTCAGGCCTTGCTGAATGGCAGCACAGCACTCTGGGGTATCAGCTACTCCATCCCATTCTGTATCATCAGAAAAATTGCTGGGATGCACTCTATCCCTGCATCCAGGTCATTGGTGAATAAACTGAACAAGACTAGACCTGCTACTAACCCACCAAGGAATGCAGTGAGCTACAGGCCTCCAGCTAAAAGAAAGGAAGTAAATTGATTCAAATGAAAAAAGTATATATTTAATTTTTTAAGAATGGGAGGAAAAGGAATTTCTAGCTGGTGGAGTATGCTAGATATTAAAAAAAAGTGTATTTCATCACAAAAAGGACTCAAAAAACTTGCTCAGGAAATCGTCCCTGTAATTAGATAATGGTAGCTGTCATATTTTAGACTATTCAACATGAAAGATCACAGAGCAAATAGCTATTTCATATGCTTAACAATTTTTATTTGTTAATTATATGTGTCTCAGACATTAACACCTAAAGGCAGAATACTATTTTTTCCATGCAGTTAACTTTCACAGTAAAAATAATTGGTTTGCACCAGGTGATGCTGGTTTATCTGAATTCCAGTAGGAAAGGTGTATGTACTTACAGGACATAAAACTGTTCAATAAAAGCCTAGAAAAGGTAATGTAAAGTTATAAAATATCACATAACTTTCTGATACATCATTGTATGGCCCTCTTATCAGGGAATGGCACACTTTAAAGATCCTATCCATGGTGAGGTTCATCACGCTTACGTTGGCTGGTGTTCTTATATGAGTCTTGCTCACAGTACATCTTCATCAGTCACTGGGAACAATGAAACCTGTGATGCTGACTTAGCTTTAGAGAGTCCCTTGGACAACATAGTATAATATTTTTATCTTATTAATAAAGCTACAGTTCTTGAAGAGATGCAACTAATATGTCAAGTGAGTAAAGCAGTATTATTTGCATACTTTTGATTAAGTACACACTCACTACCTGTATATTGAATAATTTTGCAGACTGTGTATTCATTGATTAATTATACATTTGATTAGCTATTCCTTGATTAAATACTAGTCATGTGGTATCCATGACAGAGAAGCATACATCTGGATTAGCCATAATGTTGATCACTAACTTTTCGTACAGTAGTCCTCAGGCAGACTGCTGCAGAGTCACATTTCATACGCAGTAACATGCAGAAAACGCAGTGTTCAGACCTTAAGGGTAAGCCAAGCCCAGCCCAACGAAACCTCACTTTACCAATACCGTATGTTTTTTAATAGAAAGGTCACTGAAAGGTATATGCTGGTTCTCAGGGCCCAAATAAACTATCATTTTATAGTATAATGTTACTAAATTTATTTCTAGAAGGAACTGTCAAATGAGCCAAGTCATGGAAAAGTTTAACTCAAAGAAACTAAACAACTACAAAGTGATCAAAACAGTTCAGACAAATCCTGCAGTTGACTTCCCAGAAACTTCTTGTTTACTTAGTTCATCACAAAAGTGGTCATCTGCCATGTACAATGTCACACAGGTGAAGGTACTGATCTTGGTGCTCCAGGCCAAACAAACACAAGCATAGAGCAGAATGTCACCGGAAGAATAGATAGAATTCAGCTCTCTTTCAACATGGAATCAAGTCTCAGGACACTGCTGAGGAAAGAATAATTGGAAAATAGAAAGGACATGTTCTGGGGCAGAAGTGGCAGGAACTACTTTTCCTTTTCCTCTTTAAAAAAAAATAAAATTCAAAAGTATCCCAGTGCAACCAAGAGATAAACCTAAGATCTTTTATGAATAATAATAATTGCAATAGAGACCAGATATGCTAGAAGACTTTGGGGAATATATTTGCCTTGAGTGTCAGAAATCCAAACAGATCCTGCAATTCTTTTACCTGCTTAGTCTAAAACTTCTATCATGGCCCTATTGGCCTTTTTTGGGGTGATGCTTTCAGGTTCCCTTTAACCTGTTCACTGTAGCAGAGGTTTGTTCAGTTACTGCACATTAGTGGTTTGGACCAATCCTACTGCAAATCCTGCCTCTGAAGAGGGAGATTTGGATAACTGTGAAATTTGTATTATATCTTAAGCAGAAACAGAAAAAATGTTGCCTTTAAGAAACGGCATTGTTCCTCTGAAAGTAGAGGTTCAATCTTTCAGTTTAAGTGACTAGAAGAGCCACTATAGACAAGAATTTTAGCTATACATATTCTACAGCTGGACCTCATATAGGAGCAGAAAGCTATGTATTAGTCATGATATTATGAAATATCACACAAATAGATATTTGACTGCATAGAAAGCAACTTTGAATAAGAGAAACTCCTCATTATGTGGAAATTTTGTTTTCTCTGTATTTTCATGAGTGAGGGTGTTATTTTACTTGTCTATATCCATATGTTTCTGTTATTATTAGTGAAACTGTTTATAAGCCAAAAATGTTAGAATCTGAGGGGGGAAAAAGAAAAAGGAAAATTGAGAGAAAAAAAGAAAACTTCCACATAATATTTTCTTAATTATGTTTTTGCTAATGGCAGAGATAATTTTACTACTCAATTCAAAGGACTCAGGGTTAGAAATGGCTTAGGAGTCCTTGAAAATCCCAGGTTATGGACTCTACAGTTGATTCCTACCCAGATAAAGAAATACATGGCTTTTAGGGAGTATCTAGCAGAGCAGGAAACAAGCAATTAAAAAGGCCCAATATCCTCTAAAGTCTGTAACATTCCTCAGAGGTGGGATTTAGGAGTGAAAAAAAAAGTATTATTTACACAAAGGATTGCATTTTATTAGACTGCATAAATATCTTCTGCTTGCTACAGGTTAAAGCCTTGGGAAAATGCAGTGTATCAAAGCCAGAAACGCTGCTCTGCAAGAGAAACAATTTTTGTCCTCATAGAACACTTCTCTTCTCTTTAGCAGGCTATTTTTTGCTGGGTATTGTATTTTGCTTTATTTTTCTTTGCCTTTTTGATTCTCTTGATTGGAATAAAAAAAGCCACTGTACATATTTGCACGCCAAGCTCCATGGACTGTTCCAGCAGTCTGTCTTTGATGCCCTATTTACATACTATTGCCATTGATTGCTCTAATTGTTTGGTCCTGGCTCACCCATTTTAGGTTTAGCAAGTTAAGACTTAATTCCCCATTTCCAATAATTCAATTCAGTTCGATTAATTTGTAGTACTAAGGGCTCACTGTATTCTGTATGCACTTAAATTGCTTTTGAATGTTATGTCTGATGCATTCTTAGGGATTATTTAATTCAGTGAGTCAACTTAGTTTTCAGACTATTGCCACTGTGATAATGAAAATCATACACAGAGGTGATTGGGATGGATCCTTACACATCAACCTAATAGTAGATCAGTAGCTCGTGTCTAACATGTCACATGATGTAACATGATGGCTGTTTCAAAAGCAAGTTATCGGTAACCGATTCCTCATGGAATAGAAACAGAAACCTGAGATGTACAGGCAGAGAGGAGCTCCAAAGATCATTGCAAACCAGGTACTATCTGCAGCCTGTTAAATCCAATGTAGATTGTGTTAAATAAGGTTGTCCAAAACAGTGTTTTCACACCTTTTTACATCAAGAACAACTTGTCTGTCCATCCACTTTGGAAGGATTAATTTCATTTTTAGTAGGAGCCACTGCAAGCTGTAGTTATAGTTAAGGACTTTTCCCAGAAAAGTAAAATCATTATAACAGCTTTTAAAGCCAGTTTTGTACTTGGAAAAAACAGATGCTGTGGCATCTGATAGGGGAAACAGCAGAGAAATTTTTAGTAACATTTGTTCCATGAAGATAACAATAGTGCAGCACTTACAAGTCTAATTGCATTTATGATATATATATAAACCCCACATGTATTTATAGGTCTTACACAATGGCATTCTGCCCTCCCTCTTGATGTTTTATCCTTAACCAATGAAGTATTCTCTGCAGTAAAATTTCCCAGAAAAAAAAAAAATTAAGTCTAGTTTTTCAGTTCTGAACTAAACAAAGGAAATCAGCTTCCCCACCTGCTGTGGCTGGCTGAATACAGTGAGAAAAGCAGTGTTAATTCAAAACAAAATCACACAGTGAGGATCCATTCACAGCTATTCTCATGTTCAGCCTGCTTTATAAAAGGCAATAAAAATATCTGTCTGAAACAATTTTTTTTTCCCAAGGGATACCTTTCTAAGTCCAGTTTTATTTGGAACACACCTGCCATTCAATGAGCAAATATGTACTCTGATCTCTCGTGGGTCTTACCTTCCAGCGTGGCTTCCAAATATCTGGAGTGTTTCAACTCTGCATATTAGTAAAACCTCACTACTGTATGTCAGATGAACTAATTAATCCTTTTGTAGTGACAGAAATCTTTGCTTTCTAACATGAAGCTGGCACCATCCCATATAAAGAGGCTGATCTTCCACAGTTTCTCGTCCATTTTCAAATAACTGCTTTACCCCAAATTTCCATGTAAGGCAAGAACTTACAGATTCTGATTTATAAACACTGTGACATTCAGAATGAAAGGTAAGAGTACTGCTACTAGCCCAAATGACAATTTCTGTGATATCCAGTGCAATTATTTTCGGGATCAATGGCCACATTAACATGAGAGGAAGTGCAGCTGGATATTACATTTATTTTTAACTCACTAGCTTATTCATAATAAGTGTAGCCAAACATGAGAAAACTTTGACCTTTCACATGATCCTCCAAAACATTCCTCAGGTTGCTTAGAAGTTAAATGCTTCTTACTTAAACTTCAAATAGATAACTTTATTGTATCTTTAGTATACCTTTCAAATGCCAGCTTTGACCCTGAAAGTATAGTTATGGAAGTGTGTGTCTTCATGGAGATAGTGTGTATTAACCTCACAATTTTACCCCAGAAAGTTTTGCTCCTGCTTTTTTAAAATCAATAATAAAATTCTACTTATTGTCTGTAAAGATGATATTTCACCTTGTATCCAAGTTTTAAGTGACAAAAAAAGGTTTTCTAAAATTTCTTCAAAAGCATCTCTTTAGTCGAGTATCCAGATGTATATATCCTTTTCCCACAGGAGTGGTTGAGGTAAACTTCCATAACCTCACATTGTAGCCTGATGTTCTTTCTGAATGTGGACATAACTCCTGTTTTCATGTGCACTTCTACTGAAACAGAAACTTCTTGATTTTTGCATTTTAACTGCTAAATCCATTTTTTTACTGTCATATTTTATGATCCTTCATATATAGATATCATAGTAGTACCCAAAGACGACAGATCTTAAAAATTAAGATCTTAGTTTCACAATGCTGCAATGATGAACTAAAAAACTGTACACATTTTGGTAGCAAGGGTAATAAGAAGTACAAAATCTAAGTAAGTTGCCTAAGATAATATCAAATGAACCTGTCACCAAGAAAGAGCAAAAACTTAATTCTCACTAATCTGTGTCTATTATCAGGATCACAGGATCACTGAAGCTGCAGGTGAACTGCTGCTCAAGATTACTGGTCCTAGGGACTGTCTAAATAATGTGCTCACATACAAATAACTTTACCACCAGAGCTCTGTTAAACTGTAAGAGAAAACATTTTCAGGCACTTCCGTATCTCTTTTGTGTCTGTGTCTACATTTTCTCAAGCCGATCATAGTACACTTCTTTCAAGACACTGTACTTCTCAGCTGTGGGAAACCATCTCCAATGACTGATTCCTGAGACCAGCCCCCAGCTTGTGAGACACTAATAAAAAGAAGAGAAGAACCCAGCTGGTCTCTTTACTTCGGGCTGTATCAGGCAGATGATGTTCTGAGAAGGAAAAGCAAAAAACTAAAAGACCTCTGCTGCTTCCCCTTGTTGTATTGCCACCGGCTTTGCACAGCATTTGGATGAGAGTGATAATGCATGGGATCCAAGGTGAAGAGGTGAGATAGTGAAAGGAAATAATCAGCAGGAGAAACAAGAAAGGAAGAAAGCTGTATTGACACTCCCCAACCTTTTTGTTTGTTTGTTTCTTTGTTTTGTTTTGTTTTGTTTAAGTGGAAATGGCATCAGACAGTCTTTCTGAGAATATCTTGCTTTTGGTTATCCTGGTGCACATTCAGCACATGATTCTGTGATTTTCCAGAAATCTATCTGTGAAGTCTGACACATTTAAATATTTCTGCTGAAAAAAAAAAGAGCTGTTCATAACACATGAAGGACTAGTTTACACCTTGATCTGACCTGTCTTGTACTCATAAAATTGTAAGTGACAACCCAACCGCACTTGTTTGTACAACAAAGACACTAAACACAATGATATATTTTCTAATTATTCACTTTTCTTCTCCTCCTTTTCTGGTTTTCCATATACCTATGCCATATCTTTTCCTATACATGTTGTTTTATCATCCAACTTACAGATATATGTCAACTTTAAGATCAGTAGAGTAACAGAACAGCAGAAAAAGAAAGGGGCCATTCTGCCTATTGACTTGAAAGAAGACATCTTTCCATAAGAGCCCATTTGGGTCTGTTTGGCTATGCCAAATTTAAAGGGCTGAAGGCCTCTGAATACAAGCTGGGAAAGTGGAAATGTGTAGCTCCATGCCAGAATGAGATAAGGGAGACTGAAATGCTACACAAGAAAGAAAGAAAGAAAGAAATTTTAGCTAGGAGCAGGTAATTCTTTTTTCATAGAGAAATGGCTATTATTAATTTTCTGCAGCTTACATTTCCCTCTCAGCAGAGTATTTATCTCTCTAGGTTACTGTTGTATAATAGTAAATTCTTAAGGTTTGCTTTTCTATTAGGTCACACAGTGCCAGATAGCTTTATGGCATGTCCAAATAATTCAACATCTAACTAAAAAAAAAATAATAAAAGGTTGTAGCAGCTATTAATATATGTGGCCCTCAAGGCTAACAGGAAAACTGGAGCCTTTATTATTTTTTTCATTAATTTTTAGAATGCGGGTTTGCTGAGTGGAGGATGGTGTAAATTTTTAAACAGTGGCACTTTCAGCAGTTATGCAGACTGCTGTAAATACAGCTTGTCTCAGAGGACTACAATGTTTGAACAGTGTTCTCCATTTGAACAGTGCAAAAGAATTTGCTAGTTGTTTGTGGTGCTTAAAAGTGTTCAGAACCTGGTCACACCTTCCCTGAGAAGCCAAGAAGCAAGCCTAGCATCAGCCATCTGTTACACTGGGGGTGATCTCTGGAGATGGAGTTACCTCTTAAACAAAAAAATTGTATCTACTCTTTTAGGTAGAGAGTGGGGGACAATATGGTCTGAAAAACTCTTACATGAAAATCACCTTGAATACTGTAGGAGTTGCACTTTTCAGAGAGTACAGAAGTGTGTGATACAATCATTCTCCACATCTTAGAGACATCATGAATTTAATTTATGGGTAATACCTCTGAGTGCTCAATTTATCCCTGGCACTTGGAGTCAGCAGCAAGAATTGGAAAATTCACTTAGAAAGACAAGTTTCTTTTGGCTGCAAATTTCTGTTGCAGTTTTTCCTCATTTTTTTTAATAGAATATACACGCTAAAAACTGTAATAATGTTCTACAGAAGAAAAAACAAACAAAGAAGAAAAGAATGAAGGTAGAAGTAGGGCTGTGATGTCATAAAGACAGGGAGGGAATAGAGCAAATCTAATAAATCTTAATATAAAGATAGAGATAGTTAAAAATTTTAATTACAGGGGTGATGCTGCCTAAAAGCTGGGGGAAACAAGAGAGTAGAAATGAAAATCATTGTAACTGAGGTTGGCACTAAATTAAAAAGGACGAAGTTGCCTTGGGGATGGATAATTATGAAATAAATAACACTTTAAATCATGGAAGTGGTGGTAAGGATTTGGGACATCAGTAAACCAGAAAGATACAGGTAGAGGTAGAGTTGAAGGGAAGAGAAGAAAAATGTTTTACAGTAAGTGAAAACCCTTTAGGGTTGTGGAATTGGTAACTTGGACTGATTTGGACAACTGCTTTGAAGAAAAAAAGAAGAAAAACACAAAATGGGATAATAAGGAACATTTTTCCAAAAAGTAGATTAGGCTAGACTTAAATGACATCCTTCTTTCAAAAGATAATTGTGTTTTGGAACAGAAAGATCTTAAAAGATCTAATCCATCTGGATCATTACATAACTCACCTTTTAATAAAACACACAATAATTCCATGTTCAGATTTACTAGGAAAAACTCAGATAAATATGAAAGGCTTAGTGAGTGCAGCTAACAGGAAGAAAAGAAATGGATAATGCTGAACTGAGAAATCTTAAGCTAAGTGTTAAGAGTGAATGTATTAATGAGTCATTTTCAAGATGCAGGTCCTTTGATGTTGTGATTAATAAAATTTACTCTAAAAAGTAGAAATATTCTAATGAAATATGTTGAATATTTGAAAATGGAAGATACTTTTTATATGGACTAATAAAGGGATGTTACTCAGAGATAGTTGACATTGGAATTGATATAATATAAATAGAGTAGCATACAAAATTAGGAAGTACAAAGGGCTTTAATTATTAAAGACTAATAAATAAAATCAAACAAAGCCCTTGTAATAATCTTAGAGTTTATCAATGGGATGCCATGGGAAGGAAGTGAATCTGAGTGTATTCATCAATCACAGGTAATTTGTGTGCTACTATTGTAAAGTGATGCTGAAAAAAGCTGTTAAAAGACTGGAATTTGTCAGGGGAGACATTTCCAGTGGAGGGAGTGAGAATATTAATGTGACTATAGCAGGCTTGCGTGAGACCTGATCTGGAATATAGTGTTCACTTCCTCATTCATAGTCAGGAGAGATGAATTTGAAAAAGTGCAAGAAACAGGCTGTTATGATTCTCAGGGGAAGTAAGAGTCTATTTCATGAACAAAAGCAGAGAAGGGATAAGATTGCTGTCTTTAAATACATCAGGATGGTAAAGCTGGAGACAGGAAGGTGTTTAAGCTAAAGAACAGTATTGACTCAAGAACAAGTGGGAACAAACTGTCCAGGAAGAAATTTAAGCTGGAGAGAAAATGTGGGTAAAATACTCTGGTTTTCAAGAAAACAATTGTTGGAAATTGGTTATGTTATGTTTATTACATTTATTAGATTATAGCATAGCGTAACATAGCATAGCATAAAATTGCCTTCTATAAGAGTGTAGTAGGAATTCTATTCCAGCTCTCTGTTATTTTGTGTGAATGTGTAAATGAATGCATATATAAATATTTAATTTGCAGTAAAACTGGAGGTTATCTGGGATTATTTAAACACAGATGGAAAAGGCAGGACAATTCTATGTATTTACTCAGTAGTTAGAGTCATGGATTTTGGTGAGTAGATACACCTACCATTTACCATTGAGGTAAATGGTGCTTTAGGAAAAATATGTCTATGCATCATACCTATAATATTTAGATAAAGTTAGTGGGTAGAAATGTTCACATTCTGTTCCCGTGCTCAAACCAATTTTGTTGGCTTAGCCAAAGTACATAGAAAGAGATTAAAACTGATAAAATGTCTGGCTAGAAATATACCTCCATAGTTCCATAAATTGGTTTTTGTTTTGTCAAGAAAAACATCTTTCTGTCTCTGTTGGTTTTTTGTTTGTTTGTTTGTTTTCACCATAGCAATAAGCTTTTATGAGTAAATGGATTTGAGTGGTAAGATGGTAGTCTGTTATTCCAGTCTAGAAATTATACAACCTACCTACTAGATAGTTTGGGAGAGTACACAGTCAGTTCTGAGGAGAAATCACTGAAAGAATTATGTGGTGGTATTGAGAATTCTCAAAAGAATTTCCACAGAATGGTGTTGAGATAGGAAGAGTGAGAGTTATAGAGAGCTCAATGTCAAAGTAGAAAGATTAGTAGATAGGGCAGAAAATGAAGTGATAGAGGGAAAACATTGGCAGAGCCTTCAGATGCTCACAAACTGGTTTTGTGCATGCTGTTTGAAAAGTTTTTAGGGGAGAGTGAAGTGCTGAGGGAAGTTTTTCGTGTTTTCAGTGAAAAAGCAGTGAAATTCACTGGAGTATGGTGTTTGTAATGCAACAGGAGTTGGATTTTCAAGAAAATGTCCCAGAAAATTTGCCTTCCTGTTAAAGATAAAAATTTTCTGTGATGCTTTAGCTGCTTAAACTGTTCTTTAGACATGTGTGTTACACAGAAAGAGCATCCCCAGGAGAGCTCAGCATCAAACAGTTGCACAGTCTACCACCTGGTGAGCTGACCTGCTTTTTCTGAGTGCTGTTGCTCAGAGACACAACATAAATACAGATCATTGTTTGTGTTCTTCTTCCTCTGCCCTTGAATTAGCTTTTGGTCTCCTGCTGTTTATTCATGTCTCCATTGCTCCCCGTTTTGTTGTAGTCAAACATTATATTCATTTTCCCTTTCAAAATGATCATACTTCAGTTTACAATTTTAAACAAGAACAGTTTACTTTGCCACCAATTTTCAATAGCATTAACTTTTGCTACGTATAGTAGACTACCTAAGTCCTCATTTCTGTAAAAGAAAAATGAAATTCACCATTTTCTGAGTTAGTGTCATTTTTCTGGGTATTTTCTTCAACATCATTTATGATTGCTCTCATACTGCCAAAATTACTATCAATAATAGATGGAAAAGCTACAATTATGGTTCTTAGGAAAAGATTTTAGGGCAGACCATGGTGTTTTATTCTTTTAAAGTGAAATTGACCTATTCACCATTTACTGTAAAACGTTCATTGACAACAGGACATGAACATCTTAAAGAGTTCCTCAGCCTTAGTTTTACTTTTTCTGTTAATTAAATTTGAAAATGTATGCCAGTGAGAAGAAGGGATGGGAAGTAGCCATCCCCTTCAGTAATGATTCACCCAAGGTTTTCACCATGTGCCAGCCTGCTCATGGTTCATGCTATCTTCATAATTTTGTCCCAGTGATTTTACTGGGTGTCGGGAATAGAATTCTATCAGCATGACCCAAATCTTATTTTTCAGGCTTTATTAATAATTTTGTGTTAAAATAAACCCACTACATTCGGGGTTTAGATGTATGTTTTTTTCTTGTTTGCTTTTAACACGTTTAACAGGGTGTGGGTTCAGTGCCTTTGGTCTTGTATTCCTTTCTTCCTAAGAAAACTCATAAGTAAAAAGTGAAAGTAATCCTCAAACTACAACTTGAATTTGAATCAATGTTGTAGTTTTCTTTATTGATTTGCCAATAGTTTATATTGACAATATGGAAGCTGTGGCCTTCAATGAGATAGCAAATGAGAAATTTTTAGGAAGTGCCCTTTCAGTACTGAATTGACTAATTATTTTGTTGCTGCTGAGGTACAAAACTGATCTACTGTTATGGGGTGTACCACAGTGACCAAGTGCAGAGTGGCAGGTACCACTTGTCAAATTATTTTTAAACTGAAAAAAGGTAGTTTATATTTAGAATTGCAAGTCTGTCTTTGCTTTCTTCTCTTCACAAGCAAAGAAATTTTTCAGACATGTGGCAGAGAGATCGTGATTGTTCTCTAACACTGGTTTAATTTGAATCTCTGAATGGAGAGGTAAGGACCTGTGCTATACAGGCACTCTGCCTAGGTTATCTACTCCTCTCTGTGGTATCTAATGTATATGAAGTTAAGAAACTCTCCCCATGTCTCATTGCCTCCTCTGATTCTAAAGGGCAAGATGACCAATTCCTTCTCACCCGGTATTCTCTCATTCAAGTTTTTTCTTAACAGTATTTTGAATTAGAGAAATATAAGCAGAGCAGGAGAAATTGTCATGACAGTAGCTGAATTAAATATCAAAATAACTCAAGAGATTGTACTGAAACATGTATTCATAGACCAGCTATTTAGATATTTTTCTTTTTTTGGTAACATTTTTTTTATTCTCTGCAGTCTCCTACCCATTATAATATAGAAAAAAAGAGTAATTTTTAATCTAGATAAGTTCTTACTTAACTAATATAATCACAGATATTTTTCATGATTTTCATTTCTTTTCTTAATTACTTCTTACAAACAACAGTTAATATGCATTTGTACGATACATTAGGGGCACATTACCTTGACAAAATTCATCGGTTTTAAATTAACCTGAATGTCGAATTCTACATGGGAAATTTAATATAATATTAATGTCTCTGGAAGTTGTAAAGCACTCAGAAAAAACCCCAAAATCACATGACACATTATGTTGGTTCTAGAGGTTTTGTTTTTCCTTGTGGTTTACTAGATGGAGCTCCCATTGCTTTCTTATTTTCTGGATTTTGTCACACAGCTGCCTGAAGAACTTATAGAACAATGCTTGGTCTTTTGGGCAGTTTTTTTAGAAGAACAGCTTTGTGTAGAGAAATGGTAAGCTGTATTCTCCTTTAAACAAAAAATCTGACCATTTCTTCGGTTCTGTGAGTATAGGAAACCAAATCAACTTCTACATGATCAATTTTTTACCGCAGTTCTTTCATCAAATGCCCAAACTGCGATTCATTTCAGCTACCTCTAGATTTCTACATATTAGATGTGTAGAACGCATCTAAACCAGGAAACCTTTGCTCTCTTATAGTACTGGAGAGAGAAAGGCAGTTTAAGGGCCATTTATGTGACCTAATTTAGTTGTTTGCTTTTGGATGAGATGAATCAGAATACACATTTCATCAGGCTGAGTCACCACTGTTTCAAATATAGTGTACTGGTCTGTTAACAGCTCTCCTGTATGACTCCCTGGAGTCCAGAAATGTTTGGTTTCGCTGGGATAATGCTGGTGACCACGTGTTCTCTTTTCAGTGCCGGGGGCAAGCTCTGTGTACTCCAGAAACACCTGTAGCCATCAGATACTATGCAGAGTAGGGAAAAGCTTGTTACAAAATGGGAAGCATTCCTTTGTTCCTGATAGTCCTGAACCTCTATCTTTTGTATAAAAAATGGGCAAACTTGCGAAAGAGGTAAAAATTGCCATTCTTACTGAGATGAAACTTGTAATAAATAAATAAAATCACTTTTTTTTTTCTTTTTCTCAGCTTTTGGACTGACACCATTTTGGAATTACACCATTGTGTTATTTTAACTGGGGTGGTAACTCCCATCTTTTCCAAAAAGGTAACTTAGAGGTTAAGATAATTACTATGTCTAATCTAATTTATGCCATCATTCCATCCAGAGTTCCTGGGTGTTTCATGAATGCTCTCAGCAAAACAGTACAAATGTGGTGTGTCAGCATCCTTTTAAAGGGTGTACAGGAGACTGGTGAACTGACATAACAGTTCTCAGATCAAAAGAAGGGAAAGACTTCTTTCCCCACCTCCCCCATTCATCCCTAATCCATCTATGTACTCGCTCTCTTGGAGTACCTGGGTAGTCTTGTTCATGTTTTCTTCTGGAGAAAATGCAACTCACCAATACAGCAGAATTCTCTGTCTTTGTTTCCTTTTTCTGCTGGATTAGGGGATGGAATTTGCACACTGAGGGGAAGCATGAGCACCAGAGCTGGATCAAAGGAGTGGACTTTCAGAAGCAGCAAGCTTTTAGACTAGTTCTGTCTGTCTTGTCTGACTGCACCCTGCATCAGACAAAGCACCACATGGTAAAACTCACTTCTGCACTGTGAAGAAGCTAAGTTAAACCTTTTCTCTGGGGTTTCTTTACCTCAATCCATCTTCACTCCTGTGATCCTGACAAAGAGCTCTGTGTGATCTACGACTTAGCCTCCAACTTTCTTTTCACAGTCCAATTGTGATGCTGCAGAGCAAGAAAGAACTCTGGCAATGCTTACAATATGGGTTGGTTATTCTGATGCTTTTAGCTCTTTATGCCTGTAATGTGTGGGCCAGAATTTTAAAATGCAGCATAAATTTTAGGGTCCTAAATTGCCATAAGTCTGGCAGTCAGAAACATGGAGTGCCCATTTTTTAAGGTGTTAGTAGATACATACATCTTCTCTATCCAGGCTGAGAGGGTGGAAGAAGGTCAGAAAATAATGAGTGTGAGGGAAGCATGACTTAATTTCAATTGTTTGTATGTGAGCTTGAAGTCAGAGAAACACAGAGGAAACCACCATTGCTCAAAATTGGATCTTGGGCTTATCAAAGTGGTTTACCAAATATAGGATCACAGAAGTGAAAGCACTTTTACAAAGTATTCTCATGTTCAATGAAATCTATAGCAGCAAATTAACTGTTGACAGAAATATGTAAAAGAATAAGCGAAATGTGCTTGGAAAGGGAGTGGTTTTAACCAGCTATATTGAGAGAGAACAGACATGGAAACAGTTTATCAATGTCTATGTGAGAGAGAGTCACAAAGACTAGGGAAGGATTTGAATCTGAGAAGTTAATTTACAGTCTGGAAAGTCTACCAAACACAAATTAGAAACAGTCATTACTCCTATGAAACTAGTTTGCAGGCTGCCAGACATACTGACTGTTAATGACCGGGTCTAATCTGATGGACATATTTACTCAGAAGAATATTACTGGATTTACCAGTTTGAGAACTGTGTCAAATCACAAAAACTCTTGCAGAGCTGTGAGATGGCCAAAAAAGCAATTCAGACAATGAAAAATCTGCTAAATTAATAATCATGTTCAATACACAATATTGTGGCAGTGTAAAAATTATATGGACAGACTTTCCCAGAATAGATTATTTATTTTTGCAAGTAAATTTGAGCATGTAGGTGAAGTTTGACCTTCCCGAGAAAAATAACAGGACACTTATAGTTGGTATTTCAACAGCTACTGAAAAGAAGGCGTCTAAACCTGAAAATAGACAATAGCTGGCTTGAGTTCAGTTTTTAGATTCAAATAACTTGACATGTTGTTCTTTTCCTGTTTCATTGCTTTCATTCCATGTTACCCATGAGGTAGTGCTAAACAAGGATTTAAAAAAGAAAACTTTTGGATTGCATTTTTAAACTATGTAATTTACAGGATTTACAAAGGCTAATAAAAATTTTTTTTTTGCTTTGAAAAATTTCCTTTAAAAGAAAACAAGTAAAGTTGATAACATTCTCTTTTTCTGGATGGAGGATTCTGAAAAATAGAAAATTAAAAGTTTTGCTTTCCCTGTCATTTATTTCACAAAGAAGTTTAGTGAAAACCAAGCAAATACAATTGTAATATCACAAGGTATGCAACACTAACAAATGTTACAAAGTACACAACCAGAAATTTCAAAGCTCAAGGCTGTAACGAACACATGAAACTGATCATACCCTCAAAACTGTTCTGAGTCGTGCAAGTTTCTTTATATAATTTTTCTGGAAAATCAAGTCTTTCTAACCTTAGAAAGTACGGAAGATGCTGAGGTTACAGCTTTTATTTTACACATACATATAAAAAATTAATCCTAAAATATCCTTCTCTCATGCGAATTACACCAAATCTTAATCAAGTGATGGGCTCTCTCCCTAGCAGACTTCCTAGTATTTAAGGGAGGTATCCAGCACAGCATACATTTACCTGTGGAATAAAGACTGAATTACTGTAGTTCTCAGTTATAACCATAATTGTGTCAGAAGTATAGACATCCCAAAATAACTCTAGGAAGCTGAAAAGTAGGATAATTTATAACAGTTTTTTCAGAGTGGTCATGTACTATATTTGTTGTGTTAAACCAGCAAGGAGAGCAAAGTGAGATGGACTCCTGCTCTAGGAATCCCTGGATAAGGTTGGAAACAGACAAGTGTTACAGCTCATCGTACCTCCGCTTACCAACCAGCTCAGAACCTTCCTGTGTCTTCAGGGGCTTTGACCCCAGCTGCTCACTTGAACTGTCATGCTGAAGGTGCTGCTTGCATTCATATCAGAGATACACTTTTCCCTGGACATTGAAACTTCACACAAATTTGAAATTATTTGAAACTTCCCCAGCTTTGTGGTTTTCTTTGTGGCTTGGAGATCCGCAAGTAGCACTGGCATGACTTTATATTCCTAGCTGCAGTCCTTCATTTCCTGACTCCTCTGCCCCTCTCTGTCATTCTTGCACGTAACTTGTAAGGAGAAACATTTAAAGGTCTAAAATTGGTCAGATGAACCTGTCCATAAACTATGTATATTTCTTTTACCTTTCGCCCTTTTTCTTTCTTTATTACTCTTGGAGTGACTCATTCCAATATTTGACTTGTAAGTGTGTAAAAATAGGAGAGACAAATCTCATCTTTTCTTCAAAAATGATTCTTGGATTGCAGATGACTGCAGTACAAGATAATGACAGAGAACTAGTGGGGTGGTTCACATGGTATGGTTTGATTCAGAACAACCTAGCATTCGACACCACGTAGTGCAAATGTTCTTTTAATACCTTTGCCAATTTTCGGTGGCAATTTTCCTTTTTTTTTAAAGGGAATAATGGAATCCCTATAATGCTTAAATTTCACTTAGACCTTCGAATTAAATTCATTTAACTGAAAAGAAAATCAGTGAAACCTTTTATATTTAAACGGTAGTGATAATAAAAATCTTTATTTCAGCAATAAATTTGATTTGTAAAGATACTAAAATCCTACCTAGCATAACATGGTTTGGATACAGAAATTAAATGAAACTTGTTTCAGGTATCATTTGCATAATTTACATTTCATAAGTCTTAATCACATGATGTTATACAGTCAAAAATAATTAAAAGACTTTGGATGAGTGTAGAGTAAACTATTACTCTTCTAAGGTCTGAGTTAGTGTTGGATTATATAGGAGATCTATGGTGCATCCATTTAAAAGATAACAACATGGTAGAAATTTATTAGACATATGCTTTCCTGCTATAAGGAAAAAGATAGGAGTTTCCTGTGAAGAGAAAACTTTAGCCATTGCAATTGAGTAATAACTGCCAAATCAGCACCTGTCAAAAGACAAATTAGAGTCAAAGAAGTTTTATGAACTTCTTTAGAATTCAGCATTTCCATGTCTTTAGTAGCTAAAACAACTGAGCTTTGATTTAAAGTTGTGAATGGCTTCTCTTTTCCTTCTTCAATATGTTTAATTTTTAAAAATATGAATTTCAGTATTTTTGTGTTTCTTCACTCTTCTCTGTTTTCAGAGCGTATATTTGATATTTTCAGCATTCAGTTGTTTTGTAACTGAAGTCAGTGATAAAATTTTCTGCAATTTCAATAAGATTAATATAAAAGTCAGATTGTGTAAGTTTGGAACCAAGGATTTCTATTATTTATAGAACTGATATATCTGTTTCTTCCATAGAGTATTTATGGCTGAAAATATAGAAAGATATTTCTGGGAGCTATTTTGTAATTATTTACACATAATATGATTTTTAAAGAGTTTATTTATTTATTTGTGAAAAAGAAGTTGAAAGTTGTATAAGAAACAAATAAAGGACCAATCTTGAACCTGCATTTGGAAACCAGAATTCTCAGACCCAAAAAAGGATCTTTCATATAAAGTCCTCAGCAACCACTTTTGATTTTGAATACATGTGCAACAATCAACATGTGCTCCTGCATCACTTCTAAGAGGCTGTATTTATCTGTTTCCAAAACAGTTAATCTGGGTGATTCTTCATAACAGAAAAATAGGTTTTTTTCTATTTTCTGTTGGGGATAGGCTCAGGACTGCAGAAGAATTCAGAGAGTGGAAAGAAACCAAAGACATCCTTCTTGAATCTTC
>JAWMRA010000001.1:41192776-41294689 GCA_035584735.1 Pseudotriccus pelzelni | reverse complement strand
GTCTTGTTCCTCTGGGACTAAACACGTGGAAGCTACAACTCAGGAAAAGGACCCTCTGGTCTCGGATTCTACCCCTCTCCCATAACCAGGACAATTTTCCTTCTCCAGATATGAAATGTGTGAAAAACAGCAAAACAAATTCATTAATCACAAGTGGAAGGAAGCCTCCTTTGTAAGATCTCAGGCTACATAAAACCTGCAAATAACCATTGCTTATTATAAATGCATATATATATGCCTGCCTTGGAAGATCCAGAATTTGTCTGGTCACACAAGCTGCACAATTGAACTACACACCAGCCAGATAAAGTACTTCCTTGTACTGTAAATATTGAGCTTATCATGTTATGATAATCTCTAAAGTTATCTTAACCTCAGCTTCTTCCTACTTTTTAAAGCTGCAGGCAATCTTTCTTATTTATACTCTCTACTCACCAGCCAGGAATATGTAAAAAAAAATAAACAATTGCTACATTCCTTTCTGAGGCTGGCTTGCTACTGCTCTCATGGATGAATGCATTTCTATAGAGAGTGAGAAGACAGGGAGTGGATGTGAGGGGAATCCACAACACCTGGTTCTCAGCCTTCTCTTCCCACTGTGCATTTTTCTGCCTGGGCCAGGATCAATATCATCATATATTTCAGCAACAGTGCATCAAGGTCCCTGGGAAAGCTATGTTTTGGATGATTAAATAAAGGCAAAGTGAAATTCTCTTAGAAATACTTTTTGTTTAGCTGGGATTAAAACTGTCGAAATAACAGGAATTGTTCCAGTCAAATAATTTTGAAGTTTTAGACTGTATTAAGGCAGTGTAAAATGCATAGTGATAACTTCATTATTCCCTCCCTCCAGTGTGTATATCTGACTGGTCAAAACCGGGATATGACTGTCTTAGAGCAGATGATAATGGAAAAAATCTATGGATTTCAAAGAGTAAAACTCACTAGGTATTGCCTATGAAAACAATTCATACTCCAGCTGGGAAAGCTCTGCCTGCTATCTTTTTCAAGCACTGTGGATCCAAAGGTAGCTAGACCCTAGAAATAGAGTGAAGAAAACTTCTGGGGTGTGAATGGCTTATTTAGGTAGAAAGGGTGAAAATTATTTGATGCCATGAAGTGATTTGTTTGTTTATTCATTAGATTTATTTCTTAAAATAAATTCTTTATGTTCTGTGAAGAGGCTGCAGAGAAAAGTGGAAACTGAGGGACAACTATTTTGTATGAAACTGAACTGAGGTGGTTCTGGAAGATGAGGGCAGGGCTAACTGATTTACTGAGCTGACGGAGGGGTGTAGAAGCAGGACTAGGGTTGACATGAAGCAGTTTGAGTGTTTTTCTCAATCAGCTATGGCACAATGAGAGGTAAATGTAGGAGCTGATAAGCTACAGAGAGAAGGAGTGATTTAATGAGAGAGCAGGTAACAAGAGGTCAGAGAGGGAGAATTTATTTCCAGCACAGGAATATTTTTTTCTGGAATAGGCTTTGTTGGTATTGAGAAAAACATCTACTCACCCACACAGAACAGTGCTGTGGCTGAATCTACTAGCTCTTCTGGCAAATAGTGTGTATTTAACAGGAATCACCTGAAAAAAATTGCTTTGATGTCATTCTTAATTGCTTTGGTGGAAGGAACTCCACAAAAACACTCTATCATGGCTTTCAATACTGGAGATTTTACATGGGTATGACTATTACCTAAATGCATCCTGTAGGTCAGTGGGTGATATTTCCTTAAACGGCAGATTGTTGGGGACAAGTCAAATCATGCAAAATGCTTTGTAGGAATGGAAAGCTTTTGAAAGTGCTAACTACATGCAAGTATTTCTTCTCTTTAGTGTTGCTTTTCATTTGTTTGACAATATACCTGTGGGGATGTAGGGACCCCTAACTGACCTCATTCTTGGGTATTCATATTGCGATGCCAGTTTCCACTAAGCGCTGAAACAGCTTTGCACGGCGTCAGAACTAAGGCTTTTAGAAGCATTAGTTTTGCATTCCTTTTATAATGAAATATGCATAGATACACTGTTATAATGCTTTAAATGAACTGCTGTTTAAAACATTAAACATAGAAACTATGATGAAGCTTATACCACCTCATAATTTTCATTGACATGTAACCTAATTTACAATGACTGCTGCTTAGTCCAGGTGGATACTAAACTGCAGCTGTTCTTTAAACATTATTCTGTGTAGTCTCCAGAGTCACTTCTAATTTGTTTGCCTTCCTTTCAAAGCACTGGCTTCCCTGTTAGGGAAAAAAAAAGTGATTTGCTACAGTTAACAGGCAGTTAGCTAAGAAGGTTACATAGAATTATTCAGCTTTGAATTTCTTTTGCTGTGAAATGTTACTCCAATAGAATATGTTACTGTTATCTTTTTTGTTACCTCAAAATTTTGAGGGTATGTCAGGACTTTTTCTGTCGAAGATATCTTGCCTATTTCCTTAGATAAACTTTTGTTTTCATTCTTTCTTTAATTTTTTTCTAAGATTTCTTTCAAGAAAAAATTCTTGCTGCTGTTATCAAAATATTTTCTTTCATTATTTTTTCTTGTATAGGCACATAAACACAGTTTTAGATACGGCTTTCAAATTGGACTGCTAATATTTATTTCTCCCTTTGGAAACATTTGAATACACTTTCTAAAATGATGTTTTGCCTTCATAGCAAGGATGTTTTGCCTTCACAGCAAGCTTGAAGCAAGAACAGGTGAAGGAGTACACCTTATAAGAAGCATCACAGGCTTTTTGTTTGATGCCAGCAGCTATTCCTATGAGAATTCTTTTTAATTATGCATTACTAGTAATAGTGATCCCAAAAATTTCTGAGGAAGAAAAATTACATGAAAGCAGTGATATACTTTGGATAGTACCTTATTCTTGTGTGAGTATGGACCCTAGTTGTTCAGTGGGGTTTTTTTGATGTACAAAGGTGCTTCAAGAGCACAGTCCTTAAAATATACTGTTGTGCATTGACCCTGACTGGATGCCAGGTGCCCACCAAAGATGCTCTATCGGTCCTCTCTGCAACTGGGTAGGGATAGGAAATATAACTAAAAGCTCATTCATTGAAATAAGAACAAGGAGAGATCACTCACCACTTAGCGTGGTCGTAGAACAACTGAAGTAAGCAAGCCCCTTTGGAGATCATCTACTCCAGGTCCTGCTCAAAACAGGTTTCTTAGCACCATGTCCAGTTGTGTTCTGAATATCCCCTAGGACAGAGATGCCTCAAGGTCTCGGGGCAGCCTGACCTGAGTATTCAACTGCTTTCACAGTAAACAAAAGGTTTTTCTAGTATTTAAATGGATTTTTTTATAGAACAATCTGTGAATGTAGTTTTGTTTTGGAGACCTTAAAATGAGAGGAAAATAAATAATTGCTTGCAAAAGAACAACCCCCGCTTTTTGAGGGGAACATGGTCACTGGAAGGCAGGGTCTTGGTTTGCCCCTGTTATACTGTAGAATGCAAAAAGCTGAAGAAAGAGGTCAAGCTCTCCACTGTTACCTGGGAGCACAATAAGATCTTGTGAAATAGAAAGCTCGTTCTTAGAGAAGAGTGTAAATAAGACCCCTAAGGAATACAATTCACTCCATGGTTGAACCAGTTTGATGGACCAAAAATTACAGGAGATGTAACAGTAGTAGCTTGAGCTGCAGTGAGTAAATGAAATACAGAATTCATAATGATATGGCATAATGACACAAATTAAACTGTCTTCAGAGAGCTGATTTTCAGGCTGTGGCTTGTTTTCTTGAGCAATGAATTTAATTTCTGAGACTCAGGTAGCTCACCTAATCCAAAATATTGTGTAAAACCGCAGTGACTTAATCTTGCAATTAATAGTAGGAATGGATATGGCAGTATGAGTAAACCCATCACTTCATGGATAAGTACCTACGAAAAGTGTCATTTCAACACCACTTATCATCTGAACAGATAATTAGAGAAGGGACAGGAAAGGGAATTAAAAATTGAAGTGAATAGAGCATTTAAAAGCAACACAAGTCCTACTCATCTTGTTTATTTATTTGCAAGTTTTCTGCTGTCCATTATAGCTCTAACTATCTAAGAAAAGTTTGGGGTGTAAAGACTATTTTGAAAGTATACTGTTAAGAGTTTTCTAAGGGAAGAGTCAAGGGCATTACATAAATCAGCAAGCACATCATAAAGAAGAAATGGTCAAACAGTTTCTACCGAATATTTATTTCCAGGCAGAAAGGATTTTTTTTGATACTTCTGTGCAGGTGCAACTGAAATATTCAAAGATTACCAAGGTTTTGTCTACAAAGAAAAAGCGCAAGTTTGGTACTTGGTTTTCAATGACAAGCTGAATTTTTATAGTGTAAACATAATTGAAAAAGTATTTGTTTTTCCAGTTTTCTTTAAAATTAACCATAATGCCTTTTTCTATCCAACTCTACTTACAGACATAATCAGAGAGTCACAGCATCACAGAATATGTTGAGTTGGAAGGGACCGACAGTGATCATCGATTCCAAATCCTGGCCCTGAACAAAACCATCCCCAAGATTCACATCCTGTGCCTGAGAGCACTGTCCAAATGCTTCTTGAACTCTGTCAGGCTTGGTGCTGTGACCGCTTCCCTGGGGAGCCTGTTCCAGTACCCAGCCACTCTCTGGGGGAAGAATCTCTTTCTAACATCCAACATAAACCACCCCTGACACAACTTCAGGTCATTCCTTCAGCTCTTGTCACTGGTCACCACAGAGAAGAGGTCAGTGCCTGCCCCACCTCTTTCCCTGATGAGGAAGTTGTAGACAACAAGGTCTCTCCTCAAACTCTTCTCCAGGCTGAACAGACCAAGTGACCTCAGGCACTCCTCATACACCTCCCTCTCAAGGCCCCTCAGCAGCTTTGTTGCCCTCCTTCAGGGGGCAAGCAGATCTGCTGGAGCAGCAGATCCTGCACAAGTTCAGGGTCAACTGAGAGTTGATAATTCTTACAGGTATGGTCCTTCAGCTCAGGGCACTGAGACCCCCTTGGTCCTTCATCTGTGTTGAACACAGAGGCAAAGAAAGTGTTAAACACCTCTGCCTTGTGTCTGACCCTGTTTGGGAGGTGACCATCCTCATCTTCAAATGGGCTGATATTTCTATACTGTATATTGCCATTAATGTACTTGAAAAATCTCTTTTTGTTGTCCCCCACATTTCTAGCCAGCTTCAACTCCAGCAGAGCTTTTGCAGCACAAATTGTCTCCCTACAGCAGCAAGCAGCATCTCTGTATTCTTCCCGTGTCACTTGACCTTTCTTCCATTGGATGTACACCTCCTTTTTTGCTCTGTTTCCAAGGGAAGATTTCTGCTCAGGCAGAAGCCGGCATGCTTGCAGTTTCATTGGGATATGAATATAAATAAGAGAAAACACTGCTTTTTATTTTTATGCAATATGCCTTTGCACTAGTGTTGTGAGAAAAGTACTTTCAGTTTCCACAGACAATTTTTGTCTACTGCAAGCATATTACTGTGTGCACCACCACAGGTGGTTGTCGAAAACTGATAATAACTAATATTCTTAAGGGTAGTAGAATTATGTGAATTAATTATTTTCATTTATTGATTGATACAGCAGAGCTATAAATAACATTTCATTATATCCACCTCTGGTTTACCAAATCACATGAGATCCCTTAAAGAAAAATACATCTTGTGAGAAACATAAGTAGAGTCTTACACTACTTTTTGATAGCTAGCTTTTTCTGTGGCAAAACTCTTTTTTTTCCCCCAAAACATAGAGCAGGGAAAGAAAGTTTTAAAAGTTAAATGGAATGAGACAAAAAATTTGGTTGCTTTGATTTTGTCATTGGAAAAGGTTGGAAAGCAAGAAAAAAAAATAGTAGAAAGGAAAAAAAGAGTAACACCACTATGTTCCAATTGCAACAAGGATATGTAAACCTTTTTTAAACATAAAATGTAAATAAATAGTTTTCACCCTCATATTCTTTACTTTTTCTACTTGTCCTTATTTAAAAAAAGTAGGGATGAAGAAATTAAAAATGCAAATGGGGTTTGGGGACCACCTGCTTTGCTATTTTGTTGAACTAAAGCATAAATAATTGGTATTGACATCAGTAGATTAACGAGAATAATTAATAAAACTCATGCTTACATGTGTAATACACATGCATACACATGTAAGGGATGGTTTCTGGGACATAAAGTGAAATATATATTATAACTACAAGACAAAACTCAAGTTTGTTTTAAGAATAACACACACCAAAGTTGTTTTTTGACCAAATAATCATAGTGGACTTTGTATGAATATAGTGAAAATTTGGTGAAATTCACCTTAGGACAATGTGGATAAGTCCAATGATATGCATTACATTTTTAAGACAATACAGTGGTCAATTTCTTATAGTTCCACTTCTGATCCTTGCAATGTCCACGAAGTACACTTTGCAGTACAAGAGAAGATGTAGAGAACAAAAGGGTCACTGGTATGAAGTGAAGATAAGAGATAAAGAGAATCTTGTTCAGATGCTGAAATATGGGTCTGTATTTCTATATCTAGAGATTATACTTGACTTTTTTTGGGCTGTATTAGCAAAATAGGTAAGTATGTTGGATCCAGGATAATAGATTTTTAGTATAATAATTACTATAAGAAGAGATTTTTAGTTAAAAAGTTCTTTTTTTCTTATGATTCCTTTTTAAAAAACTGACTTCAGAAATTCTAAGTACTGAAATATCATTTTTGATGACCATTTGTGTTTTTGTTTCTTTTCAGCTAGAAAATAACTGAAAATATGGTGATCAAATGTTTTTCCCTTAATCTCACAGTTATTTGCCAAACTTTATTCAAATTTCTAAACACTTTTTTAACATAGTGTCATGGTTTAACCCCAGCTTTTTTGGGAAAGAAAAGATAAAACTCTTGGCTTGAAACAAGAACAGTTTAGCAACTGAAATAAAATATAAAAATAGTGGTGGTTATGAGCATGACAATGATAAAAAGGGAGACAACAAAAAGAGAGAGAGAGGAGTAAAATTCAAGAGAAACAAATCACTAACAATGTAATTTCTCACCACCCACTGACCAATGCCCAGCCCATCCCCAAGCATAACTGGCACCTCTTAGAAAACTCCTCCCAGTTTATATACTCAGCATGACACTCTATGGTAACATCCCTCTGTCCAGTCCAGGTCAGCTGCCCTGGCCATGCTCTCTCCCAGCTTCTTGTGCACCTGCTTTCTGGCAGAGCACAGGAAACTGAAAAGTCCTTGATTTAGCATAAGCACTACTTAGCAACAACTATAACAAAATAAGTTGTTATCAACATTATTCTAGTAGTAAATTCAAAACACACAGCCCTGTATCAGCTACTAGGAAGAAAATTACCTCTATCCCAGCCAAAACCAGAACATCTAGAAATTGCATCCTCTGAAAAGTATTTTTTCTGAATATTTACAAAGTTACATTACTTACCTCTTTAATGCATACACAAGCTCAGAAAACTCGTAGAATTTCCCATAGTTATACAGTTCCTGGAAGTAAAGACCCACTGAAGAATTTGTAACACTGCTTGCTTCAATCCATTTTAGACTCTTAGGAATATGTTTCAAAGGAAATGAGTGGATTTAACTCCCTTTGACTTCAAAAACTGGCAGCAGATTGTTTGTCTTGGGAACAACAGATTTAGTACAGTCTTATTTAAATTTGAATTGGGGAGATCCATTATAGTCAGGCAGATTAGAAATAGTTGGGTAGAAATAGAAATAGTTTGCTGAGCAGCAAATGTTGTTAACAGTGTGGTACACCATGACAAGTAAATGGAAAGTGAACTAAAGCCAGGGAAAGCTCAGTCTATATTGAATGCAGACGTCAAGTTCACCTGAAGGTCATAGAGAGATAAGATGAAAAAAAACATAGCACAAATGCATAATGCTGCCTATACGCTTTCTGTTTATATTCTGGTGGTTTGGGTATAAAGCTGGGCAGATCTGTCAGGATGAATGATTTTTGGATTTTGATTTCAAGAAAGTGCCCTTGTGGGAGTCTGCAGAAGAGTAAATTAATGGAAGGAGATGTTTGAAGATGTTAGAGCATTCTGTGTAAGCTTTTTATAGTTACAATTGAAAGGGTCAATTATGACTTTCCTCAGTCAAAACCTCAGTGCATGTATACAGCTTACATTTTAATTCCATTGGAAAAATTACTGCAAAGCCATTTATCACCTAATCAGAATTTCCAAAATTAATTTAAGTGTATTTAAAATATTGGATTTGTCTTTTCTCCAGTGAGCCAGTAATTTATTGTGTCTTGGTCTTGAAGCTCAAAAGACATTTTATTTCATTATATGGATATGATGTACTGAAATACCATGATAATGTTTCAAAGAATATATGTACTTTCTAGAGCCAGGTAAATACTTTTATCTCCAAATGCTTTACACAGAGACATGGGGTGTCCCTTTAAATCACATATACTCTCTTTTAGCTTATTTACCATGAAAGTGTAAACAAACTTTTTTTCCCCCCTTAGGAGTCATTAGCCTACTATTCTCATACTTGCTCTTAAAACTGGTAGTGAAAATATGGTTTCCAGAGATATACTGGGTTCTGTCCCTCTCAGCCAGTTTCGTATATCTGCAGTTTATATGTGTACATCCTAGCTAGTAACCCAATGCTCTCTTCAAGGTCAATGGAGAGCAATATCCAGTGATTCATCTGACCTATTTTAATCATCTATTTTAGGATGAGATGACTCATGTTTTAAAAGTGCCAATTTTACTCCACTCACTGCGAAAAAGTCTTGACAACTAGCTAACATGAAAATATCTGAACTGCTGTCTATATTTGTGATCTCACGAATGTCATTCTGTGTGTCTATCTTCAGAATTCTCTGATTTCGCCATCCTTTATTTATAAAAAAACTAGTCATCCAATCAGTGAGCCAAAATAAAATTGTATGGCACTGCTGAATATGCATAATACCACAAGCATCAACTACTTGGTAGCATATTTTAAACAATCTCCATGGAAGAAATTCACATGGTGGGCTGGATTCAGAAAGTAATTTCTGAATAGAGAGAGGCAGAAATTTCGTTCAGGAGAAAGTGTTTTTTAAAGAATATTATTGGTGTTAATATAACTAAAAAGGTAAATCCCTCCCTTTCTTATGAATGGATGCAGTTCTGTTATTGTAAAAGTGCTGGAAAAAACAATATGCATACAACGTCTACTGTTTTTATAAGGCTGAGATAATTCATAATCATACCTTAACAGTGATAAACCCTGTTCTCTGTGAAGCCCATCCTGAACACTGTTGATATTAATATGTGATAAGAACAAAAGTTGTTGAAAAATTTGTAAAAATTTCAGTCATTAAACATTATAACTGGTTACATACTGTAAAAGGTGGAATGCTGCAGATGAATCGGCCTTTTTAGTGCCTTCCTTTCTGCATTTAATAACTGTGACAATTAGTATAATGATAATACATCTTTTTGGAGTTTAGGAAGATGAATTTTCATGAGAAATGTGGGAAACCAGTGCACAGATTTCTAAACCTAACATCTTACTCCACATATCAAAATCATATGTCTATGTCTCAGGTATTATTTAATCAAATCTAATTCTCATAAAGTATCCCAGTTGTTGCCATATTTGCCAACTTATTCATTAAAAAAACCCACTATTGATGAGTATGGATTGTATATAGAGTACTATATTTCTCTCTGAATATCAAAACTCAGTAACAGCTGAAACTCACTTTTGTGTTTTTTCAAGCCTAATCCTAATGTTTAACAGTGTTAAACTCCACTGAAGCATGTATGAGCATATGAGTAGAGATTTGTGAAAGCAGTTTTTTTTTTCAGGCTTCGCTGCAAGTGTAACTAACCAACTAACTGTAAACTAATGATAGCTGCCAATTTTGCAAGGATTTAGAAGTGTGATATAGCTTTATAACATATAGCAATTAATTTTAGAAACAAGCAAATTTTCTCCTGCTCCTTACTGTTTGATTTACATGTCTAGTAGGTTAATTACATGGCTGATTAAGAAAGGGCAAAGTTATTAATATCTTAATACAAGTGAATTGTGTTTTTTATACGAGCTATCAACACCCCAAGCCAAGCCAGGCAGTAAGCAATATAGTTAGTAGTATAGATGAAAGGGATGTGACCCTTCAGCCTCTGTCTTGTATAGATACTGCCAAGTGTTCTGTCTTAAAAATTGTAGCTTTCTACATTGGGCAGCTGAATTCACTGTCTGTATGAGCTGCCTTGCAATTTCTACCTTTAGTTGCCTTAATTTAAGATGTTAAATGCTTTACTAGATTTTCTGTTATTTTGGCAGAAGGCTAAAGAAAGGATTATAAAGAGTAGCTTCATCTTGCTATAGGATGGAGTTGGATTAATTTTTTTTCATGTGCAAATCTGTTCCTTGATTTTTAATCTAATTCTTTGCTTTTGGTGCATGCAAAGGGCTTTTGAACACTGTAGATGCACAGTTACCTTCTTGCAATTTTTTTCAAAAATTGGATCCCTGAAACTGCTTGTAATTACTTACTTTTCTGTTATGAGTTTTTTACTCCTAGCTCAATCCGGCAAAAATTGGGAAACTCCCAAGAAATGCTAAGCATGTCCAAGGTCTAAAAAAATCAGTGGTAGTGGAGATTCCTCACTGGATTATGATATAATATAAAATCAGATCTTCAGTGAGTCGTGGACTTTCCATTTAAGTCAGATACACTTGTGAAACTTGATATCCTCCGCCTTATTTTAATAGCTTTGGATGTACACAGATAGTGCTCAACAGCACCATATATAAAATATATAGTCTGCTTTATTTATTATGATTTGCATTTTTCTTATTATTGAATAGCAGCTTAATGGAATTCACCAGGCAAAAGACACAAGAAATTAAGGACAGCAAAGCTACACTATTAAGTGCCTTGTAATGATGAATTAAAGAATTGCACATTGCAAAAGCACTATTACTTAGGAGAAAATGCAAATATGTCTAAGAAGTTATTTAGTATCTAATTTATGATGTTTTTCTCAGCTTTAATTGCATTCTAATTTTCTAATTAATTTTAGGAGGGATACTCATGGGGATACCTGCTGATTAGTGAATTTTAAGATATATAATTTTTCCTTGAGTGAACATCATAGAATCTTTAAAAAAAGACAGAGCATAGATTTATAAATAGCAGCATGTTGGAATGGAAAAAAATAATTATTTTTTAGTCATATAAAAGTGTGGGTTTTTTTTTTTTTGGTTTTGGTGGGTTTTTTGTTTGGTTGGTTTTTGGGTTTGTTTTGTTTTGGGTTTGTTTGTTTGTTTTGGGTTTTGTTTGGTTTGGTTTGGTTTTTTTTTAAAGAATGTGTTCTCTGAAACATTAACAAATGTAAGCATCTGTAAAAAAAGTCACTGACATTTTATCTGTCAATATGAAAGTTTTCAAGCAGAGGACTGTGTTGCATATTTGTTCCCTGCTATTTGTAAAATACCTTGGGAATGACAGATATTTGGTGTCAAAAGAATCACAGAATTGCAAAACCTGTGAAGTTGGAAGAGACCGACAAGGATCATCAAGTCCCACTCTTAGCCCTGCACAGGATCTTAGCCCTGCATAGGACCATCCCCAAGACTCACACCATGTGCCTGAGGGTATCATGCAAATACTTCCTGAACACTTGTCAGGCTTGGTGCTGTGACCACTTCCCTGGAGAGCCTGTTCCAGTGCCCAACCACTCTTTGAGTGAAGAACATTTTCATAATATCCCACCTAAGCCTCTCCCAACACAACTTCAGGCCATTCTCTCGGGTCCTGTCATTGGTGAAGAGATCAGTGCCTGCCCCTCCTCTTCCCCTGACAAGGATGTGTTCTCCAGACTAAACAGACCAAGTGTCCTCAGCCGCTCCTTATATGGCTTCCCCTCAGTGCTCCTCATCATCTTTTTTGTCCTCGTTTGGAGACTCTCTAACAGCTTAATATCTCTTTACATTGCAGTGCCCAAAACTGCACGCAATATTGAAGGTGAGGCTGACCCAGTGCAGAGCAGAGAGGGACAATCCCTTCCCTTGGTTGTCAACGCTTTGCCTGATGCCCCCCAGGACACTGTTGGCTGTCCTGGCTGCCAGGGCACTGCTGACTCATATTCAACTTGCCATCGATCAGGACCCACAGGTCCCCTTCTGTGACACTGCTTTCCAATGTCTCATTCTCTAGTCTATTGATATATCCAGGGTTGCCCCAACCCAGATGCAGAATCTGGCACTTCCCTTTGTTGAACTTCATATGATTAGTGACTGCCCAATCCTTTGATTTGTTGAGGTCTCTCTGCAAGGCCTCCCAGCCTTCAAGGGAATCAAGAGCTCCTCGGTTTTGTATCATCTGCAAATTTGCTTAGTATCCCTTCCAGTCCTATGTCCAAGTCATCTATGAAGATGTTGAAGAGGACAGGGCCCAAGATGGAACCCTGCAGAACACCACAAGAGACAGGTCACTCATCTGACACCACCTCATTCACTATTACCCTCTGTGCCTGTCCCATGACCCAGTTGCTCACCCACCACACGACATGTTTGTCCAGCTGGGTGCTTGACATTACGTCCAGAAGGATACTGCGAGAGACATTGAAATCCAAAGAGACGACATCACCTGGCTTCCCCTGATCAGCTAGGTGGGTTACTTTATCACAGAGGGAAATCAAGTTTGATGAACAGGAGTGCCCCCTCATGAAGCCGTGCTGTCTGTGACCAATGACTAGGTTGTCTTTCAGGTGTTTTTCAAGAGTTCTGAGAAAAATCTTCTCAGTAACTTGACCAGGCACTGAAGTGAGACTGTCAGGCCTGTAGTTTCCGTGGTCCTCCTTCTTGCCCTTCTTGAAAACTGGGACAACATTCACAGCTTCCAGTTAGCTGGGACCTTTTGGGATTCTCAAGACCATTTAAAAATCATCAAGATCAGTTTTGCAATGACATCTTGGAGGATTGCTGAATTTGAAAATTGTTCAAAGTCGGAAGCAATAAAGTATAGCCACTACCCTTCCAGAGGAAAAGAGCTGAAGAATGAGAGTTCATTCAAGTAGAGCACACTGAAAAATATATGGACACATAAATAAACATTAATACACATATATGCACGATTATGCTTATTTCAGATACAGTTAATTTTATTATTGGTTGTGATTATTTCATGAGGGAGAATTTCAGTCATGTGTCCAAGAATAAAATGTAAACTATAAAGTTGCAGTCAAATATAGCGACAGAAAAGTTATGACTGTTGATAGTTGTTAAGGCTACATGTAATGCCTTAATCTACATTGACATACTTCAATATATTGGCTTCTCTTTTGAGTTTCTCAAACCTTGTAATGTTACTAATTCTTAAAAAAGTTTTAATTTTTCCCTTACTAATTTGTCTTTTATTAAAGTCCAAAATTCATCTGGTCATATGATGATATCTACACATGAACTAATCATCTTTATCTGAAAGGATACACAATTACGGAAAAATACACAATTACGGCATGTTATCCCTTAACATTGAAAGAAAATACACAATTACGGTATGTTATCCCTGAACATTTACAACTGTGAAAGTAATATCTCTTTATGGTCAGAAACGTGGGTTTGCATTTACATTTTTGTGACAAAATCTTCACATTTTTTAGACTACTTTACTCATGTATGGATTTACTTATGAACACTTCCACTACTGATGCTATGCATTTGTTTAAAATTTGAAATAATTTGTATCACATAATTTCCTTGAAATTAGTTTTTGTTTACAAAACAAGAAATTATTTTCATATTTTTAAGACAAGTTTTTGAGAAAATGATAACTGTTCTGGAAATAAAATATGCCTGAAAAACATCCTGAAGAATCCTAGTCAAATGACACTTAAAGAAAGCTTACATGCAGTTGTCTGTGTTGCTTTAAACTGAAGATTTAGGAACAGGAGCACAAAACTACAAATGATAATTTTGGTTTAATAAAACTATCTGATACTCTTTTGTAAAAAAGGAAATCAGTGACATCTTAAACGTCTTTCATGTAGTTACATGTTTTATTATCACTGCTAAAGCAAAGTAAAAGGATCTGAATGTAAATGGGACTAAGCCTTTTTGCTCATGTTTTCTTTTAATTTGATAAAGGTTAATCAGTCTCTTTAACACAGTTCTTAAAAAAGGACCTTCTTTTCTCCCATTGTTATTTATTTCCTTCTCATGCAGCCATGATTGTTTGAACATTCTTAACAACCTCAGGATTTAAAAAAATGTGTTTTAAAGGGTTTCGCTTTTAAAAGGTCCTGAGAGCAGCTGCTGTCAGCTGGATCAGTGATGCTCTGAAATGCTGACAATCTATGTTTTACACTTTAGTAACAGACTGGAATCAAACGCAGAAACAGAAGTAGAATAATCAGGCATCTGTAAATGTAGTTCCTTGCCCTGTGAACAGGTTTGCATTCACCCATGCAAATTCCTGGAAACCCAGTTGGTTTTTACACAGGTGTTCATTACAAATTCTCTAGTACAAAAGAGTGTTAACATCAATGGTGTCTTAAAAATATAAATTAGTTAAGACCCACCAGACCTAACTATTTGACTAACTAATTATAAAATATAACAGCATTCTTTTTCCATAATGCTGTAGCTGCAATATATCAAGTTAAGAGATTGGTATATCCTTTTGATAACTCATATTTCAATTAACTAAAAGACCCTAAAGTTTTATTAAAAAAATTCACCAATATTTTATAGCAACAGACTGTATTTGAGTGCTTTTCTGTGTTTTTTTTTTTTTTGCTTATGGTTATTCAAAAATGCAGGAGAATTTTTATTGTCTAGCATTGTCTACCACCATTTCAGTATTAAACAGATACTGCATCGCATATACGAGAATTATTCTTGCTTCTAGATCAACTTTGTTTTCTTCTTTTCTATAAAAAAGTAATAAAAAAATTTTGTTAACTTCAGTCCTCTCAATCAGTAATTTTAATCTTTATATGCTTCTCTAAGGAAAAAGAAATTAATAACTGTTGATAATTTCATGCATTGATTTTCTATTAATAAAGTAACAAAATCAACAAAATAATAAGCAAGAATTTGGTAGATTAGAATTATTACAGCATTTAGTGGATATAGCAAATTATTAAGCAATTAACTCACTCATGGACTTATTCGTTAGAATAGAGTTCAGTAGTAAGTATAGCACAACAAAAGCAAAGAAATCATATTGTTCAACCTAACTATAAAATTAAATGGTCTTTGTGTTCCTCAGCTTATAAGATGCTATCCCCAAATATAGTCTGGTGTCCTTAAAAGACTCACTGTTTTTCACATTTTGGCAACTATTGTAAAACATCTGGAGCAAAAACATATATGTTCCTAGGATTTGTGCATTTACCTGCTTTAAATAGCTGTCTGTTAAGGGTACAGCTCTGCTTCCGTGCCTTCCTGATGAAGAACAGAGAGATATGACCAAGCACAATAAAGCAGTTATTTCTCATTTCTGTTGCTTAAAGGGAGCGAGTCCTTGCTAAGAGACTTTTGGAATGAAGTGAGTCCTCATTCTCTCTTGGTCTGTCTCCAGCTGATTAAAAATATGGACCCATTAGTGGAATGCTTTATGAATAGGTTACATTAAGTGAAAGTTAAAAGGGGATAGTTGCTTTATGTTGGAAAAAAAATGCCTGAGGGAAATTATTTGCTTCATGGAAGTTGGTTCTCTATGGGGCTCACACAGGAATATGAAATGTATAAGGTCTGATTGCTTTTACAGAGAGTGAAGTGGGCTTGAATAGCCCATAATATTTTTATTATTATTTTCGCAACTACAGATGACAGTCAGTAAAGGCAACCGCAAATAACACCTGAGTGGACATATGGGTGGAGAATCCCTTAGGCCCTGCAAAACTACAGTTAAAGCATGGATATGTTTTTATTTTATTTCTTATTATTATTCTGAATACTACACTGAATAAAGAGTATGATAATGCTGCTGACAACAGTGAACACTCCTTGGGACTCTTTTTGTCTGTGAAGTGCTTATCAGCCAAGAAAGGAAAATCAGCAGTAGAAAAGGAAAACAATAAAAATAAATTTTCAGTCTTGTTATACCTCTTTTCAACAAGAAGACAATACAAAATATAAATGTTCAAGTTGATAACTAGGTTGCTTTTGGGAGCTGTATTGTTCTTTCCTTTCCCCTTTGTTTTTGTGTATGTCAAATTAGTGTAAAAGCTTACCGGACCACAAATTTTGTATTGTATTTATATTTAGTTCACTTTCTTTAAAATAAAAATTTGGATGAATGAATTCTGAAAACTGCTGGAGTAGTTTAAAGAAAACTTAAATCTATTTCCTTGAAGAAGCATAAAAGTTTAATTTTCTGTGATTCACTGGATCACATACTTAGAGGTGACCTGAAGTAACAGGAAGGTACATGAACATCTGTTAAAAACTGTGATTTGAAGCTGGAAAAAGGCCTACAAATCTGCAAAACAGCAGAACAGGCAAAACTGCAAATGCACAATTTCAGAAATGAAGAAAATCAAGACATAACGGAGGTGGTTATTGTACTGCAGAACATGCTGAGACCAGTAGGGCAAAGCATCTGAGCTGATCTCTCCCCACAAAGACCAGACTAAGCAACTACATAAAGAGAAATCATCGTGTAGACAGAATCCACCCAGCAGAGCTTCCCATAAACACAAATTTGTCATTTCTGCCATGCTTTGTACTTCCTCAGGGTGATGGTTTCCTTGGATGCTGGGCTGAGGAGAGGAACTGGATGCCGCTGTGATAACTGTTTATCTTAACAGGTGGTACTGAGGCAAAAAAGGCAGTAAAATGCAGTAAACCCTATACCATCTCTTTTTCCTGTGACAAAGCACTCAGGGACTACGGCCAACAATGCTGTAGAAAGGTAGAGGAACATGCCAAACAATTTTCTGGGCACAGGCAATAAAGGGTCAAGCAATCCTTCTAGGACACATTGGTGATTGATCAGCTATTCTGTTCTCCTGTGAAGAAAGTAAATCTGGGCAAAAATAAGGAATTCTTTTTTTTTTTTTCATCGTTCTTGGATTACGCTATTCACTAAAACTGTCAATTTTTTTTATTATACTTCCTTCTCAGAGCAAGTGGGAGCCTGGGCAGACAGTCTCATCCTTGTTTAGCTGCTGTTCCAACAAGGTCGAAACATTCTCAATGGCATACACTGCTTGCAAACAGGTCATGACAGCAAAACATCTCCTTTAGCTAAAGTTATCATCTATTCCTTACAGCAATGTGTTTGTTGCTGGTTTCTCATTGGAATGGGGGTCTCTCAGACTGTGACATCTAACAGAAGTAAAGATGAAATGTAGAATCTTGATGTCACAGCTAGCCCTTATAGCTTACTTGGACCCAAATAACTAAGTGATCCTAATTTCACATCTATGTTTCTAAGAATCAGAGAAACATTACAGATAGTTTCTTCTCCTCACCTCCTCGAAAGATGGTATATTGAGGCCTTGTTCCATAAAGGTGGTGTTCTTTTTCTTGTGCTTTTCCTTCACCATAAAAAGAAAGCAAGGGAAAAAAAGGGTGTGGGGTTGGCCTGACCAGAGGCGAAGTTGAAAATCTGACTCCTACTTTTCAGACTCTGACAGTCTGGATGTGAAACTTCTGAAAGTCAGAACAGTTTCAGTTCTGCATATCAACTGAAGATATAAATACCCAAACTGCTTCTCCCAGTGTGATATGGTGGAGGTAAAAAAGTCAGAAGTGATGAAGAGTAGGGCAAACTATCTAAACACAAAATAGCATAGACAGGCTGGTTTAGAGGGGAAGTACAAATTATAATGAACCTTTCCCCAGTGGATGTAGGACGTCCAGCACCTAGATACTGTTAGCATTTATTTTCATTTCCAAAGCTTAGTAAATGGATTTAGTTTGCTCTTCAGCATCTTGACCAAAAGCAGCTTTAACTGGAGCAGAGTCATGGTGTATTTAGCACAGTTTATCATCTCTGTTTCCACAGATTTCTCTGTTCACACTCTGAGTCCTGCAGAAACTAGTATTACACAGTTAATGGAAAGTCTTGTCACAGAACTGATGCAGCAATAATCACTTACAGAAGTGAACAGTGATTCTATGTGGCCCTGCTTTAGGCGACTGACAGATTTAAGGACCGCTGGAGCTAACAGGACCTAGTTGTACTGTTGAAGAGGAAAGCCTGTAGATTAAATTTCTGTTTTCTGCAAATGTTATGCAGATGACATCCAGTTATATTATAAAAGTTGTGCTGTGTGGTACATCAGTCAGGAATACAGCTTGTGTTCTAGATGCCAGTAATATCCATTACTCTTCTCTAGGGAAAACTCTGCTAGATTGACAAAATCTCTTTATCCAGTTTAATTAAAGGTTTACTCTGGCAATCTTAGGTACTTAAAATGCTTTGCTAATTGCTACTTGAACAAAATGAACTATTTACAAATTATCATTCTTGAAGGAAGCATGGAAATTGTAACTATCCGCTCACATTTTATTCCTGGCAACTGCTTAGCTGAGATCTTGCAAAACATTTAAACATGTATTTATAAGTAAATGTAATAGCAGTTAGAGACTTAAAAGATTTAATCTCAGTAAGATTTAATGTGAAAAAATATTATTAAAGTAGAATTAGTATCACCTAACTTTAGCTATGTGAATGTTCTGTATCCAATGAGTTAGTCTTTGGTTTTTTTCTATAATCAATAATAATGGGCAGGCAAGTCCAAACGTTATTAGTCTTGACTTTATTTTGAGTTTGGTAATGCTTCTTTGACAGTTGACTCCAAAGGGAGTCTAGATAATGAACTTAGACTTAATGCCCAACTCTCCTAAAGCTAAGTGAAATGAATCTCATCCTTCACTTCCGCATAATAATAGATGCAATCATTATAATAGCTCCGTTTTCACAAACATCCACAGTTCATTACAAGACAAAGGCATAAGCATGGTGTTATTAGCACAATTATTCTGGATAAAACATAACTATGCACTTCAAATAAATGGGAGCAGTTTATTTTCTCAAATTTTTTTTTAATTGCAGCCCTTAATGTACTTAACTATTCCTCATTCTAACATGAGAATATTTTGTATTATGCCTTCTCTGCCTGAAACACTGTTTGTTTCTGATTCTCATTATGTTCTTCACCTCTATTTGTTCTCCTATCAGTAAAGTTGTTTTGCTTCCTTTTCAAGAGCTAGGATACATCTTTCCATGCCCTGCTGTACATCCCAAAGTTGCACTCTTCTTGGTAGGTATCCACACTGCTGCTTTGTAAGCTATCATTATTAATAAAACATCATCAAAACCTCCTTGGGTGAAATCCTGGCTCGCTATGGAAGCCACTCGAAAAATTTCACTTGAAAAAGTCTTCAGTGGGACCATATGTACCTCTGTTTGTGAAGATGTTCTTCTGAAACATTTAGATTTCTACAAATCACTCATCCAGTCTGAATTTCTCTCTTTAGAATGCTAAGGAACTCAAAATTTCACCCACTTGTTGGAATTTAACTCAAACAGGAAAACATAGGCATGCTTTTGGTTATTCTGGTAATGAGCATCTTGGCGACATAAATAGCAAAATATAAATTGTTACTAGAGTAGTATTTCCTTTGTTTCTAAACAAGTATAACTGTAGATGGAGAGGCTTGGGTACATCATGCACACAATCTATAAGATTAGCAAAATATCAGCTTTATTAAAAGAGTTATGCTTCTTTATAGTGTCTTCACACAGTGTCTTGTGACCAGATGCACACAGTTGGTTACAGGGGTCTGTCCAGATGTAAACATACATTACACATACAATCCTAGTTGGCTTATAACAGGCATGTGACCAAAATAAGGTAATTATTTACCTTATCAAACCCTGCCTTCTTCTTGGTACAAAATTCCTGTTGTTCTAACCGTGAAACTTTCAGCCATCTTGGCATGTACGCTTTACAGTATCTATAAAGCTATATTAAAGCAGAGTTTCTAAAAACTACAGAATGCAATATAAATTGCTCATAAATCCATCATGTCCTGCAACATATAACTCCATAATATTAAAGCACCCTTACTCACATATTGCATGTTTCACTCTGTGCATCCTTTGTTACATATTGCATAACTGATTATTTTAAAAAAACACTATTCTAGAGTAACATGGAATTTAATGCTTTAAAAAGTAATAATAAAAAAAGTTATCCAAGTCTTACAATCTTGGCTGTTTCTTTTCTTTGTTCCTTCATCATCGCTCTGATGATAGAATTTGCTGAGCTTAGATTGTTCTTGTTTTCAAAGGCACAGATGTTCAGTTTTTCCATAAAAAGTCTATCTTAAACCTGTTTACCCTTCAGTTTGCACCTTTAAAAAAGAAAGGCTGTTAAGGACTCTCCACTTTGCAAAACTCCTTTTTGCAAAGCTAAGTTACTTAACAACTGCAAAATATGCTGAGGTCCTGCTGTAGAAGATGCTGTGATATGGAAGCTGTAGAATGATATTACAATGCTTACAAATGCAGAGAACTGGGAATGGGAACAGATTCAGCTGTTTGGGTGACAGGTCATTTGCAAACAGAATGTGAGGGAGGAGGAAGTCTCTGGGGAGTAATTTAGTTCATTGTCTGAAGATTTATACTTGCTGGTGACACCAGCTGAATAGGTTTGTTCCATAAAAAAATAGGAGCTGATCCATAATATGACTTTTTAAAATTCTTCCAAGTCTTTATTTCAGAGAGAGACATTATCTGGTTAATGTACATGCTGCTGTAGCAGGATGGGGTCATGCATTTGGAATATGCCAGTTTTTGGCAATTGCATCATTACTGTGACAAGTTCTTGTGACAGGCACATTATTGTGGCATCATTAATAATGCTTGTTACAATAATGTGCTTTGATTTTGTGTGAACCATAGGATTTTGAACTGGATGTCATGCTAGGGCTGTTATAGAAAACAATAATCAAACCAATAGAAAATCCTAAAGAGATGCTTCGTGATTTATTCCGTCTTGGAATGCTTATATTCTTATATGTATTGGCAGATTTTCATGATCGTTCTAGTGGTTCTGAAACAACTTTTCAAATTATTTTAATGGTCTGATAATAGAAAGTTTTAATACGATTTTTTCCTCCTGTCATTCAGTAGTTTTTTCCTTCAGATGTCGGTAACAATGTAAGCCTGGGATAAACACTGTCTGTTGTTTTGTGCATTTCAGTGTTTAACACTGTATGAAAAACACTGTCTGATATAATTGTGCAGAAAACATGTCTCCCTATTAATATGAACTCTGTAAAAATCCCTGCCTTATTCTTGCGCAGCTCAGTTTTATATGAAATAACTTGAGTTTTTCATAAATGGGATTTGTGGAACTAAACTTCTCACTAATTCTCACTGTGTCACTACTCTCAGGAGAGATGCAGCTGCCACTCAAGGATAAATGCTGCATGACAATCTCCATAAGAGCATTTAAAATATTATACAAAAGTGAAAGAAATATCTTGCTCATTACTTGGCAAAGTTCTCTCTGTCTGTCCTATCTGTGTCTGTCTCTCCCTTTCTATAAAACTTTCATTCAGTTTGGTTGATAAGAGTCCCCTTTGATAAATAAGGGATAATGTGAAGTAAGTAATAGAGAAAAAGAAATTGGAGAATCACACCAGTTCATCCTTATTCAGTAAAAAACCCCAGAATATAAAGATTGGATCTGATTAGAATTCATAGATTAAATGATTGCATAGAGGAAAGTGAATTGTAATCTTAATTTTCAATTCTAGGCCAGGAAAGTGAAGTCTTCTATGATAATTAAGGTATAATTGAAATACTAAAGGACAGAAGCTTGCAAGGCTGTTGAGAAGAACACTTATGAATCAAAAAAAAAGGTAGCTGGTGTCTTTTTTGGACATTTTTCTTTCTTTGTTGGTTTTTGTTTTGCAAGTCATACAACAATGCCTGCAACCTATTAGAAAACAGATGTCCAGGATGATGTTTACTGATGTGGCAAAACTCAGTAAAAGATATTTCTATTAGTATGAATGGAGAGGAAATATGAACACAGAAGTATAAAACACCAGGAGGAGGAGAGCAACAAAAGTGGCTGACACGTGCAATAGAGAGCCATCGTGATCCTGGCACACATCTACCTGCAGCTCCTCAAGACAGCTAGAATCAGAGATTGTGAATAAATCCTATTGACTCACAGTTGTGAGACATTTGGCTCCTGGCACATCAATGATACTCATGCACAAGTGGTACCCTCCTAATAAGAACCCTGAATATGGGGGGATAGATTTGATAACTGGTGCTGCTTGTCATTTCAAGCCATCCTGGACAGCCTCCCTGGATACAGATGTTGATGCCTGCCTACTGTCAGACCACTTACATGCATTTGGTGCTTGTGTATATTAAAATGTCAGTATTAGAGGCTGATTGAGTTACTCTTTAAAATAAATCAATATTTCCATTCTATGAGATTGTTCACTTGAGATACTGCATCCACCTCATCAGTGCCGTAGACATAAGAACAAACAAGCACACACAGCAAACAAGCACAGTACAGTGCAATTTTCCCCCAGTCAGAAGGCAGCTGGAGGCTCCCCACAGCTGTGGACAAGGGGAGCTCTGAATTACCTGCCCCATACGTCTGAAACTGATGTGGAAATTAAATTTTCTGATTCATGAACCATTGGATAATTCTTTTGTTTTGTGTGGTCTTATGAGAGAAATATCCTGGGCCTTTTCCTTGTTGTCCTTATTATATTGAAGATCTTTATAAATACCTACAAAGAAAAATATATCTATATGTATATGCATATAGAAAGTATACCTGTATCTTATGGGAAGGAAACAGGGAGTCAGTTAGAGGCTGCTCTGAGATCTTCTGATTGTGACACTTTCAAAACACGGAAACCAGCCCATTACAGAGCGGTGCGAAAACATGCTTGGTGTGAGCCAAGATACTTCAGGACAACGTTTGTTTTCACTTGCACAGTTGGGATGTTCTGCACTCTGCCTCTGAGAATTTTAATCAATAAAGGAAAACATTTAACTTACTTACCTATTTTCTCTTAGACAATATCCATTAGCCATTGAATTCTCTATGGACTGATATTAAGTTGAATATTTTTCCTATTAACTATTTATTGATTGAAATATTTTCATACATTGCATCAAATCCAGAAGACACTTCTCTAAAGATTTTTTTCCAATAATTCATCATAAGGATTTTAAAAAACCCCCACCTTTAATTCTCAGAAATCCATAAATATAAATCACTGATAATAATAACTGACAATACTGATGTCTTAATTATATCTTGATAGCTTCTCCAAATCATGTTAGAATCTCATCTTAGCCAAGTACATAAGCAATTTTCAGTGATTCAGATGTTTCTTTGTTAGACTATGTCATGAGAGCAGTCACAGGACTCTTTTAATTCCTGCTTAGTGGAATCTCATTTGCTGTCTTTGTATGATTTTTTTCATTATTATTTGAGTCAGTGAGATTGCTAATCAGGTAATAGGAAGCAACTAATGTACAGAAAGGGACTGTCTAGAGGAGACTCAGAGCTTTACATTCAATAAGAGTTCAACATCTGTGATGTTCTTTTTATGCTGTCTGCTCTGATTTTTCAAGCCACAGCTCTTGAAAAAATGTCAATGCATAGAAAGGAACTGCATAAAAATCTTCTTTTGCAATGCCAAATGTGACATCCTTGTGTTGCTCCAAGTGTTGAGAAAAGCTACTGGTGCAACATAAAGAGTGCTATAAAAACTAAAAAGATCTGTCATGATAAATATTAGTTATGTTGCAACACATCACTTGGAGGTGTTGAAGTAATGTTAGGACAGGTGCAGTGCCCAGCTCAGTGGATTACACTGGTCTACGCTAAGTAAAAGGCTGCCTTGCCCCAGTCTGTCACCCAAGGACAAAAAGAGTGCAAAGGAGCCTTGCATTCACTTTGAAACAATGTCCTTCTCCAGAGCTGAATCCTGATTCAAAGCCCTTACAGTTAATGGTTAAAATACCTTTCATGCATGATGATTTACTGACCTGTGATGCATAAGGTACCAAACCAACTCGTATTTTGACTCAACTCAATTACTTCTTAAAACCCATGGAATCAGGTCACTTAATCACATTAGGAATGCCTGATCACTCACTTCTAATCATCCTGTGTGGTCTGCAAAGCTGATCTCTTGTATTTCTGTGGTACCAAACTGGAGTTTCTCAGTTCTTGTATCATATTTGAATATTTTTTCCCCTACTGCTGATCAACGTTCTTGTATTTAATATCTGTCTTGTACTAAATGCCTTAATAGATGTGTAGGTCTTCTTCATGGGGCCATTTGTTTGCAGGTCAAATGACAAAAGACGCAGATTAGGATCAAATGATTCTATGTCTTGGAAGGGCTGCTTTTTCATCTCTAAAGGCTATAAAGTGAGTCTTGGGCATAACTCAGCTGTAAGGGAAGGGTGAAGTTCATTAAAACGCAAATCATCCTAGCGGACTATGAGTGGTATAATGGACTCTGTGTCACACACTTTTATGCCTTCTTCAGTTAGTCTGTCTGTGTTTCTGTTATAGTTCAGACAAATGCTTTGCCTATTGTATATTGGACTAGAGGTCATTCTTATGAAAACCATTGCCCAATGCAAAATAATTTCAGTTAAACAATACTGGCTCCAGTATTGAACCTTGGGGTACACCACTAGGAACAGACCTCCAACTAGACCCTGTGCCACTCATTATTACCCTCTGGGATCTGCTGTTCAGCCAGTGCTCAATCCACCTCACTGTCCACTCATCCAGTCCACACCTCCTGAGTTTGTCTGTGAGGATATTGTGAGAGACAGTGTTGAAAGCCTTGCTAAGTCATGGCAATATCCGCTGTTGTTCCCTCATCCATCCAGGTAGTTGCTTCATCGTAGAAGGCAATCAGGTTGGCCAAGTCTGATTTACCTTTAGTGTATCCATGCTCACTACTACTGATCACCTTCCTGTCATCCATGTGGACAGAGATGTTTTTCAGAATGAGGTGCTCCATCACCTCTCTCCAGGGACTGATGTAATGCTGACTGGCTGATAGTTCCCTGGATCTTCCTTCTTGCCCTTTTTGAATACTGGGGTGATACTGGCTTTCTCTGAGCCCTCAAACACCTGTCCTGATCACCACAGCCTGTCAAGGATGATCGTGAGCAGCCTAACTGTGAAGTCTGCCAGCTCTCTCAGCACTTGTGGAAGCATTTCACCAGGCCCATGGACCTGTGGATGTCAGGTTTTCCTAGGTGTTCTCTAACCCAACCCTTCTTGACCAAGGGAATGTCTTCTTTCCAACATTCCTTTACCTTGCTTTTCTGGGTCAGGGATTTCTGAGGACTGGTCTTGTTGGTGAAGACCAATGCAAAGAAGGCATCCTTTGAAACTGGCCTCTTATAATCTCATATTGTTCCCTGGGAGGAAACACTGCCTTCTCCATGCAAATAAAGTGCTATATGTCCTGAACTATAACCCACAGAATGTTGAAGTCACACACCTAGAAATCTGTACCTTATTGCTGACTGTGTTATCATGCTTACTTCCTTTCTCTATCAGTATGATGATAATGGCTCTAGACATGGTACGTCATAGTATGTTTTCTAAAAGGTCACCAGTGCTCTTGCGAGTGTGGTATCTGGAAACCATGTCTGTCAGTTGCCCTTCCTCCAGTGAAGTGTGGTTGTTGCAAAGCAGAGCTTGCTTGGGAAACTGACCGTAAGAGTAGTTTTCACTTTTCATTTTTCAAGTCAGACTCCTTGAAAAACCCAATGTTTTCCCTCACTTATGTGTGACACTTTGAAATAAGGATTTCTGTTGTTGAAAAGAAAGTCTCAGAAGTTCAGCTGTCCTTCTGCCCTTGGAAAAATCATACTTGTCAGGTTTTTATGCCTTTCTTCTCTCCAGTGTTAGAATGTGAGAGAAATGGCCTTATGCTGAGAAAATTTCTTCAGCTCTTTTAAATGTACTTAAAGAAAATGCTCATAATTAACCATCTTTTCCATAATAAGATCACTGAATCAAAGAATATTCTTAATTAGAAGGAACCCACAAGGATCATCGAGTCCAACTCTTAAGAGAATCGCCCATATGGAGATCAAACCCACAATCTTGATGTTATTAGCACCAATCTCTAACCAACTGAACTAATCTAAGGATAGTCAGTTGCTCTTCCCTCAGCTGCTTTTGAGGAGAGTTACTAAGTAGCTAAGTCAGTACCTTTCTACGAATGCAGACCAACTATATTAAAATGAGATGACGGTTTTCTCTCAAATATTTACGTTTAACTTTCAGTGTGAACTTTCTAATCTCATAGATAAGCCCTGAACCGAAGCCCACTGAAAGGATTTTTAAAAATGTTATTTAGTAGTTTTAAGTCAGCCTCATAACACACATTTTACCAGCAGATATGGGTGGATATAGCAAATAAAGCTAGCATGTAATCAATAAGCTTCTAAGCATTAGACACAAAAGTATTCAGGATAAGAAATAGTAGTCACACCCAGTAAATATACAGCTGGTCCCAAACTGCAAATATGTAACTTGCTCAGCATCTGGAGGGTAAAGAGTTTGGTATGTCTTCACGTGTATGTATTGTTAGAAACCAAAACATGGAATTTGTATTACTTTAGTGATTTGAAGTCTTATGAGGTGAGCAAAGCAGTTGTAGCTGGTTTACTGAGACCCTAGAAAAGGGTGAAAGATAACCAAGGATTCCTAAGGTAGGGTTTCTAGAGAACAGTCACTAAACATTTACAGTGTGACTAATCAGATTTCTAAGGTAAGAATCAAAGGAGCCATAACTGACTGTGTAGCCTTCTTTATCCTCCATCCTTTCTCATGGATGTCACATTGACGCATGAACCATCTCATGAGGTTGAGATATTTTCTGTGGAAGATGCCACAATACCCAGTGTTTTTGTTCTTCTGTGGGATCTCCTGGTTCTGATTTGAACTTCTACACACAGATATAATGTGAATAAACCTGAGTCATCATTTAATTTGCTGACAGTTATATCAATACTAAAAGTGAAGAAACAATGCAAAGTAACCAATACTCCAATTATTGTTATAATTTGCAGATAATTGCTGGCTATGATGCTGATAATTATGAAATCCATATGGCTTTTTTGTACTCATTATATTAAATGTTTTTTTAATGACAACTCACTTTTCTTTATGTATGTCCTTGTCATTATATATTATAACTGATGCCTATAGTCAGTTAGCCTTCCTATGCTAGTGAGTAAGGAAACAAAGATCCAGGAAGTCTTCAAAGAAAGACAGAGGGTAGATTCGAAACCCACGATTTCTAAAGGAATTTAATATGTGTGGTGTATTTGTTTAATCTTGTGGCAACATTTACTGAAATGTTTATTTACCTCAAAAGAGTTTTTACAACAGTGTCTAAATGTGGTAAGGATGATGGAAAGCACTAAATAATTCACAGAATTATTACTGCTAGTAATTCACTCAAGCTTCTTGACAGAGGGGATGGTTGCTTTATTTCAAACAGTTCTTTACATCTTTTTGGAACATAGGACTAACTACACAGACTAACATACTACATATTAGTGATTAACCCACTTACATAGATTATGAATAGGTTATTTTCTTTTTGACCCTTAATATTTTAGATGAGTTTTTAGGAAGCTAGATGATGATCCAAGAATAGTGTAGTAGAGCAGCCCAAAACCCCTAGTTAAAAATAAAACAGCAGAAATCTGTTGTATTGAATTTGCTTCATTGTCTTTTATGGCACTGAACTCAATTCATTGTGTAATGAAATTCAACTTAAAATTTGTAATATTCTGAAAAGAACTGATAATCCAAATTCACATCTCCCATTTAGAAGGAGGAAGATAGATACCCAAAAAATAAAAAATGAAAAATTATTAAACTGGAATACAAACTTTTAATTTAGGTTAGTGTTATTATCTTCTGCAAAAAGGACATCACACTGCAAAACATTAAATTTGAAAACTCAGATGAGGGCATACACATGTTCTGTGGATTTCTCAATTTTCTACAAAAATAATAATTTGACTTCCAACACTAGCCTTATAGTTCATATTAATTGACAAAACTCTACCAACAGCCAACAAGAGTAAGTAAGCTGTGTTTATTCATCAAAAGTGAGCAGAGAGTCCAATCTGATATTTTTGTGTTGCAGATAAAATGTGTCATTAAATAATCGAGTGCATTTAAGAGCCTTTAGTTCTATTCATGCTCAGCACTTCTCAGATGTGATTTATCTTTCCAAAGGGCAGAGCGTCTTTTATTTTAAAGAATATTTTAAAGTTGTGCCACTTGCTCTACAGTCAACTGATAGACCCTAAAATAAATCTTTTTCTACTGTTTTGTACATTCTGTAGCTGGTAAACAGGTGAACATTTTTCATGCTCTCTTCTTTTTCAATGGGATATTGTCTTCTAGATGCTGCTCAATTATTTACCTCATTTGTTTCTATAGAGCTGCACTCCATTTATGCTGTTACAGCGATTCCCTTTAATATCAACATCTGTGAAAAGAGGTCACAAGCTCTTTGTGGCAGATGACAGATCTCTTTCTTGTTACTACAAGATATCTGTGTTTTCTGGAAATCTGTATATTTCTAAATACTTAAAGGGACAGAGTTCATTCAGAATAGTACAGTCAATAATAGGAAGGAAATATTAAATGTCATAATATCTAAAAGTAGGAAACTTCATTTTTTCAGATTGAAGCATTGGATTTACAGTCAGTTCTTCACATAGCAGAAAACTGTTCAACTTCATGTAGTTATAGAATTGTTTAGTTTAGAAAAAATCTTTAAGATCATTGAGTCCAACTGTTAACCCAGCACTGCCAAATCCACACTAAACCATGTACCTAAGCACAACGTCTACACATCTTTTAAATACCTCCAGGGATGTAACTCAACCACCTTTATGGGTGGCCTGTGCCAATGCTTGGCAACCCTTTCAGTGAAGAAATTGTTCCTAATATCTGATCTACATCTCCGCTGGTGCAACTTGAGGCCATTTCCTCTGGTCTTCTTGCTTATTACTTGGGAGGAGAGAATGACCCCACCTATTTACAACCGCCTTTCTGGTAGTTCTAGAGAACTCAGGGGGGATAAGGTCCCCCCGAGCCTCCTCTTCTACGGGTTAAACAACCTCAGCTCCATCAGCTGCTCCCCATTAGACTTGTGATCCAGACCCTGCCCCAGCTTTGTTGCTCTTCTTTGGGCATGCTCCAGCATCTCAATGTGCTTCTTGCAGTGAGGGGCCCAAAACTGAACACAGGATCTGAAATGCAGCCTCACCAGTGTCGAGTATGGAGTGATGATCAGTGCCCTGGTCCTAAAGTATTGCTGGCACAAGGCCAGATGGACACCTGGGAGCACTGCCAGCTCATGTTCCACCACTGCTGACCAACACATCCATCTTGAGGCTGGACAATACCCTAGGGCATCTACAGTGGCACAAGACACCAATGCTTATGTAGCTTAACCAATCACCAAGCACACCATGAAAGTCTCTTGTAAGTCTTGGAACATACTTGATAACACCATATAGATGTCCCATGTACAAAGTCACCAGGCACCAATGTTTAAGGATTGAATGTCTCAGTTTTCAATATAGAAAAAGACGTGGAAGACGAATAGCTTCTAAGGGCATTGGGCAATGCCTAGTATTTTTCTCATTCCATAACATTTTTGAGATTTCATTTTTTTCTTCTCACAGTCTGTCTGAAAGCAATAATGCAAAAGGACATACGTAAATCTAAACCTTGACGTTGATTTTTAAAATTTTATTTTTACTGTGATTTTTCTTTTGACAGGGTGACAATATGTTTCTAAGGAAAAAAAAGCCATTTAAAGGTACTGTAAAGGGATTTAACAACAATTTTATAGTGTGATTGTCAACAACTTTTGATTTGGAAAAATTACCTGAAAACACAGTGCTCCTATGAATAGATTCAGTTTAGATAAACTAGCCTTATTTTTTAGGAGCAGCTGTAAAACATTTTCATGGACCATTTTTATTCAGTGCCTGAGCAGTGTTCTGATGGATATCTGCTGATAGTAGTTTCTTGCTGTTGCAGGACATTCATGGTCGAGTGATGCTGAATGACCCCATGGCTGAGCAGTCCTAATTGTTTTCCAGTGCAGAGCAATAAAACAAGGTTAGAATGGGAGAATCGAGGTGGTACAGTAATTCAAAAATTATGACATTTTTGAGACACTCTTCTCATGCATATGCCTTAGCAGGGTAATTTGGACATATGTATGATGCAGAGAATGGTCATTTATGGAGTTTGCATATAAGTCTTCCATAGTTAAAAAATACTCATATTGTCTGAGTTTAGGCCTCCAGGTTGCTAGTGCCTCAGGTAAGGATGCTCAATGAAATGTACACTTCTGTGTTTGAGTGAAAAAGGTCTAAGTAATTTAATACATATTGCTGCAAAAATGAAGACAGGCTATGCTGTTGCAGAAAGCAAGAGTAGGACTCACGAGTGGGGCTTTTTCTTGCTTTTATTCTTTGTAATCTCTACATGAATACAAAGTTACTGATTCCAGTTTCTTACTTATAGTGATCAAAATGAGAGGAGATTTCAGTTGCTTCTGATATGGAATGTCTCAGTATTGTTAGTGTTTTCTTTCACAGCTTTTTAATTGAATAGCTGCAGGGATGCTTGAATATCCTACAGTCCTGTTTAATTTCATCTCTTTGTCTGATGGAATTTTAGGATTTAGAGGAAAGAATCATCATATGAGTTTGAAAATAATTTAAAAATCATTCATCTCTGTCTTTGGCATAGATAGAGAAGCTCCTTAGAAACGTGGGTGTCTGTCATGTAGGCACAGAAAGAAAAAAGTGAGTACAAAGTGCTGATTAGTTCTGTTTAGTGCTTTGAAGCTCTCAATGCTAACAACATACAGGCTTCCTCTTGTTGTTAGCATGTCTGCCTTTTCTGTTTGAACAATGTGTTTTTTCAAAAATAGATCTAGACACATAGAATATTTCTTAAGAGCCTCTCTTTTTTAATACATATTAACACCAAGTCAGACACAGTATTATGACACTTTTAATACCATAAAGTATTTATGCAGAAATTATGAATCAGAGAAAATGAGGCTGTAGGATTTGATGCTTGTATCAGGAAAACTAGTGCTTTATTAGGCAATGCTTTCAACACAGGTATTTTTCACAACTCTTCAAATTTGCATCATTATTCATGTTCATTTGATAGTGAAATGCTATAGTTTTCTACATAATAAATAACTAGAATGCAAGTCAAGTGGGCACCTGACTCTCCACGGGTGAGCACTATGGATAGCTGAGGCTATAGAGATAAGCAAAAGCTGATCACCTAATTCGAGCAGATTTGTACTGGTAATCCGGTATCTTTTCATCAATGTCTTAGTTGGTCTCTGAATACAATGTACAATTTTATTATGAAATGAAATTATACTCAGTGACATTTAGGCTAAAATGACAGAGAAAATCAAAAGATGGCACATGCTGAAGCAATTGTGGAAACTGGTAAGAATTTCAGAGCTCCATTTGTTTACAAGAATCAACAAGGAGCTGGAAAGGGCAGTAAACCCTCAGTGTTCAAGCATTAATACATCAATTCAGGTAGGAACAAGCTGATACTCATAACATTTTCCAGGTCAAATTTCATTGTTATCTGCTCCATATGGGAAATGTATACTCTCCTGTATATGCCTTTTGAGAAATGAAATAAGGAGAGGGAAAAGGCAGTACATTCCATCGAAGCATAAGAATTAAAGTCAGATGTGCCAGTCAGATTTTCTCGGACTGATTTACCTCTACAATTCTATGTAAATCATTATCATTTCATATTTCACTGAGATAACCAGTCTGTAAAGACTGCAGTATTTCCCCATTCCCCAAAGACGTTGCATGTATTCATTTGTATGTATAAAATATTTTTACAGATAGTGCAGCGATTATCTGTGCTTGAAAATGAACCTGGTATTTAGCTTTGAGAAAGAAAAACCTTTCTGTTCAAATTCCCAGATAAATTTTTTTAAATTCTCAGTTTTGTTTTACTGCTTTGATGCTTCCAGTGCCTTTTATAAAGAATAAAAATGTCATTAACAATAAAAAATACCTTCATCAGTCTGGAATGTTACTGACAGTCATGATTTATTTGTACTGATCTCATGGACTATGTTTTTTGTATTTTAAATGAATGCAAAGTTGATATGTTCTCTTTCAGCAAAACAGAATAACTCTCATTTTATCTGCAAAAAACTAATTTGCATTTCTTTATGAAAAACCAGATTTCCCTTTGAACATGTTAGTTTCTCTATGGCCCTCCCAGGATGCCCTATCTTTACCAATATAGAGCAGGATGTGTCTTATATTGTGCTTTGGATTTTAACATGCACCTTCCTGATGATTAATGGGATACACATAATAATTATTAGAGTGTAATAAATTAAAATTTAATATTATATAATTTAGAAAGCTTAAAAAATAAATAAGCAGACATAACGTCTCCTAATTAATTGCCAGTTGCATTAAGTCTTAATCTCAACAACATATTTGTACTGCGTGCTCTTATTTCTTCTCTGCAAACAAAAGCCAGTGGACACAGAAAGCTACTTCAATTCAGTCATGTGCATCCTTGATAATCTATTTATCCACATTATCACTCATACCACTGCCACAGGATTTCTATACCTTTCTATACCTGTCAGCAACTAGGACCTGGTTTCAGGTCATATAGACATTCATGTAGAAAATAAAAGAGAGTTCCCTGGACTACGTTTATTTCTTACATTACGTTATTCTGTAGTCAGTTTAAGACAATGGTGGACTCACTCTAGTGTAAAACTGCAGAGATCCAAATGGAATTAAAGTGAAACTGCGGTTGGTACCTCTTCACTATTTTTATTGGAGATGAGGCTTGCATGAGAATTGGGCCCTCTCTGATTCAAATCTTTTCGCACATTATCAAGAGAAGATCATGTTATGTTTTCTCACTCCTGTGCTTGCTTTGAGTTTTGTTATCGAGCCAACTGACTGAAAGTGAAATGACTGTGTCATGTAACAAGAATTGCTAAGGAAAAAAAGCAGAAGAGAAAGGACTCATAGTTTTTATGACTATTTTATAGTATTTTTTTCTGAAATTACAGAAGCAGTATTGTCATATCTCACAGTCTGCAAGCCACAGTAGTCAGAATTATGGTGCTTCTGCAATCACTATGACTAAATTTTTAAACGGTTTAATTCCTCATCTATATTGACAAGTAAAGATGACACAACCAAAAATTATTCTGATAAAGAGATATTTACAAGAACCGAGACATCTTTTGTTTGATTCTGTTATTGTTGGATTGGTGGACCTGATTGCTAAAGTCGTTTGCAAGGTGTTTGATATCCAAATGTTTGCCCAGGTAAAGGTTACATATGTCATTTATAAATTTCAATTGCACTAGAAATCCTCTTATTAAAAAAAAAAACAACAACAAAACCCAACAAAACAAAAAGAAAAAGAAACAAACAAAAACACCAACTCCCAAAAACCAAGCCACAAAATAGAGGTTTTGGTAATATTTTGGTCATAAGAAATAGGAAGAGACAGACCTGTGAAATCAAAGAGGTTTGTATATGCAATAGAAACTTACTACCTATGATAAACTTATTTATACTTCCTTTTTTCACCTGCAGTACTATAAGAACAAATAATTGTGGGGACAATTTACGTAGAATTATGGATTATGTCAGTGCAATGTGGTGTTGAGGAAGACTCAATATTTAAATTTTAGGTGTAATCAGGCAGGTACATATACAAATATTTCATAAGCAGTTATTGTCTATGTAAAAGTGTGTTCACAGTTTGGGAACAGAAAAGGTAGCCCATATTCAAATACCTCTATCCTCTGTATTTAAAACCAAAATCAGCGCTAGATGATTTTGCTATTTCAAGACTGTAAATCCATTTTAAAAACTATGACTTTGGCCAAGTGGCTGATACTTTACTGTATTATTTTAATAGAGTATTACCTGCTGAGTTCAATTTCTGATGTGAAACCAGAAAGAGTTCCCTAACATGATGATGCTCAGAAAAAAGTATGTGGGTTTATCTGATGATTTTCAAGAATTGAAATGAAAATAGAATATGAATAAGCTGTAGTTGTATACCATAGAGAGGAGATTAGAGGGGAGGGAAGGGCAGGGGGAGGGGAGAAAAATATGAACAAAAGGATTTTGACTCTGTTCAAACCTGTTCCCTAAAAAAACCTTTTCCTTTGTTGTCTTCAATAAGAACATTTCAAACCTTCAGACAATCTCATGAGCAACAACTTCTGCCCACATATATAGGCAGAAGGTCTGGTGCTGACAAACAAACTCAGAACTCCCTGGGAAGACATAAACTTTTTCTATATTAGTAAAAAACAATGACAAAACTACGTAGTGTTTCCTCATTATCTCATTAGCAATGAATTTGGATCATGAAAGAATCGTTTGATAAGAATATGACTATATTTGCATGAAATAGAAGTTTGCTGAAGAAATATTTCTGGTGGCTTATAATTTCATCAGTATGTTAATAGAAAGTCAGCCAGGTGTGTTATTATTCTTTCTATTGCCTTGAAAATTATCCTTTAGAAAACTTTACTAAAATCAACATTTCCATTTGATACTTGAAAAACATATAAAATTAGAAGAGAAGGAGGAGACAGAAAACTTGTATCCAGTTCGCAAGAACATCTTGCCAGTGATTTATGTCTCTGCCTTTTCAAAGTGTAGTTTAAGATCTGTCCTTGAAAACACGGATCATATCACATTGCCAAGTATTTTCTAGATAGCTTAAGAAATATGTCTTTTGCCAGTGCCATGAAATCCGTTTGCATTTCCTGAATCAATATATGGAAATATACAGTATTAGTGCAGTTTAGGATATGTAATCAGACTTCCTATCTTCTATGATTTTTACAAATTATCTAACACAGTCACAAATTAGTTGCCAAATTCCAAATGACAACTACTACTACATCTTGAATTTCATCTCATAATAGACTTGCTTCTAGCATAATTTCCTGCACCAACATTTAGATATACAGACGTTTGTGTATATATAAAGAGATACACACATATAAACCATAAAAGTGGAAATGAGTATGTCTCAAAGTGTTTTCCAATTTAGTAATTTTACCTATGAAAATGAAAAATGTCTAACCTCTTTCTCATCTGTAGATGCTCCAGATTTGATAAAGTACTTCACAGGTCTCATGAGCTAAATAGTTACTGCAAAAGAACTAAAAAAAATCTGAGAGTTTAAGTTTTATAGATAGTATTATAACTAGTTTTTTGTCTCTGAGTGTTTAAATACTGAAATAGCTATTCTGAGGAAATTTCCAACCCTTTCACATTTATTTTCTTTCTAATTGGGATAGAAAGTTTGACTTTTTTTTTTCAAAAGAAACCTCAGAAAAAGAGTTTAATCTTGATTTTTGTGGTCACAGTAAAATATTTGGATATTTACAAAACTAGAGCAGCTTGGGCTGAGATTAATACATGTCTCCCAGGCACTATAACATCATTCTGATGACATATGCCTCTTCCTGGTAAGCTTTTGTTTTCAAGATATAATCATATGATTTTCATCTTATGTTGCAATTTCAAACACGAAAAGCCAGTGATATGTCATGGAAGATGTAATCCATTCACAGAGCTATTTTGTTTGAGAAAATGAGGAAGAGATGTGCTTAAGTTGTAACCCCTGTGAGGTCCCGCAACAGCAAACCAGACTGAAGTTAATGCAGAATGTAAAATAAAATATTTTCATTAGTTTCAAAAACCCTCAAACTTTTCTCATTCTGGTTGACCTGACCAAATTTTGCTTTTCTTCACAATGAAAACAGTTTTCTTGGAAAAATTGTCCCCTTGGAAAGACTGTCCCCATCCCAATGACCAGCTGCCCAACCCTGATTCACCTGGCCTCATCCTGGTCCACACCTATGCGAGGCCTTCGCAGTGCCCTGATGTTTACAACCGGGTCCCAGGAAGCTGGAAAAAGTGTCTTTGCAGCATTAATGAACCAAATCCCTAGTCCTTTCCTTTTCCTCGGTGCAAAATACCAACAGTTATTGTTATTTTGTTGCATGCTGCAGTTTGAGAAGATCATATCCACCCAGCGGTACTGAGAGAACTGGGAAAAAGTGTTCACTTAGACATTATTCATCATTTACCAGCAGTCCTGGACAACTGGGGAGGCCCCAGGTGACTGGAAATGGGCAAATGTGACACTCATCTTGCCAGTCTGAGCTCTGTGCTGGGGAAGGTCATGGAACAGATCATCTTGAGTGGGATCACATTTAGTGTGTAGGACAACCAGGGGACCAGGCCCAGCCAGCACAGGTTTGTGAAAGGCAGGTCCAATTTTACCAACCTGATCTCCTTCTGTGACAAGGTGACCCAATTAGTGGATGAAGGAGTGCGGATGTTTTCTGCCTGGACTTTAGTTAAGCCTTTGACACATTTTCTCACAGCATTCTCCTGGAGAAATTGGCTGCTTGGGGCTTGACTGAGTGCACAGTTTGATGGATAAAAAACTATATGAATGGCCAGAGAATGGTGGTGAATGGAGTTACATCCAGCTGGCGGCTGGTCACAGGTGATGTACACCAGTCCTGTTTAATATTTTAACAATGATCTGTATCAAGTGCATCCTCAGCAAATTTTCAGACAGCACAAAGTTGGGCAGGATTGTCAATCTGATGCAAGGTAGAAGGGCTTTAAAGAAGGATCTGGACAGGCTGGATTGGTGGATTGAGCCCAATTGTATGCGACCTAAAAAGGCCTAGTGCCAGGTCCTGCACGTTGGTCACAACTATCCCATGTAGAGCACTAGAGCAAGAGGGTCCTGGTAAGTTGCCTATTAGAAAAAGACCTAGGGGTGCTGCTTGACAGCAGCTAAACATAGGCCAGCAGTGTGCTCAGGTGGCCAAAAGGCCCGTAGCATACTGGCTTGTATCAGCTTTTGTGTGATCAGCAGGACCAGGGTAGTGATCATCCCTCTGCAGTCAGCACTGGTGAGGCTGCATCTCAAATCCTGTGTTCAGTTTTGGGCTCCTTGCTACAAGAAAGGCATGGAGTTGCTGAAACATGTCCAGAGAAGGATACTGAAGTTGGTAAAAGGTTTGGAGTGGAGGTCTGATGGGGAATGGCTGACAGAGCTGGGGTTGTTTAGCCTGGAGAAAAGGAGATGCAGAGGAGATGTTATTGTTCTCTACAACTACCTGAAAGAAAGTTTAACAAGGTTGAGGTTGGTCTCTTCTCCAAGGCAGCAAGTGATAGGACGAGTTGCATGAGAGCTTTAGATTGAGCGTTAGGAAGAATTTCCTCCTCCAGAAGGGTTGTCAAGCATTAGCACAGACTGCCCAGGGAAGTGTGAAGTCACCATCTCTGGAGGTATTTAAAAGACGTATAGGTGTGACACCTGGGGACATGATTTAGTGGTGGACTTGGCAGTGCTGGGTTAGTGGTTGGACTCAGTGATCGTAAAGGTCTTTTCCAATCTAAATGATTCTATGATTCTGTGATTCCACGATTCTATGATTTGCATTTGATATGAATCACAACTTAAAAATCTCTCATTTTGGAAATTAGTTATCCAATTCATGCATTTTTTCATGCCAGTACTCATATGCTACTAAGTTGTAAACTGGTAATGCCGACAAATATTGTGTTGACCACAAAGCAGACAAAGCACTGTCCTATTCAATAAAACGTGTGGAATCCAAAGCCAGGATTTGCTTTTCGGAGTCCTTTATATGATATGTCAATCTATCTTTGAAGCTCTAAGTTATCCTTAAATGAATCCCTTAAAATCACAGGTAGCTGCTTGTTGACTAGTTTACATAAGGTCTTATGCCTTTTATAAAGCCAGTTTACAAATTTAAGATGTGAAGTGACCTATTGATTCATATTAAAGTGCTATGAAATCAGTGTAAACAGCTTCAGTAAATAATTTAGACACATCAAGAAAAGAAAAAGAAGAAAGAAGACCAGCACTGACAACTGGTAAGAGCTGAACACAACACGTATTTGAACATCTTTCACAGTTTCTGTGCTTATAAACCACTCGTTAGAGGTTAATATTACAAATTATTTTTTATGAATTTGAAGAAAATAGAACACTATAGATTTGTCAAAATTGATTTTTATATGAGTTATGATTAGACAGGGGAATACTGCTGCTTGCTGGGAAGGACCCAAACAAGAACCTTATATGGTTAAGATCCTGGCCATATGGTCAGTCTCCAATATGTTATAGCAGTATTTAGAAGACTTATTTGTTCATACATCTTCAGCATTTCTAATTGTCTCCCACAGACTTTCCAAATCTCTTGGGTTTTGTCATGGTAACAGCTTAATTTAACTCATTTCAACAAGTGTCATGAAAAATTGTCAGAGAACTCTCTGCAGAGCCCCCAAACATTTGTTTGCTTTTGGTATTTTGTGTTTATACCTGACAATATAGAAAAAGTTCAAGTTCTTTTTTTTGACTTACCAAACAGAATCAAAAGGAAGATTTCTTAAAATGGATAATTTGAAATAATTTTGTCCTATTTTCTTCTTAGATTTGGTAATATAAGCCCTATTATGTTACTTAGTACAATATTTTGAAATAAAAGTTTCCAAGTCTTTGTTGCTCAACAGACAAGAGACAAACTTCAGCATTCATTAAAAGTATGCTGGAATAAGGAGATAGTAGCCAGGCACAAAAAAATATCCAGATCCATTCGAAACTAAACTAAACTTGGGAAGGCCTAACCAGTAAAACTTGGGAAAATGAGTGTTTCTGTATGCCTTCAGTTCAGGGTCTAACATTTACAACAGACTTTGCTGTTGAATCTTGCACTGAGTTCCACCTAAGTCCATATTTTAATTTTGTGTATTACTACTGGAAAATACTTCCTTGGAAAAATATTTATGAAGAAAGACATTTTAAACATTTATATTTGCAGGAGGATGCATTTAGTCTTACTCTTCCAGCAATACTTTTCCACGTGAAAAACTGTCTTTTAAGATGGAGCCTGCTCTTTGCCACTAGTAGGACTGGGCTTCTGTGAATACTCATTTGAATTATCGAAGAATTATTGGAAGAAAGAGATTTTTGGCAAAAAACTCTGAGCAGAGGTGAAAGCAAACAGAACACTTTCTTACCATGAAGCTTTAGTACAAGAATTTCAATCAATCAAAACTCTCAAAGAGAGTAGCTTTTTCTGTGTGACAGGGCTCACAGGCAACAAAACCGTGACAGATCTGAAAACTTGAAAAGTTTTTGATTATTTCTATGTGTATGCACGTGAATGCAGATTACAAAGCCTTTCAGTGGTGTTCCTCTGTCATTAGCTGTGTTTTGACAAGCAGCTTCTTCATAGAAGAAAGTCAGACAAATTATTCTGTGAGAGGTTTATTCACTAGTGCTAAGGTTGATGCAAATATACATTAAACTTGCTATGAATCTCCATCTTTATTCCCATTCTTCCTCGTTTCTTGGGAGAGTCATTAGCTTCGGCCCCAGTGGGAGCTAGGTCAAAGCTGATCCAGAGCCCAAGAACCACTTGAGGGGAGCCAAGAACCCTTAAAAAACAAAATCTGTTCAAAATTTGAAAACAAAAAAGAGCAAAATGTGTCATATTACTTGATATAAAATGTTGGCCCACTCAGTACTTAGCACAGATGCTCCCTGAGTGAGTCATTTGTGCAATACACTACAAACACAAATCAGTTTGGTTCTTGGAAGAAGAAAACACAGAAAGAAACTTGAGCTTGTTCGTATTCACAGAGATATCCTATTTCTAAATTGAGAGTTTGGTCTGTATGAGGTTAGCAGAATTAGGACCGAATTATAAAGGATTTGGTTTGTTATTAAATCTTGTCTTCTGTTAGCTACTCGGATTTGAAGGACCTGCCAAATTATTTTAAAAATATTGAATATGTCTTTTAATTAAAATTTGTTCTAGCTCTTTGTTTCTTTATTTCTCTAGGCTTTGGTTCAGCAAGCACTTAAATATATGCTGGATTTCAATTCTATGAAGTAGTCTCATAGTAGCCAAGCAGACTGAGCATACAGAAATGAATGTGTATAAGAGAATCTGTGCAACTTGTATGCATGTGGCATAGAGTAACTATGTATCCATTTCTTTTTCATATATAATGTTCTTGTATTTTCTATCTTCCTTATGTTCTTAAATCATTTGTTTAAAAATACCATATCAGAGTATGTTAAAGAAATATGAAATCAAACTGCTGCCAAGACAGTTTCAATTAAAAAAAGGAACTCTTTCATTCAGTTAGAAACAAGACACTTCAATTTGTTGATAGTTCATTGTTGTTTGCAAATACTTTATTCTGAAATTTGCACATGTATTTAACAAGTTGTGCATTATAAAAGTTGGAATGGTTTGGTGTTTTTTATTAAATATTAATTAGATCTGCTAAATGGCTTGGAATGAACAAGCAAATTTTTCTCGTCTGTGCTAACTAACTATGGCTAATATTAAACAGGTTAGTCTAGAATGACTGGCTAGAACTTGCTTTTGCAGTATCAAAACATTATTTTTTATGATATGGGTAGAGTTTCTGGGTACTTGCTTCCACAGCAAATTAGCTACTACTTTGTCCCATTTTAAGAATAATAGCCCTTCATAGTTAGTAATGGGACATGGATGAAGTTTTATTCTTTCTAAGGGCTTCCAATAACCTGCATCCTATGCTTACGTGAGAAAAAATAGAGACAGTATTATTGCAGCCTCTTTACCCTCCAATAAAAATTGCTAAAAAATAAGGATTTTACAAGGTTTCAAAATTATTAAATTCTGTACATCTAGCAAATTCACAGCTTTTCCCTCCTAAGGTTACTATACAAGCTGGGATGTTATTGCACATTCTGACTTGAATTTGTGTCAACTGCAGTGTGAAATCCATGGACATTTGCACCACTGAGCATTGGAAGCTGTCCATGCTACAACCCAAGGACTGATCTTTTGAGTTTTGGGCTTTCTCAGTGATGAAGACATAACTCATTGTCACCCCGAGGCATCACCCTGCTTTAGATCAGTCATGAAACCACCAACTTTGGCAGAAGTTTCCCTATTGCAAAAAGAAGCACTTAGTGTTCTCAAAGCAGGGTGTCTGGCTTTGGAATTTGCTATATCAACACTTAACTGAAACGTCCGAGTACCTTCAGGGTATGCAGCCAAACTCGTGTTTTCTGCAAGCATACATATCAAATGGCTGGTATGTATGTGTGTGTCTGTCTGTGTGTGTGTGTCTGTGCGTGTGCACTCTTGTGGCTGGAGAATGAATGAGTGGGTTAGATTCTTAGAGTGTGGGAATGCATAACTTTGAATTGTGCTACTGTTTTTTAGGTCTGAATAAAGTTTTTATGGAATTAAAAAATATTATTGAAGTGACTGAAGGCTTTCTATTATTTTAAACTAATAAAAAGGCAGAAAACAAATAAATGCTAAAGCTCTGTCTGGTTTTGGATCACCACATATTCTCATTGCTACCCAATGTAGCTACAATCCCTTTCTGCAAAGTTAACATTGTAATATAGCTCACAGAATTATGTGTCTCAGAAATAACCCTATAAATGCTGTATGTTATATTTACTATACGAACTGAAACTGCAGAGGTTTCTGAATCTCCCAAAACCTCACAATATATGTTTTCTTTCTGCGAGGTTGAATGCAGTAGACCATTTTCTAACATGCTATGAATGAGAAATACTTATGATAAAATAAGGCTATTATACTTGCCTTGAGACTTCCAGAATAGATTTCTGCTAAACATGGTGAAGGTCAGAACTGAAATGAAAGCACTTTGTTTCATATGGGTTTATACGAACTCCTAGAAGTGTCACTTAATTGGCCACTGTTTAAAGATATCAATAATGAGTCAATGGCGTTGTTATAATAGTGGGGAGCAGCAGGTAAGAGTGAGTGGGTAGGAAATCTATACTATTTTAGTATCTTGAAGTTGGTTGCTAAGCACTAGCATGAAATGTAGAATGTATTTTATACCATTCAAAGCAGAGAAGGAAAAGAAAGGAAGGAAGGAAGGAAGGAAGGAAGGAAGGAAGGAAGGAAGGAAGGAAGGAAGGAAGGAAGGAAGGAAGGAAGGAAGAAAGAAAGAAAAAGAAAGAAAGAAACAAAAAGAAAAAAAGAAAAAGAAGGAAAAGAAATCAGAACTTGGACAAAAAAGGAGATTTCAAGATAGAAAAAATGACTTCTTTACAGTATCTTTAAGCCCTCAGCAGTTCTATGAATCTGTGGCTGGAGTAAGGGGTGATGGTAGAAATAAGGGGCATAGTCAAATGCTGTTTTAATATAAGCACTTAGTCATGATTTACACATGCTTCAGTTTCAGAGGAATTCAACCAGTAGTTATCCTGTTCTGGGGCAGACTCTTCAGGTACTTATAGCTTTGGAAAATCCAGAGAAGAGGTATCACGACAGGCACTGTAAAGCAGAATAGGAAACAACTATTCACTTTTTCTCGCATCACAGGAACTAACAGACATGAAATTTAATTATGGGGTAGCAGGCTTCAAGCAAACAAAATAAGTTAATTTTGTGTGCTACTCATAATTAAGTTGTCCAACTTACTGCCACATGGTGCTAGCAATGCCAGAGGCATTGATGAGTTAAAAAAGTAATAGGAGAAATTCAGAAAAGAAAATCCCATCAAGACCTATTAAAAAAGTACCTCAGAGTCTGGAAGGACCTAATTTACAGACAGGTTATATGGGGAGCTATCCCTTATGGTTGCCCCATACTTATTTTATTTTATCTAGGTTTTTATTGTTAAGCCATACCAGTCAGGCTCCTGGACCACTTGAAGCTCTGATTTGACTGCTCATGTTTTCTGATATATTATAGAAGTCATTAGGTCAATTTATCTTGTGATGGAACAAGATTTCAGTTTTAGGTTTGCTCTAGACTAGACATTGCTGCGCTATAGCAATATGATTTTTACAGACTGTACTGTTAATCCTGCAGACTTGGATTTAAGAAACTCCTGTGAATATAAACCAGAACACTACAAATTGTGTCTTCTTTATAGGTCCATTACACGGATTACACAGGTGTTTCTGTATAAAGCAAGCAAATTAAATGCAGACTTTGCTGTTGTGCCACATTAGTACCCTTATAATATCACTTGAATAGGTAACAGAAAATATCTTGACAGTCACAGACTGCTTCCATTAGAAAGTACTTGAAATACGACTTGATACAAACTAAGGCTCCAGCTCAGAACATTCTTAAAGAAGAAGAAGCTAAGCCAAACCTAAAGGCCAACAGCAAAATTCAGTGAAGGCTATGCATGCTATACATACTATTTTCACCGGACCATAACTGGCCTCAAATGTCCCACAGAGATTCCCTAATGGACCATCTATGGGATCATCAGTAAAAAAATCTCTGGTGTTCCAAAATCTAGAAAAAAACCAAGACTGTAATATTTGCCTACATTATACCACAATTAGTGAATCCTATCAAAGAGCTTCGTTGATCATGACAATTTTACACTGCAAAAAAGCAAGCAAAAAACCCCCAAACAAACAAAAAGCCCCCAAAAGCTGTCCTTACTTCCATCCAAGTGTCAAACTTGCTGGTTTTGGATTAAGTAACTGCCCCTTATGTCCCTTTTTTTTTTTTTTTTTTTTTTAAAGCGAAGTACTCCTAAGGAGTCCTAAGGAAGCCAAAATTGTCTGCAACTGCACCGTTTACATCTGTGGCCGCTGTAAATGGCCACGTAGTGAGACTAAACTTCTTCCAGTCTCACAAAATGTTTCACAGGTTCACATCGTTACTTTTTTATGATTTTGGTTGTTATTTTGCATGGTTGCTTAGCCCTGTGAGCCAGAGTACTGTGGGTGAGAAGTGACAAAAGGCTCTACTTATTCTGTGTTCTGCCTCTTGCTTGATGGATCCATGCATGCAGGGAATGTGTAGAGTTGGCAGATATAGTAATGCCACTGTTCTTTCCCATGTCCCAGCTCTAAAATCCAACAACAATGCACAGGAATTGCAAAAGATATGCTTTTTGGTTTTGATCATATCACTGTATTACTATTTGTAGCTGGATTACACTGTTTTTCAAAACAATGAAATGCAAATTATTATAAAACAGGCAATAAAAGTAGTAACCTAGATATTGTTGATACCTCAAAGCAGACTTGCTTGTTTTTCCTTATGGGCCAGTCTTTTAGAGTTTTGGCAACTAAACCACACTATTCACTAAACACACCTATTACCTCTGAATCTCTCTTTGATGTTATTGGAGTTCTTCATATCAGAACAGTTAAAGTTTCAAAGCTGTAGTTACCTGTGGAGACCTGTACAATTAATTTCCCACATTTACTGCCCATTAGCATGTGTATGAAGCAGTTTCTTGCAGATTTTATAACTGTAATGAATATTAAACCATCTCATTTACTCATAATAATATAATGGGTCTTGTGATGGCAGACTGTTTGCACAGGAAGCAGATGTTGATGTTTACCTAGATGTAATTTGCAATGATGAGTGGTGGTGAGCCGAAGTTTTTTCCTTCCAGAACAATTCAGTCTATGTCAAGCTTCTGCAAAATATTCTGCATGCCACTGTGGTCTCTCAGGTCAATATAGATATAAATGTTATCTTCAGTGAATAATTGTGAATTTATATTAGGAAATTAAAATGATGCATTTAAGGGGACTATTTATTTAAAGATATATTTACCAAATCTCTGAAATATGAGTCTGGGAAAAATTGTGGGTAAACTTGAACTGAAGAAGACAGTAGTGTGACTTGAGGTCATAAATGGATTTCTGAGAAGTAAACATGGTAGGAATTATTCAGAAAGAATGCCAGTAGCTAGAAACTGAAATCAGTAACAGGTGAAGTTGAAATAAGACACATTTATTTTAGTACAGAGAAGTGCCATACACTACAATGGATTACAGAAGGATGACATGAATTCTTCATCATTTAGAGTCTTTAAATCTAGGCTAAAAATCTTTTTAAAAGATACTCTTTAGTTCAACTTGACACAAAAATTGTCAAATGGTATTTTCTAATGTGTGTTATGCTGGAGGGACATAATGATTTATTTAGGCTTCAATACCTGTAAAATCTATGATATCATGAAATATAATCAGATAATCAGCCCTATTTTACTTTTAGATTCAATATTTATTTTCAATTTTGGACATAATTTACAGCTTTAGGAAAACAATGTCTGTTTTGAATTTGGAGATGTGGCTCCTTATGTCTGGTTCTTTTGTCATCTCTCTGTATGTTCCAAAACATGTTTTGTCATCTTCTCACTCACATTTGGAATCGGGGACATACCACTCTTTCTTGATGAACATCAATTTATCCTTCTAGTCTTAGGCTCACTTCTCTGAATCTTATTTCTTGTTGTCAGCATCTTGCAGATATTTGATCTTTTCTATACTCCTCACTACTTGGAATCTTACAATCAAATGTTAATGAAATTCAGAGTAAGATATAAATCTATAGTTGTTGTGATCGTGTCAGTGGTATATACATTTTCTAAAGGCACCACTCATTTCTAAAAATATTCTGCCTTGAACAGAAAACTTGTGTGTCCAGAGGAAACCCTTTCCTTTGTTATTTCCTAAATCATATCATTGGCTCCAGAGACAAGAAATGCAGAAAAAATACAGATCTTTTGTCTCTCCTTATTTTCATCAAAGTGAAAGTGGCATTGTTTAGCTAAAAGTAGCTTTCTAAATTTAAATTGGTTGCATCTACAATGGACTTAGTCATATTGTTTTTCCAAAGTTTGTGTTTCCTTGCAGGGTGACAGTTTTTTAAACCTTAATATATAAAATAAAAAAGGGTAAAATAAAAAGCCCAGGTTTTAATGTGAATAGAGATGTGGTCTGATCCCTTGCAGAAAACTGGCCTTAAAAATTCAATTTCAAGTACATTTAGAATAATCTTGGATACCACATACATTTGTAAATGTATCCATCTATATTTATATCTATATCTACATCTACATTTTTCTTTTGGAAAGACAACACCTTTCTAATCTCTAAGGTCTTCCTTTGGGGACTGTTTTTAAATTCACTTTCTTTTTTCACTAATTTTGTCCCGCTGTATTTCTTCTGTATCCTGAAAATGCCTTTCCCTCCTTGACATTTAGACTCTTCAAGTATTTATAGATTGTTGCCATGTCCCCCTTAAGTCATTTCTTAGACAAACTGCATATTTAGCACTCGCAATCAATCCTTATACATCAATCACTCCAGAAGTCTAATCATTTTTTGCAGCTTTCTTCTCATCTTCCTCCAATATGTGAATATCCTTGTAATAAGATGCCTAAAATTAAATACAATGGGTCATGTCTGCAGCTCATGTAAATCAGTGTAGCTCTGCTGAAGACTGTGTTGATTTCTGCTAGCTGGAGAGCAACATTTCTAGTGCAAAGATATCAAAATTGTATGCATATTTTTCAAGTGAGCTTGAAACCATACAGAGCTTTTTTTCCTTAGTAAAGCTTCTTTGAATTAATTTCCATCACTTAGCTATATTTTTGAATGATGAATTTCCAGTTTTCTTTCTGTAAAACCTCAAAATAATCTGAATTTTCATATTTTTATTAGTGTTTTGAGGAGCTCCTTCAATCTCCCTAATACATTTCCATTCCATCCTCAGCACAGCCAAGTCTCCCAGACCTCCAACTGGAGGTTTCTGCTTGCAGACCATGACCACACAGAGGTGATGTGGGTTTAGAGTGGCTGTGGGAAGGACTGTTCTAGCCCAGATGGTCATGAGCATCAGTGGCTGACACCCTCCCAAAGCATATCTACTGTGAAAAGGAAGCTTATTAATCCACCTTGCAGTAGCTGATCTACCTTTGGAGCCTTCTACCATCTTTGCCACTCTACTGGCCCCATCAAGCAGCTTGGCCCTCAGCATATTTAATACAGAATCATCTCTGTGTCATAATCCAACAAAGATCATGCAATCTCATAATAGAGAAAGATAAGCGGTTTTTTTAAACTCTTTTTTTTTTCAAACTAGCTATGGCAAAAGGGCAAAAGTAGCAGCCCTAAGTGGGTTCCTAATAGCTCTAAGCCTCCTGTATTTTCAATGGAGATTAACACATTTTTTTAAAATAATTAATAAAGCATTTAGTGGAACAAATTAGCATTGAAAATAACTAAAAATGAAATTTTAAATAACTTACAAAATAGCTTATCACTGCTAGCTGCAAAATGGTCATTCTCCTTTATAAATACTGCAAAAGTGCTGTAATATTGAATTTCTCATGATTCATCTTCCATAATACATTAGAAATACACACACACACAATTAGTGAACAACACTATTTTGCTATGTCACTGTGGTCAATTCTGTCCTGATTTGAAACTGTTTAGAGGGAGGGCCAAGATTTCTGGATTGTAATTAGTTTGTCAGTAATGGACTATTGCTTTTGATAGTACTGAATTGATAAATTTTTTCTTTTTTTTTTTTTTTTCTTTTTTGTCAATACTGTGTACTGTAAGTGGCTATGCTTTGGAGAAATCTGCTTTATTGAAAATATTTTTTGGGTGAGGTGATACTTGGTTTAAAACCAAGATAGCATCTTCTCCAGGGAACACTTTGTTCGGACTTGAAAAAATTCAGAAGCTGGGACACTTTGTAACTAATAATCATAAAGAAAACCTATTGACCATTTGGCTATTTTGTAAACTATTTTATATATGCTTTTTTCCTGTTCAATTTTTTTTTCAGTTTATATAATTTTTTCTTTGGCCGTTTGATTTTAAATGACCATTTTCTGCTAGATTTCCTTCAGAACGGTTTAGTACAACTTCTAAGACTTAAAATTCCACAAGGAACAGTAAACCAAATGCCATCTAAGCCATAAGCCCTATGTCAAAAGAACTTTGCATTCAATACCGAAGGAGTCCCATAATGACATGGATAATAGTATTTGTTCAAATAATTACGGTGACGAAATTGGAATAAAGGAGATTTTTTTTTTTGTTGTAAAATATATATATATACAGGGTGAAAAATCAAAGCTTTCATAACATTTTGTATATATTAGCATTGTGTTTCACCACAGAGAAGTATGGAGAAATTTTGAAATTCTGAAATTTTCTTCAGTATTAATCAGTATACAATCACAGCTCAAAGAGTTTGACTTTCAGATGCCAAGTAGGCTGCTGAGATATACTGACAACCAATTATAAATGGTATGAAAACAGGAATTTGGCATAGGGAACACCTAAGGAATGAGGTGATCTGCTGTGTTTGTCAATGCAGGGTTGTTCCCACTTGGGACACCCTTGCACGTTATGCAGGGTACTTCCCTTACTACTTCACGTGACGAAATTCCTTTTGCCAACTACAGGGATTCATACTGCATTCTAACTGTAGATTACAGTTAGGTCTATATTGCTGGCCTTCTAGACCTCTTAAATTTTGGTCCCCTGTTTTGCAAGGGGAACAGAAATGGAGTAGGAAATATTGCAAGGGAGTAGAAAATATTGATTTATGAGATATGGTAAACTAACAGGCTAATATTGAGTTGCCTCCTCTCTCTGTTCTTTGAAAGCTCAAGGCTGCATTGTTAGAGGATTTATTGTGAGTGACTTCAGAAAAACGGCTCAGAGGCTGCTTCAGTCGCTGATGGTGGACCAGTAGCTACATGTACTTATTTTACATCAATGGTTTCTTGTCACTGTAGACAAAACAGAAGTTTTCTCTTCCAAGGATGAAGTAATGAAATCGAATTGTGCTTCCTGTCAGAATTCACTGGGAAGGAGGAGAAAAGAAGTGGGAAGAAATTGTGAAAATATTTCAACAGGCTATTACTATTGCCAGCTGTCCCTTTGCCCATGTCTTCAACACTGTTTTCTAGGCAAACTTAAGATGTCACATTTTAGCCCATGTGGCCCCTTACACTCAACTAGTAGTGCATCTTCAGGATCGAGGTATTAAGGAATAACCATCCCTGCACTATAAAAAAGCCTGTAGAGCCTGTCCACAAGGAGGTACAGAGGAATCTCAGGATTGACAGTGACACTCAATTATTGACTGACAATGAAATGGTCAATGAAGTGTAAGATACTGCTCACTGGGAAAAGTAATCATACTTATGCAGATACAAATATGATTGCAAAATTAATCAAGACTCTTTAACAGAGGGATCAAAAAATAGCTATGATGGTTCCTTGAAGACAGCTTGATGCCTGGTATGCCCAGAGAGGGAAAATGTGATATTAGAAGTTGTTGAGGAAGGAAGGTAGAATGAAACAGAAAACATAATTAAGGCAGCATATAAATCACCAGGACATTTATGTTTTTTAGTAATACAGTGCATTCTAATATTCTCGTCTGAAAAGAGTTAGGCAGAAATAGAAAAGCAGGAAAGAATGTGACAAGGATGAGCAACAATGCAGAACAGCTCTGGTTTTAAGGGAGATTTAACAGAATAAGACTTCCAATTTGGAAAAGCTGGGATATGGTACAAGTATATCAAATTAGAAGTGATGATCATTCACTAACACTCAAAGAGAGCAAGAAGTTGGCAAGTGATATTTTTCAAGCAGAAGGTTTAAAACAAGCGAAGTACTTTTTTTAACATTATTGTAATTAAAATGTGGAACTGATTGCCACAAAATATTATGAAGAACAAAGGCAGAAATAGATTCAGACAAATTTATAGGCAGAACAAAAATCCTTCAGGGGTTGTTAAATGCAAAGATCTGAAGCTTTGCCTGATTTAAGAAATCCTTAAACCACTTATTATCAGATATTGATAGGATACACACTTGTTTGGTTCTTATATAACTTCCTTAAGCACCAAGTGTCCACTGCTCTCCAATCACAGAGCATTGTTTCAGATCTTGGACTTCAGTCCTTTCAGGTGTTCTTCTGTCATTGTCTGCTAAATAAAATGCCAGTGTTCAGAAGGAAAGAAGGCTGCCTGGTTGTCTGGAGCCTGTTTTGGGGAGTCAGTTGGGATAAAAAACTGACAAAACTCTATGTTTTTCTAAATGTCGCCTGCAGAGCTTCTGGAAGTAACTGAATCTTTTCAGAGCTTCTGAAAGTAGCATTTCTATGCTTAGAAATGATCAGCATGCTTGTGAGGGGGAGAGAATGAGCATGTGCAGCAGCAGTGTGATCTCCTACACATCTTATCAATGTGCTTCCATTGCAACCTCCTCCTCACAGGTATGCTCAGGGAACTGTCCATACATCTGATTTGATCCTTGGCTTCTGCAGACATTGTTCTAAAATACTTCAGCCGCATAGATTTATTTCTTATGAAACTCTAGACATCAGATAGAAATTAAAATTTGTCATTCAACTTTTGGCTGTATTGTTCTGTAAACAGGCCAGGAAAATACACTTCAGAATACAAGTCATGAAATACAGAAAACTATCAAGATTTGGATATATATACCTCACTAAAATTTTCAGATATCTATAAGTTAATATATTTTGTTTTATTTTATATTCTGTGACACTTCAGTAACTTTTTAATCTACCAATTATGGTCAGAAGTTTTGACTAACCAGATAAAAGATTCTTCCGTTATTTTTTTTAATTAATTTTCTAATTTTTCTGAACACAAGCTTGCAATGCTGCATTTCTGCCAAGATTTGTCATTAATGTGTGAATCCAGAGATGTGATTGGCTATGAAATTGCATTCTTACAAAATACTACTAGTTTCTCCTTAACCTTTCTAAGATCAGAAGAACACTGAGGAACTGCTCTCATAAAGCCAACATACTCTGATTCCTCTGACGATCAAGACGAGGCTATAGAAGAAAGTAAGTCTGTGGCTTGCAGAAAGAAGCTAGATTTTACACATAGTACTATCTGACAATTACCTTTCTATTCTTCTCATTATAACTTAAATAAAATACGTACTCCTAGTCTGAGGCTTCAGAAGCTTTTTCCTCTCTGCTCTCTCTGTTTTAGTGGGTTTTTATAGTCAGTCAATAGTAGCAAAGCCTATCACTACAGATAGTGTCCATCCTGTAAAAACAGAAGACGTAACAATTTGTTTTTCTTTTCAAATTACATTTTGGCAGAAAAGAGTCCAATTTCTAAGTAACATTACTTTAGTTTTTTGATGTTGAAAATGAAAATTTGGCTAGAATATCATTTCAGTGATTTTGGGTTGTTTGGAGTGAACATTATGGGAAAAAATAACCAACTTCTCTATTTCCATATTTTTCAGCCTTTGGGAACTGAGTCCTTCAAAAAAATGAAGGAGAAACTAACATCTTACCTTTCAAAACTAACTTGTTTCACTTTGGTAAGAAGCACTTTCGCTTTTATATGTTTATTTCACTTCAAAGAATAACTATGCTACTTCATCTCCAAAAAATGATTTTAGCGCTCAACTGTTTTAACACAGTTAAGCTGCAAGGCAGTCAAGGGCTGTGAGGAAGTCATTTGTTGTACATTTAATGGTGTGAAGTGTCCACCAGGGAAAACTTGAAAGATTTTTCTGTTTCCTCATAGAAGTGTCCATGAGTGAAATTCCAATTTCCTTAGTAGTTCTCTGATTAGCTTTTCACAGCTCTGTCCTATGTCAGACAATTGGCAAGAAAACAAGGATCAGGCTTTTGTTGATATTCATGAATATTACACCTTTATCATCATCCCATTGGTGACATCTCCTGGATTTGCTATGAGGGAAGCTTCACAACTGCTGAGCTTATCTTCAGGCACCAGTCCTGTGGTGCTCTGCAACTGCACAAGGCTGAAGCTAATCTCCTGCTTAACTCTGTTCCTCTGGGGATCTTGAACACTGCAGCAGCTTAGAGCCGGTTCTGTGGAGCTCAGGCACTGGGAGTCACGAGCTGCTACATATCTGAACCATCGCTTACCCACTGGTTTCTCAAAGCTCCCTTTGGACCTCCATCACACAGGAGTCTGCACTCACAGACTCTTCTGTAGACCAGGGTTAAAATGAAGAATATCTTTCCAGGAACCACCATTTAGCTCTTCCTTAGAAAACAAATACAAAGATAACCAAAATACTGCTAGAGGAAGCTTTGAGGCGATGTTATGCTAGAGCTGCACTACACAGTTCTTGACACACCGAGGAGTTGAATTAATACCATAGTGCTCCATTAAGCAGTATAACCTTTTTTTTAGAAAATTCCTGGAACTGAAGGAGCAGATTGATTTATTTGCAACCTGCACTGGACTGAGTATGGTATACTAGAGCCCGCCTTCCCTCCTGAAGGGAAGTATTTGCTTTCAGTTAAATAGAGAAAAACCTCCACAGAACCCCTCGAGTCACTTTTTATGAGACATTTGTGGTCTGTTACTTGTGTTCATCCTACCATATCTGTCTATATGATGAAGTCAATCTTATGCTTAGTTTTCCTTAAATACTTTCTTTTCATAAATACAGTGTTCATCACAAAAGAGAAAAGTGTTTTATTATTACTAAAATAAAGGCCCCAGTATAAGTGGTTTTTTATGAAACTTATATTTTACTGCTGTGAGCACTGTTTAACCATAGCAAAACTGTCATGTAAGCCCTTCTGCTCACAAATAGTACTTATATCACCACCCCGGACAACATATTTAAGAAAAAAAGTGGGACTTTTTTCTAGCTCAAGCAGTAGAAACAGATGTATGGGTTCGCATCTCAAGAAGCTTTTGTGCATTGTATCGACAAAGATAATATTCTTGCATCCATCTGAAAAATGTATTCTAAAATAAAATTCCAAAGGTTGAGTCTTAATGCTAAGGCATTAAGGCAAAACTAACAGTTTACTGAGTGGTCTTAGAGATTTCTTCTGTAGATAAAAACAGAAGTTATTTCAGCATTTAGAAAGAGCAGTATGTACTGAAGTGTGGAAGTGTTGGGTTTGCTATGGCTGTTACTTTAACACATTTTCTGATTAATTCATTAATGTGTCAGCCCTCAAAAATGAAATGACACTTCACTGCAGCAGTCTGAGAAAATCCTGATAATACCTTAATCTACAATATTTTCAGCAAACTGCTTGAGGTTTTCAGCAAGAAAGGTTTTCCTGACAGAGTTATCTTTTAAGAAAATCACACTGAGTCTGCCTCATAGCACATGTCATGCAGAACAAAATTCAATATTTTGGTCAATAACATGGCAGCAACATAAAAATGTATGATCTTCCATACCAGGTCACTTTAAATCCAGTCTGCTGTGTGAAACCATCCTGCACAGGACATGAAAGGAAAGTCTATATGAAGAGGGCAGGTGCAGTGTTACTTTCTCTGGCTTCTAGTGCTCAAAAGTCCTACCAGTTTTGGAACAACGAAAAAGATTTTTTATATACTCTCTTAAAAAGAGCCACAATCATAAGAGAAACAAAGACAGTAGGGTGATAATTTTTTGTCTTTAAGGTGTTGAGTCTTTAAGGTTTGTGGTTTGTGCTGAGAAACAACAGTGTTCCACTTACCATGGCACATTTTTCCTTTTATATCAAAGGAGAAGACTGTTTAGTTTCTAGATGACCACAGAGAATTGGCCTGTTATCAGCCCAAATAAAATATCATGCCACAAAAAAAAAAGCAGTTGAGCATTATTTTTATCCACCCCCATCCTACCTGCATACCTCTGTGGCTGAGATTGTTATCTGGTGTACTGCAGTGCTGGTGTGCTATCACTCCGGAGATTCCCAAGGAAGAGTAAAATCCCTGAGGAGAAAGATAATGGTCACCATAACTGCAATGTTTATGGCTGTTTCTCAGATTGAGTAACATCAGATGGCTGTGTGTGAGGTAAGTGATGCAGTCCAGTGTCACTGGGGAGCCGTATGACATAGCAATGACTTCTGACAAGTCCCACTGGGCTGGCTGTTAGTTCCCTAACAAAATAACGCTACTACTCAACAGCACCTAAGGGTCTCCTTTTCTATTGAAATGTGGAAAGAGAAAACAAAGAAGTAAAGGACCTGGATTCTGTATTTTATATTGTTTGTGTAGTTCTAACACAAGATAGCTTTACTGAAGGGAAAGGATAAAGAAGCTAATGAAACTGATAGGCAAAAAAAAAGTGAGACTGTGCAAGCATTGAGCCAGAGGCTGTAATCAATTAGCTGATTGCTGAACTTCAGTCCCCTACATTTCATCTGCCAGTAGCGGTGAAAGATGTACAGCTGAAAATTACCCATTGCAAAACCACAAGTCTATAGAACTCTAGGCACAAATACTTTAAAAGGAAAGGATCTGCTTTAGTATAGATTCCACCACCTTGATAACTGGCAGCCTTTCAGTGGTATCCACTTTATAAACAGAAGATCCTCAGAATAGAGAGATGTGAATGCAGTTGTCTGACATAATAAAGCACTAACTAGTCTCCAGTATTTTATTAAGGAATCATTAGACTGAACTGCTTCAGGTGAAATCTTTCTCCATTGATGTTAGCAGCAAAATTCCCTCTGACTTCAGATAGCAAGAAATAAAACCTTTTCAAGACAGTTATTAAGCTGGAGAATGGCTAAAAGGTAAGGAATTAATTTTGATTAAATGGAAATTTGTATCTCTCTCACAAAAATAACTGTAAAAGATTCTATTAATTTTTACCCCATTCGCTATATTTACTGATATGAATTAAACTAAGAACTGGTCTTTGAGGGTCCTTTTTAATTTTCTGGCAATATTTACTGATGATTTTTTTTAAATTGCATTTTGGAAAAGTTGATTTTAAGAACAGAAAGATAATCATCTTACAAATAACCAGGTAAGTAACCCGACTTATGGTGCAGTAAACTGAAAAATCCTAGAATGCCGCAATGAGCAGCACTTGAGTAGTCTTTTGCCAGGTGTTTCTGACTCAGAGTTTAGAGACATATATCTATCTCCAATATTCAGTGAGCTGCCCCAGTGCTCACTGCGCCTAGTTTGGTTACTGGGGGACATTGTCTGTGTTATGAATTCTATCTGATAGGTTTCTGTCTTTTTACTATACTAATATGTCTCTTTAAAATAACTAAAATAAAATTTAAAAAAGAAGCATTGTCAAAACAGAGAGGTAAACAATAGGCTATCAACATAAATTTTCAAGCAAATGAGATTTCTTGTAAGCAAGCAGCAAAATTGTACAGATGACAGGATTTGAGTGTAGTGAGGCATTTTAACTTTGTGTACTCCTGTTGAGAAAAGATGCCCGCAAAGTCCTTGCAATGACCTGGTGATAATTGCAAATGCAGATGACAAAAAACTCAATTAAAAGAGAGAATTCTTTCCTTATTTGTAATGACTAGGGAAGAATTGATCAAGAACAACTGGGTAAAAGGCAGAAGTGAGTGAGAAAAGAAGTGCAAAAACAGAGTTCATGAGATGCATCATACAAAAAATAAAAAACACCAAAATAAAAGCATCAGATTACAGAAAAGTAGGCTTCATTATACTCAGAAATCAAGAAATCTAGGAGTTACTTAAGCTCATAAAACCAAACTATCCCAGAACAGAAAGTATAAAATTTGCTAATTTATGAGCAATAGTGCTACCATTTAACCTTTTCAGGCAACATCTGAAAAGGTGAAGTTGGGTCACTTCCTAAGGGTAGGGAAGCATTGCATAAATGTGATGGTGCAGAATAAAAAATTACCAAGGCACACAACAGATTTCAATCCCAAAGGCCACAGTGATAATAAAAATCATTCTTTCATCACAGAAGAAGATAGGACAAAAACAAACTAAATAGCTGTTAAAAAAAAAAAAAAAGAAAAAAAGCACTCAAGAGCTAATACTGACAACATGTTTTTTATTACTTTTTCTGGATCACTCCTATTTAAAAGAGTTGGAGGCAGTTCAATCTTACAGTAATAAGTAACAATAAAGAAAATTTAAGCTTAAGGCTTTAAGTGGGAAGGAACAGGTTAAATACTTAGTAATAAGTGAGATGTTTTCAATTAGCTGATGCTGATGCCATGGCACTTGATGAATAAGCTGATGAAATATCGAAGATGATAGGAATAACCCTAAAAAGTCAAAGACAATGGGTGATGATCAAGAATGAATGTGGTAGTGATCTTTGAAAGGAATGTGAAACAATTTTAGGAAATTAGATAAACTTCAGTTCTTGGAAGAATGCTAGAACAAATAATCAAACTATTTGTAAGCATCTAAAAAAACCCCAAAGAAATTAGTCACTGTCGACATGGATTTGTCAAGACAAAATTATATTGGAATAATCTAATTTCCTTCTGTGAGAGAGCAACTGTGGAGAGAAAAGAAGCTGCAGATGTCACACATAGCTTTTAACACTGCCTCATAATATTCTCAGAATTAAGCCAAGGAAGTCTATTCCAAACAAAACTATAGAAAGTGGGCACAAAAAGACTTGAATCATTTTACTTATAAACCACTTACCAATAAATCACTGTCAAATTGGAATGATTCTATGAAAGAGCTTACAGTTTTAGCTCTTTTATTTTCCTTCAAGACTGGCAAGAAGTAGTTGACATAAGTGCCTACTAAACCTGCAGGAAGATTCAAAGAATTCAACGAAAAATAAAATATTTTTCAAATTGCATGGAGGAAGATAAAACATATAAAAATGGCAGGAAAAAAAGAGAAAAGCACAATTATTCTTTTTTAATGGAAGTTTCACTTTTGGAAATCAATTAGCATTTTATTTTTGTATTAATTTTTTGGCTTTATAGCTTGCAAAGTTTGCATTGCCTGCCAATAGGTGGCACTAATAATTTCTGCATTAACTGAGTGGTTGACTGTTGTATTTCAACATTGATGGAGTTATATCCTATCATATCTCACAATTTCATGATCTTCATTTGGTTTTAACTTAAATTTCATGCTTAACCAAAAACGACTTTTTGTATAAAAAAATGGGTGCTGTAGATCTGAGAAAATATTAGACCTATGTATACAGCACTGATACATTCATAAACTCAAAACAGTTATTTTTTTTGTTTGAAAGATCAAATATTAATGTGCCAAATCAGCAAAAGCTGAAAATTGCTGATGCATAGCATCTGAAGGATACGTTTAACATCTGAAATAAAATTGAAAGAATTAATAGCTCCAATATAACATTCATATTTCTCCCTTTGACTTAATTTATTTCTTAGAGAAATATTTCAAATGTTATTTTTAGAATAGTTCCATAGTGTAATCTGGATCTCATGGTTATGAGTCACTTGACTACACGTGTATATGACCAACGCTTGATTTTTGGGCATCTGCAATTATCTGCCCTTTACCTGTGAGCTCTGATTTCTTTATTTTCCTCTGTTTCAGCTTCATGGTGGCACCATCATGCTGCAAGAACTGAAAGGATAAGGCAAAGAAAAGCCAATTGCCTGAGTTTTCCATGCAACTCCAAGAAGAGTCAAGTTTCTTCTAGCTCATCAGAGACAAAGGCATATGTACAAAGTTTTTGAAAGATCATACATTGTGGTGGAAGCTGGATGCTACCAGCCCAAGGTACTTCTCTTCCCCTCCAGCTGAGTAAAACTCAGGATATGACATGCTGCCAACAACATGTCAAGTTCTACTGAGTTCTCAAGTGAGCCAGCCTTTGCAGATGTGCTGCACAAGGTCATTTATCGTGGCTTGTGCTGTGCTGCAGGCCCAAAATATACCTGTTGTGTCAACAGACACAGCAAAACCCAATGTCACTTCCGAGCAGAACTCATTTCTGAAGACAAGGAGTTGAAGCCATTTATTTCAGTAACACAACTTTCAGATCTCAAACTTCATGATTTTTCAAAGAAATCCAATTGAGTCAAATTTTGTGTTTTACACTGTGCACTAAAAATCTGCCTTTTGGGGGATTCTTCCCACAGCAGCTGCCTTCTGATATATCATTGCAGCACAGTCTGTAGTAGGCATGCCAGGATAGAAAAGAGATATCAAATAGAGTTGAAACTGCTATGAACTTCGGAGAACTGCCTTCTCAGTAGTATTTGGCAATTAAAAGAAAATTAGTACATGCCTGAGGATTACAGAAATGTGGATGTTCCTGCCATATTTCCCTGTGAGATGAGTTGAAATTTCTATTAGGAAAGAAAGGTGGCAGCAATAAAGTTAGCACAGAAACAGCACCTGTGAAAATCAGAAAGCACCTATTGACCCCCAGCACGCTAGAGGCTTATTGCATCATGTGTGAGGAGAGATAGAAAAAAACCAGAAAGAGGAAGAGGAGAAGGAAATACAGAATAAGGACCAAAAAATTGCATCATAAAGCTGAGAAGTAAATATGAATTAAAAAATACTGCACAAATCATCTTAACACTGGTACATTACTGTAACAGAAATCATAGGCATTTTCCATATGTCGTATAGATTAAATGAGTTATGGTCAATTAATATAAAACGTCAGCCTGAGGCACTATCCAGCATATGTAAAAACTGAATCTATCATGAAGAGACAATTTAAATGGAAAACTTCCTTGATTGGTGGTAGTAAGATTGCACCCAAAACATGGAGGAAATATTCTGTGAGTCTAGAGAATTTTGCTGGAACTCTCTAAAATACAGGTATTGCCTACAGAAATGAGTAACTAACAACCCCCTTCAGCCCATGCTTCTTGCTGGGCACCAATCAGTTCCCTGGTGGCCTCTGATTATGCCTAATAAACATCACTCAACTTTTCTGTTATCTTCTCACCACAGTCTACCCCCAGGTACACACCAACAGGCAATACCTGTGTTTACGTGGGAATACAGAGGCAGGGTCATCTCAAACCCTTAGGTGATTGTACCACTGATAGTATCAGCCCCAAAGGAACACTCACTTTTTCTCCTGTGCTCTGCTATATCAGTAAAGAGCATCACACATCACACCTTAAGGTCACCTCCGGCACTGCTGGTTACAAAGTTCTCAGTGGAGGGGGTCATTGAGGAGGGTCCACTCTGTTAAGGATATACTTGTTCCCACAATCTGAACAGTTCCCCCTTCTTTTTTTTTTTTTTTTTTTTTGCTCATTACCATCCACTCTGATGGTTTATACTTTATATATCCTCTAATGACTTCTCAGATTTGGAGAGAGAAAAAGACCCATGAAAGGAAAATTCTACTTTCTGCTCTCTGCAGCACTAACCAAGAGCATTAATCTCTGGAGACTTCCTTTTATTTACTGATAGAAGAAGGTATCACCCTTTCCCATTACCATGCCTGTACCTTCACCTGTATTTTTAATTTTGGGCACTTAATATCCATGCTGTTAACTCTGGATCACAATCTTACATGGTTTTATCCCTGTAATGCCCTGATGAACTGGGAAATGTCACTATACCGAATTTATAGGCAAAACATTAGGCATCAATACACTGTGAGCTCAGGCTTGTGAAAAAACCATTTATCACGAATGCGCCAGTTCTCTACAGGCATATACAAAATTTGTTGCAAATGTAAGATAACTCAGATGTCTCTGGCTTTTCCTGGAATGGTTCTTCAACATACTTAAAAACAGTAGAAGTTATATGTTACTTTTTTTTACCATATGCTAAGTTAATTCAAAATAGCTAGCCATTGCTGTTGACTCATTTGTTATAATCTTTTACTCTGAATTTTTACTAATGGACCCCCTCACAGTGGACTATGTAGTAAATAAAGAAATGGAATATGAATTTTTTAAATTATTCTAGGCTGACAGATGAAATGTCTTTAGCTTAATTTCTTGCAGTATTTTGGGATGTGATATAAAATCTTTTATGTTTAAGTATCTCAGAAAATGTTTAACAAAGAAATGACACCACCATCTCCTGCAGTGTACTGCAACGTGATGTGTAGGGTTGAAAGGGCAGAGAGGAAAGCGTGTTTCAAAAGGACAGCACGAGAAAAAGAGGAATGCATTATCTATCATTTTCACTTTAAAATCTTGTGTTTCAGAACCATAAAGTGTAGCAAATTACACATAAATGCAGCTATTAGAGTTGATATAAGAGATCTTGTTGTGCTCACAGTGGAGTAAATATCAGCATAGGTATATTCATGAATATAAAATTTTATATGTAGCAAATGCCTGTTTAGGAACAAATCTACTGTCATTATAGATTGTGGAAACACTGCTCGACATGTTTGGGAATGCACTGTCAAGATGAATTAGATCCCACCTTTATTCACAGAATGATGCTGTTACAAACAACGAGAAAAAATGGTCTTGCTCTGTTACAGACTGCAGCCCATTGCCTGTGCCTCAAGGGTGGCAAATGAATGGCCAAGGCATAAAACAGTATGTAATGTCAAAGGTAAACTGACACTCTGAGCAATACAATTAGAATAGGATTGTTTATTATTGGTCCCAAACACCACAACAGAAATCATTCCCTCTTGGCTAGATTTCAGACTCTCCATGCTGAGTAACCTCCTGCGAGTCAGTCTCAGTACACATCTGTGCTATGCCTGCATCTATTTCTAGTAAGCTCTATATTTTCTAAAGTATCAGTTTGGACCTACCAGTTTACAATTTTCGTTATGTTTAACACCATGATATCTCACAAAAAAAAAAATGGGGGGCAGGGGAAGTGTCAGTCATTTTGACTCTGAGACAAGAGGGTAAAGAGTGAGCTTTAAGGAAAGGCTTGAATATTGTGATGCTCAAGTACAGTAAAGCACACAACAAACAACTGCATAAACTAAATTTAAACGACCTTTTTTAGATTATAAAAAAATCAAACAAAAAAGAAAAGCAAGGAAAAACCTAAGCCAGGGAAAATTTAGGGACACACCTCTCAGTGTACAGCAAATAAGAAGAATTTGGAAATTGAAAATGTGATTCCAAACGCTGATATAAATTATTCAGTCAGAATAGAAGCGAAAAAAGTTGAAGCACACCTGAAATTCTGTCCCTCCTGAAGAATTCCAGTGTTTATCTCAGGGTGTACTGAGATACAATCATGAAGGTCAGTGAGTGGCTCATTAAGAGAATTTTTTATTTGGGCAGAAATCCACAAAGGAAAATTTAAACTCCCAAACACCCTAATTAATTATGAGATTTGCTTCTTGGTCAAAATGGCTAATTTATCAGTACAACCTTGCCCAGAAAAATCATGGGTAACCAGCCATATCACTTCTTGTTTAGCTGAAGCATGAAGACTGGGAATCAGGAATTGTATTGATACAAGGTGCTTTATTATGCTAGCTCCATGCTGAAGTTTAAATAATAGTATAGCCACAGTAATTGCATAGCAACTGCTAATTTGAACATAACACACATAATGGAGAGATTTGTATAGCCTGTAGAAATTAGGAGCTGAGGGTGGGCTTCACCTTACCTAATTTTAAAGCTCTAAAATGTTGATGTCTGTCTTTGAGTTGGTCATCCTTAAACTCTTCAAAAGAGGGAAACTCCTAGATATGCAACTGACCTATTTAAAATTTCTCTTTTGGGACAGTGTGAGCTGTGATCCAGAAGTACACAATGTCTTTCTACTGAGAGTTTAGCTGGAATGTAGATGTGCAAGCTCTAGGCATTTACCTTTGGTCAGATGTAATTGACCCACAATCCATTATCTGGTGTTATTAGGAAATGTTCTGTAAAAAACCCAAAAGTGTAGGAGCAGTAAGTATTTAAGACTTTATTCCTTGGAACACTCCCCTAGGCAATATTTATATTCCACCAGTCCCCTGGCAATGAAATGTTATGAGAAAGGAACTGAAGCAACTGTGGAGAGCAAAACTTTAGTAAATCTGAATTTTTTTCTTAACAAGTGCTTCAGAATCTATTGTCACAAAATCTGAAGCACTTATGATAGTTTTAGATGGGTTTGGTTAGACTTGAACCTCAAAAAAGTTTTCATTTTTGTTCAAAAGTTCAAAAGTTTTCACTCCTGTTCAAAGAAATCTTACTCTAATGCCAGTCACAAGATGTCTTTGCAAAGGTGGAATTTGGGAAAATTTTCTTACAAATCAAAATCTTGATTTCTTCACAAATCAAAATCATGATCAAGGTTACAAAAGAAAAGAGAACTGCATTTTCCTAAGACACAGTCACAAAGGGTTGAATGATGTTATCTTTTCCAGTACAATTAGGTGGATTTTTTTTTTTTTTTAAATTGGTTTATAATCTGTAGTATCTTTTCCTTTCTAACTTACTAAGTTCTGTAGTGGAAGCTGAGTTCTGGACATGATGTGCAACCTCTGTATGTCAGAGGAAAGAACAAGTGTCAGCGTATTACTGATGTTCTTATTTTCTCTTTCAAAGATGAACATATTTTAAAAGAATTTCAGTAAAATATACTAAGATGACTGTATTTTGCCAATAACATTGCTGGTACACTCTGAAGTATCTCCAGTACCTGGGGCATTTTGAAAGTTTTTAAGAATTTGCGGACTTGAAGAGCATCTTTCAAGTGGGGGGGCTGGGGAGGTGGGGAAGGGGAAGTCTGTGTATGAATTCAGTTCAGCAAATTTTATTTCAAACATATATTGTGGTGTTCTTTTTCTTCTAAGACAAAGATGTTTTACAATTTGAGCAAAACCATTCTAAAACAACTGAATTATTCTTAGGGATAAAACTCAACAGAGTGTAGCTGTATGCAAACAATCATTCCTCTGTGTTTAGCTTCATTATTTTGGCTTTTGCGTACAGCTGATGAGAGTTCAAAACTTGTCTATCAACTGCTGCCTTCTTGTGTGTGCCACAAAGAATGTCTTTAAACGCAACAAGAAACAGTGGAGCAAACAAGATATTGAAGATTTTTCGAAGCCAAGTCACAGCTCTGTTTAACATCATTAATAGCAATAAAAGTGTCTGAGAAACATCCTTATTTAAGGATACACGATGGTTTAGTGATTAGAAGAGTACTCGCTTAGGAAGTGGAAAACCTCCTCTAGCCTGGAAGGCTCTCTTACCCACAGCTCTCACACATCAGTCTTTTCCTCTCGTGCATTACAAGATGCTAGGAAGGCACTTTACAATTCTTGTTGAAGCTGGACTGCTGTAAACCTGGAAATGTGTGAGCTGTAAGATCAGGGAGAAAAACTGAACTGAGAGGTACAAAGAGGGTCCCTTAACTGCAAGAGACATTTCTTACTTTTTAATTCTGGTTTCAGGTTCATTTCTGGTTTTATCCAAGGACACTCTACAATATAAAATACATAAACAGTCCGTGGAGCAGAGACCAGAACTCCAGATATTCCTTTGATAACACATGTAAAATAAATCAGTGAAACATCATACTTCCCTTTGATTCCATTACACATTAAAAGGGAAGGCTTGTGCTATGAATCTATCACTTGTATTCAGGAATGAATACAGAATTCAAGCTGGTGTTCAGAGGACATTGAACTGATAAACATATCTATAATTCTGAGTTGCTTTGCACCATCATATGAACAATGGAGACCACAGTACAAGAGTATAATGAGTCCCCTACTAATGTGAAGCCTCCATAAGTATATCATACTGATTATTCAAAGAAGCAATAGCTTGTTTTTGATAAGGTGAATTAATGGAATTCAAAATCTCATTGTGTAATTAATTTCTACTAGCCCTCAAAAATTTTTCATATATATTCCTTTTTCACTTGGTGAAGAATAAAATTGCAGACACCATTCTAGCCGGGTCTCAATATTGATCATAGGAGAGTTGAAATTATTGTTCAATGTCTTTTCACTGCTTCCCTGTAAAATTTTTCAAGGTACTTATTTGGTTGATTTTCTTGCTGCTGCATCAGTGAAAGGACTCACTACTACTTTGGTTATCAACAATGATCTTCCCCTTTCTTTCAGAGCAACTGTTGTGTAGGTTACTCTACTTTGTAAAAGGGTCTACATTCTTCAGTTCAAAGCAAACATCTATCTTTCAGCTGTGTTAATTTTTTTTTACCATTCTTCCAGATGTAACCGAGGGATGAAAACTTGCATTCATACTATGAAAGTCTGGAAAGCTGGGATTTGGCTAATTAGCTGTAAAGGAATTTGCAATTCTAACCAAAAAGGATGTTTCTCTGGAATGAATATTCTAGTCTGAGACACTTTATAAATATTTCTTGTCTTTTCTACCTACAACTTTTGAATAGGCAAAGTGCTAGTATGTCTGTTTGCATGGTTCCTGCATAGCTGAGTTCTCAGTTTGCCCTGCCTGCATTCTCACTCGTGCTTCTCTATGAGGAAAACATATATCTGCTTGAAACTGAATATCTTAATACATCTCATGGCTTTTATTACTCTGCATGTATAGTCTCTTTCTTATGTTCATTATGCTTGATATAATAGAAACTAATTAAAATCCCCCTAAAGAGTTGGAGAGCCAAACTCAGTAGTTTAGTTCAGTTTGCTGCATTTTCCTAAGGGTAATTTCATTTTTTTCTCTAACAGGTGCAGCTCGACAAACATCTGGTCTGAATTTAAAGAAACAACATGAACTACCACAGTATTTTTTATAATTCAGGAAGCTTCAGTAAGGTATTTGCTGTCTTGCTTTACTGAGATGCAATAACACTTCTGAATCTCAAACAACAAAACCTCAGCATTCATTTACGAATATTCGCTTTTCATAGGTACGGAGTATGTCAGACTGAATAAGACCTCCCAGGTCAATCAGTCCAGTCCCTGCTGCCTAGGCAACCATGTTATTCAGTATTTTTCAAAACAACTTTTTATCTGTAGTGGGCTTCAGCAATGAGGATAGAAATGCACTACATGTAAGACATTTGAGCTTTGCAGAAACAATACTGCTTTTTTTCCTAATTTTTCTTCTCCTAGCCTGGAAGGATATACAGAATATTTTTAGCATCTGTAATTTAAGAGCAACCCTAGCAAATTTAAAATAGATTGACACTAATACCAGAGGAAAGTTTTCCCCTTGTCTTGGGAAAACTAAAAGACGTGAAGGAGAGGGAATGTAAATGTCCATGAAATTCAAGGCATTCAGCAGATTTAAAAAAAAAAATAAATTAATAGTTGTATTGTTGCTTTTTCACTCTTCAACTCTTTTCTGTCTATGGTTAGAAAAGACATGACAACAAAGACTGATTAGGATTATTCATATATCAGTATTTCAGCTCTTGTTTTGGATGACAAAATCAAAGAATCATGGGTTTGGGTTGAAAGGGATGTTTAAAAGTAATCTAGTCCAACTCCCTTGCCATGGACAGGAACATCTTTCACTAGGTCGGGTTGCTCAAAGCCTGACCCAACCTGGCCTGGAACACTTCTAATGATGAGCCAGAGCTGACATTGACTTTGAGCACTTCCAGTGATGCCGCACCCACAAAATGCAGTACATTCAACTGTTTCATTTTCCTGGACAAAATAATTCTCAGAAATGGTAGGGTAGTTGCAACTGAGTTAAAAAAGCACAAGTAAAAGAGAAATCAACAATATTTCACCTCACTTAATTTTCGGTGATGGCCTTCACTCCCAATAGATTTCCTGTTCCTTCTAATTCTTATTCCTAATTCCCTATGTATGAATTTTTCATATAAGATAAATGATTTCAAAGTGCTCAAATGAAACCCCTAGGGAAGATTTAAAGAAAGTGATCCAGGAAGGTTACTGCATTGTGTAGTTATCACACAAATGCAATAAAATTTCTGAGTTGTTTGCAAACTAAGGGAGATACCATTTAGTAGGACATTTTGATTGGTTTTGAGCCATTAAATATATTTCTGTGAGAAAGAAAAGATCAAGAAGGGTACTAATGGTACCTTTGTAAAATTCCAAATAATGGACATAAATTGCTTCTCACCACTTTCAACTAGTTCCGTAGAATTAAAAAAGCTAGAGAGAAAACATAAAGTAATAGATCTGTTAGAAAACTTATGCAGTGATGGCAAACTATGTGCACAGGTAATTGAAAGAGGATAAGGAGTCTTGTTATAAAAAAAGATGAGTCTAAGCAAAAAAGACAAAAACCAGGTTTTTTTCTGGCTAGTTAATTGTTGTCCTAGGAGACAGTATACTCTTAATCTTTAGTTAGCCCTATGTAATCTGTTGTGTAGTAGTACTAATACACCATTTCAAATCGATGCAAAGAAGAGAGTGCTCTAACCAGTGTATTACATTCTTTTATCCTGCAGCATAATCACGTTGAAATTCTGCTGCTTGAGGGAAGTAACAGATTTCAGATAGTACATTTTCTAATGAGGAGGAGGCAGAGAAACCTACTGAAGTAAATTCTTGGAGAGAATTTGTGTTGTAATGTTTTCTTTTTTCTTCTTTTTTTTTTTTTCCTCCTGAACATGCACTTTATTTTTCACAGCTATTCACAGAAGCTTTCATGAAGATTTTATTCCTGAATGAACCTCCACAGCTGTATAGCCCCCGCCTTGTTGCTGCTTCAGCTAGAGCCTTTGTATATAAATTTAAATAATCAGTTTCTTTAAGCATTTCCTAGAAAATATCCTTTCCATTTATTCATGAACTGACAGTAAGATGAAAAGGAGAAATATAAACAAATTTGCACATTTATCTGGTAGTTATTTACTTTTGTTTTCAGACAAGCTTTGAAAAAGTCTCCAAAAGACTCAAGGAATAAATGTTGATATCTCTTTTGTAAGGTGCTCACCAAGTCTTAGATTGACTAAAAAGAAGAGGAGTAGCAGGTGTGAGATAAAGCTATGTTTCGTTTATTGAAAACCATGAAATGCAGTACATGAGGACTCTTAACTTTTAATACGAAGTTTGTCAGTTAGTAATGACATTTGGTGTGGTGGAGGAAATAAAAGGCTTTTCATGTTCTGGAAATCCAAGTCAACAGGTGGCTGATGCTACTGTAGCCAAGCCACCTATAGAATCAATAAAACAGCTTCTAGTTATTGGCTAAGACTGAGGTCCCCAAAGGAAGGTACTTAATATCTATTTAGGCTTCAAATTTTTCATTGAGATAGAGGTCCTCATTATATGTAGTTTTCTGAGCAAGATACTTGGAAGACATTACTTTATAACTACCATTCCAAACTACGAGGACGAGTCTTCATGGAAGGCAAGAATTTTCAGTTTTTCAAGCTGGTGAGTTTTTCTGCTACTGAAATGCTCATTTTTACTTCTAAGGACTCCATGCAGCTTCATCATCATTAGACACTTGGTGACAGTAATGTCAGTCAAATTCTGGTCATTTGACCAGCTGCTCACCATTACTTGATTAGTTCACACAGAGCAAGATTAACATACTTCTCTGAGTGCTTCCAGTTCTTTATCTTAATTAATATGATGAAACAGGTCATATTAAATGGAGAAAAATGCAGAGGGGGATGAATATGGACTGCAATGGAATATCCAGGTCACAATAACAGTTTATATCTGATATTATATCTCTTGAAACATGCACACAGACATAATTGGTGTAATTCAGAGAGAATAACCTGCAGGACAGGTTTTTACCGGTGTGATTCTTTGCTCTACTACTGATGCATTGTATAACCTTGGGTAATTCACACAGCCTACACATAATTTGGATTCCTTGTTATAATGGGAATAATATGATTTATTAATCCCACAGAGTCAAAGTGAGGTCTTTCCAATATCAGGGAAGTGCAATATAATTTTCATGTCTGAACCTCTCTTAACCTCCAAAGTATTACAATGATTAAATATTGATTAGTTTATAAAAAGCTGTGTTGCGGCATTTACAGCCAAGTCAGGGAGAGTGTTAATCTGTGGCAAGAAAGAAAAGCATGAAAAGCTGACGGGGAGCTGATGAATCAAAGCATGGCTATATAGATCTTTCGAAATGCCTTTATGGATCCTGTGAAGAGCAAATGCAAGGGCTTTAGGCGGATTATCAGTGACAGATGTAATAACAGCTATTGCACCACCCTCTTTCTCACAATATTTGTACTATGTCCTGACGGATACATCCAGGCAGGTGGACTGCGACCACAAAGAAGCAAAACCACATAGAAATTGCAGTGCAGGTGCCCAAGAAGGTGGATGTTGTCCCTGCTATTATACAAGTGACACAACAAATTAGTTTTGGTAACAGAATGTAGAGCAAGGATGAGGTCCCAGCTGTCTCTGTTCATCAGCTGGATGTTGCCCTAGGCCAGGGGCATGCTGTTGCTAATTTTAGTTTATTTTGCTGCTCAGCTCAGCTTGTGTCTGTGATTCACCTAATCATTATGATTAGCAAATTCAGTTGTTTCTGTTTTGCAGACTCTTTGTAAAATGTTAAAGACTAGTTGTAGATGAAAGCCATTTCTAAATGTCATATGACTGCAATGCTTCACTTAGAGGAATCTTTCTGCTTAAAGGAAATCAGAATCTTGATTCTTTATGCTTCTCTACACTGCATAAAGAGTGATATGCCATGGAGAAGCAGGAGAAAGCAGTGAATGAAATGCTCTATCTATACTTCAGGTAGAAAATGAAGAAAAATTCATCTGGAATAATTCATTCCTGGCACAGATGTCAAGAATTTTTATAGTATCTCCCCCTAACCCAGTGCAGCACTTGCTGTATCAAAATAAGCCTGAAATATCAGGGAGGAAATCTGGGAATAAGCCCTCAAGGTTAGATGCCAAATACAGTCTTGAAGAAATACTTTTCTGCACCTAGTATTCTATGTTTTACAGTGTTCTTCTGAAGTCCTGAAGTGTTGCATGACGGAACTTTTGTTTCTTCATGAATGGAAGAGCCCTGTGCCCACTCTGCTGTGTTCTTTTCTGGAAGATGAAGGTTTGGTATCATTCTCCACCTGACAGACATAAATTTTCCAGTCAATACTTATAACCAAGGAATTTTCAGAGTCAAGACTCTGCTATTAAAATTCTTCTGGTTTGTATTCCATTTTCCCATTTGCAGTGATCGAGGAAGCGAGAAAGAAAAGCAAACCCATAAACCATATACTGTTTTCCATAGGTTTTATCTGTAAGTTGCTAGCCAGTATGCAAATTCTGTAAAACTTTATACTTAGATTTTTATATATTTCTCAAGGTTTTATCACAATAACAACAAAATCCTAAACTTACTAGAAAATGAACCAGAAAAAAGACCTACTTGGTTATCAGAGGAAAGTCTTGGCAGTTTACTGGAGCACACAGTAAAACTGTACAGACTCAAACTTCTCAAAAGTGATGCCATATTGTGGTAGGAAAAGGACTGTGGGAAGGCAAAGATAAGGGCATCATTTGATAGGAGAGAACCACAAGGAAATCTTACCTCTTGAGGCTGCTTCAGATCCCCTCCTAATGTTAACAAAATGGCTTCTGCAGAATACAAGAAAGATTTGTAGTTGAATATATTTTAGACTATGTCCACCTCTTGTTTGGTTTAAGGCATTTATTTTCTGCCTAATGATTTGATGTTGAAATTCAGAAACTTAAGACATTACATCCACATAATTTTCAGAATAAGTTTCTAGTGCATGTATATTTCACAAAATGTTTTGTACATAGGTTTGAGCACAGTTTCTCACAGTGGTATACATTTCACTGTTGAAGGTGAATAAAATACCACAACTTTTTCTCTTTTTATTTTTTTTATCTTTTTATCAATAAATATTATAAGAAAACCATAAGAAATAGACTTGTGAGTTAATTGTCATTTCGCCTGAAAAAAATGGTAAGACAAATATGCCTTCTCAGAGTACATGCTGAAGTCCTCGACATTTCCTGTCTACAGAAAAATGTTCAAGAGGTTATTTATTGTCTCTGGGGAAGGAACCGTTTATTTTACATGGCTTTTATTTATTTATCTCACAATCAACAAAAGCTTAAGAGGCATTAGCAAGCAGTAGTGATCTGCCCTTTCTCTGCTTTTGCAGAGTCCTGATGAGTACTCACAGTTTAAAATTTGTGCTGTAAAAACTGAAAATTCAGTTATTTGCAAAGTTTGGAAATTGCTGTGAATTCTAAAGGACACCTGAATCTGAGTCAATCTGTGGCAAAAGATATTTAGAGAAAAAAGAAATAAAATATTATTCCAGATTACTCCCAACTCTGCTTCCCTGTGGTTTTATTTTTTTACATACATAGTATATTACTTAGGAAATTGCATGATGTCTGCTTGGTGATTTAAACGCATAACTTTTATAAAAGAATTGCGCATTAGACTTTGCACAGTGAAGTGGTCTGAGGTATAAGGTGAAAGAACTGCAGTACTTAATACAAAACCTTAACTTCCACAAACATCACCAAAAAGGGCAGGGCACCTCAGGGTATGGGTAAGAGGATAGCAAACTTTTCATTTCTGGATCACTGCTTGCATCCAGCTGTGTTTAACAGTGCCCGTAGGTCACTAAGTGAAGTGAATTGGATATTGCAGATTGGCTTGCAACGGGACAGGAGGTCACATCACTGAACCTTCAATACGGGCAATGCAGCTGGCAGAAGGGCCTGCCTCCAACACAGATCTGAGCTATGTTCAAGGCAGGTTGTGGGAAAGCTTGTGTGCTGCAGAAACTAAGTTTTAACGACTCAATCTTCAACCACTTAGCTGAGAACAATTGCTGTGCTTTGGTCAGAACTGCAGACTCCCAGGCTGCCAAGCCTGTACTCCTGAAACATTAAACTCATTGCAGAGATTAGAGTGCAATGGGAAACCCGCCTCTGAAATCTGTAAAATTTAAGCTTACACTGTATCAGAAGTTAGTGGTGTCAGGCTTGACACCAGATCTGACATCAAATGGGTAGACCTGAAGTCATAGTTTTGATTTCAGAAGTGCTTTCAAGAGTTCCTTTATGCCAATTTGAAGATAAAATGAGATACAAAATGTTGAACAATTTTATTTTTTGTCAAACTAGAAAGATTTTGATTTAATTATTTAGAATACCTTCATTGTTCTTGCTGATTCCAGCAAAGACAGGAGAGGTGGAAAGGAAAGCAAACTCTTTGATTAAAAGAAACAGTGACAATACTCATAGAATGACAGATATTGGGTGGTTTCACTTAATGCATGCAGCAGTTGCACAACATTAAGTCTTTGAAGACATGAGGCTGGGTAGATATCTATTCTTCACCCATTTAAATACCTAACTTTTCCTCCCCATGGCTTGAAACACCATTTATTTTCTGTAGTGACTCCTGAAACCATTCTGGATCCTGTATTTATTTGTGTTAGTTTTCCTGCAGAAAAAAACAAAATTAAAGGAGCAGTTTTCTGACACTGTTCCCACATGACCTGCCAAGCTCCTGCAGGGGATCCTGTAAAGAAGGCTCCAGAGGGAAAATGGAAATTTGATATTGAGAAAAGGATGTTTAAAAGCAAATCCCACAAGGACACTTATGGTCTCATGGATCTGAGATACCAGAAAAGTCCCTCCTGGCAAGGTAACTCTGGGTTTGAAATGCCAGTTTCAAATGAGACAAACTATGAACAGATCGTGAAAAAGACATCTGTGTTTCAAACATATTCCACTGAAATTATCCCACTGGGTTTAATCCACACTGCAGAAAAAACTACCTGCCAATTGGTAAGCTGGGGATGTGTTTCTGTGCCAGCTAAACCCTAAAGGAAGGAACTGAAATAGTTCCAAAGAAGTTAAAATAGTAGATATTGGGTATTTCTGTCTAATAGAGCAAGAATGTAGTCCTGGTTTTAACATTCTTTTTTTTCCATCAGTACACACAGGATTGCATTCTACTTTTCTTCAGTGCATCAGTGGTGTGAGTTTGGTTAATATATATATTTACATATCAGTGTCTATGTACATATAATTTTTGTTCAATTGATCCAGTATTTCTTAAAGAAAAAAATAAATTTCTTCAGAAACCTATTTGTTATATATAAAGGGATTGATTCTGACAAAACGTTCTCCAGCTATTCTCACACATTCTGTTTTTAGGGTATATTCTTGTTTTTTTTCTCTTCTCTATATTCTTTCAAATTGGATGTTCATCACCGAAACTCTTATGGCCTGTTAACTCTTAAGAAATTCTTTTGCTGCAATTTGAAAAAGATTTGTAATACCTCTGAAACCTAATACAGCTCAGTCTAATGTAGGCATCTGAAATAGGTCAATTGTGTCTACTTCTTATTAGTAGTAATAAAGTTTAGGGTGACAAGCTCAGATGTAGACAACAGGAGTGTAGATATTTATAGTTTAATAATGCAGATCCTACACACTGTACTAGGTCCCCTGTGTGCCATTCACGCGAATATCAGTACAAATGTAATCAAGTTCTGACAGTATTTCTTCCACTTCTACTTTACGTTCTTCAACAGCAAGAAGAAGTCCTTATTTCTCAGGAAGAGAAGAACACATAAACCCAGTGTAATTCATGTGTTTTCTGTTGATCTTTTCACTATATTGCAAAGGAAGACATAGTGGCAACCATCTGTGCAGAGAGAAGGACTTTGTTTCTTTTACAGGTGTAACACACAAAAAAATAAGTCATTACAAGCCTTGGTGATATTTCCAACTCTTTCTAGACTTAAAAAGCAAGAGACTTACTTAAATAAAAAAATATGGTAATATATTTTCTTGACTTTAAATGAATTCTTCTTGTGCAAAAAATTCATGTTTGAGAGTTTAATCAACAAATAATGTACTTCACCCTCCCCACAAATAAGTCCAGCAGCATTGACTCCTTACATCAGTGAATTATGAAAAAAATCATTTTAGCAGAGAGCTTCTATTCAATCCCATTTTATTGGTACATGATGCTGAAAAGGAATAGTGATTGCCTTTTTAGTTCCTTGTCTCTTTCAAAACTCTGAAAGTTTTGATTTAGACCTAAAAAGTAATTAGAATGTAAGTTGAATGAGATTCATAAATATTGGTTTGAGAGTGGCAGGCCATAGATCTCAATCTCTGCCTCAGTTTGGTGACCACTTCTAATTGTTTCCTTGCCTTTTCCCATCCTCTCCCCAGGCAGCACAGATGGCAATTCTACTCCAGCTACATTCATGAGACAAGGACTTGCTCTGAGTTAAATGTAGTGGCACTGCCTCTGGGCTAGGCATTTTCTCTGTGAAAGAGTTGTGGAGAAAATCCTGAGGTAGTACTTGTACTGATTTGATCTCTTATGTCCCAGAATCACAAAATCAGTGGAAAAGACCTCTAAAATCAAGTTTAACCTTTGACTGATCACCACCCTGTCACCTAGACCACAACACTAAGTGCCACATCCAGTCGTTATCCTTCCTCAAACATCCTTCATCCCTACTCAGTGTCAAGGAAAGGGCAAGCCTATGCCTGTCTTGAAAAGGAACAGAAATGCCTTAAAGAATAAGCTGAGAACCAAAGGAAACAGGGAAAATTAATAAAAAAGGCATGAAGGAAATGTTATTGATATTTTGAAAAAAATTCAGAAAAATAAAGCCTAAGAGTTCAACACAGAACCAAAGAGCTGTGGGTGATTGCTCACTTGCTCTCTCTGGAGACAACCAAGTGAGGTCCCTGTTGGATGGCGAGATTAGTCAGACCCTTGGCTTAATCTGGAAAAATCCTTCTGTCTTTCTGCTCTCAAATGATTACACACTTGGTACTCAGCCTGTTTATTGAGAAAATATGCTGCCAGTCAGTATTTCAGAAGTGATCAAGAGGGTTTTGCAGTCCCCTCAGTTATTCCTGGTGAGTCTGAATGTGTTATCAATACAGGGCCTTGCTTCTGAAATGAAAATAATGGCTTAGACTTTATGCGACATTCTGTTTCTGGAGACAGAAGGTAAATGCATCTCTAAATAAAGAATAGACAGGTTACAATTTCAGAGCTCTAGAGAAAAGACATCTCTAGACAGCAAATATTCAAAACCCCAGATGGACTGAAGCTTTAGGTGTTTGCAGTAATATTTTAATAAGGGACTCACATAAAATGGGCACCTAGGTAGATGAAAACAATAAATCCTGTGCACTTGAGGTACATGTGCCATTTATTCAGTCCTGCTAAATGTCAAGGTTTAAAGCTGCAGAGATAATTCACCTCTCTCTTGGATGATTTAGCATCATCTATCTGTTGTGCATGTAAATATCTATTAGAGGGACCTATCGCTCCAGACTACCTTTCACTTGGTTTATGAAATTTAATAAAACAGACTCCAAGGCTACTGCGAGGTCCTTCTTGCACATCGAGGGTCTGCTGCAGAAGTAAGCAGTACCAAAAAAACAATTGGTAATAGCTTTTTTCTGCTAGCCAGAATATTTGTGTTTGGAAAACTTTGACTGCACATAAGCAATGCCATTTTATGCTGGAGACTCATAGGCAGTGAAAGTCAGTTTACTCTTTCATTACTGTGAAAGTCCTTCAGAGCAGTCAGGCTGCTGGTTCCAGCTGTACTGCAGACATGGCTTTTTTCTTTTTTTCCCCATGTAGATTTTAAAGTATTGCTGAAGCCATAAGGTGTATGCCACTGCAGTCTGAGGCATGGAATGACAAGATTCCTGACAATTAGATTTGTTTATCCTATGAGGGTAAAGGGATTTTTAGGATTAGGGCTTCACATTTCAGATAAAGATGTTCATAAAACTTTTTTCATGGTTCAGTCTTTGTATATTCAACTATTGCACAACCACAATTTCTGCTGATTGTAAATCATTTTGTAGGAAAAAAAAAATTAAGTTACTGATCTCAGAATCAACATAATTGTCCAGAATTTAAATGGCATAGTAAAGAATTCACTACTTACTGGCAAATAATTTCAAGTCCATAGAAAATAACACTTCACAGAAGATGATATGAACATCTTCATAGATATAACCTTTAGAGCTCAAGGCTGTCTTGATATTTTTCCAAGTTCATACAGTATCAGAGTTAAACACAAGTGAACTCATATTCATATTGTCTAAAGCAGACTTATGCCTAAGACACCAATTACTTTTCAATCCACATCCCCTACATACTGTGGCTGCAGTGAAATGTGGGAGCCATTGGGGGTTTTTTTACATAAATAAGACTCCCTTATATTTCCACACTGGTGGAAACACACATGCAGGAAATATTAACAGCAGCAGCAACTTCCATGCATTATTGGGGCAGCCTGTTTGTTTTCCTAACAGTGTTTAAAACAAAAGATTAATAGGTATAGGTAAGTGCAGAAATACGTTTTGCTGTGCTCTGTCTTTTGTTTCTAGATTTATAAACATGTAGGTTAGTTGTTACTTTTGAACAACCATAACTGCCCAGAAATGAGTGTGAAAAGAGCTGCAGGGAAGTGAGTTCTATTTCCTGAGCATAGAAATTAAAGCAGATTTATCTCTTTCATCATCAGGTCTGTGAAAGGGTTGATGTTTTATTTCAGTGGAACTGGATATATGCTCACTGTATTAAGTCCTTCATGGAAACAGTGTTTTTAAGCTCATAGTATTGAACAGTTTGATAGTATCTAGCCTCTACCCTGAGATGCTTTCATTTGTCACAACAAATTTTTGCAGCTTCTCTGAGACCACTTAATTACTGTTGTTTAAAAACGCCCTTGCTTTCAAAGGCTATGCTAAGCTACCATGGAGAGACATACTGAAGGGTTTATTAAACCTCTTGTGAGGGGTGAATCACCAATGCATCTCATCTAGGCTTACACCTTCAAGCCTGAAGGTGGATTAGGGAAAGGGGAAAAAAAAAAGAGAAAGACAAAAAAGGAAAAGAAACAAGGGAACCACCTCTCCCCTCCCCAACAAAACTAGGTAATAAAATCTCAGTACACAGCTGTCAGTACTGTGCCATGGCTGACCTAGTAGACGAAAGAGAAAGGATCCAAAGGAGGGCGCACTGCAGCTCTTCTCCATTACTGTGTGCTCTGAATTGCCATGATATGGGGATAATGATTCTTGGCATACAGTGTTTCAAAATCAGCATATGAAAGTGACATTGATTCAGAGGAAAGGAACAGGAAAGCATCACAGGACCCTTCACTTCCTTTCTTCTCCCATCTTTCTTGATTTCTTCAAAGCTTCTTTGCTTAAGTCAGGATATGCCATGTTAAGAATGTTAAAAATATTTTTTTCTCTGTGATGTTTTTACACTGGTGTCATTTCGTCTGCTAACTCTGATTCTGACTTATGGATAAATGGGTCCATCCTCTGATCTGTAATGGAAAGTGTGTTTCCCCTGCTTGTATCACTTAAAGATTTATGGGAAATGACTAAAGTGATGACAAAGACCAGGTCACAGTGGCAGTCTTGCTACTGCCTTCAGTTCAAAGATACTCAGTACTCTTCCATCAGCTAGAGCCTTCCTAAGCAGGACCAGGAGAAGCATGCCAATTACTGCAAATCATCTGCTTTCAAGAAAGGACCTCTCTTTATATGAACTGTTCCAAATAATATTCTTGCAGTTACAGTCAAATCTTTTACAGTTGAATGAAATTATTATCATTATTGCACAACAGAAATACTTGACCATAATGAGTACATTAGCCAATATAGAGTGTGACATGGGAATAATTCTTGCAATAATGAAGAAAAAGTAACTAGCCATACTGGTTCTTTTTGGTATTTGGAGAACCAAAGGTTATAAAACTGAGAAAATAGTATTTCAGAGAAATGGAGATGTCTGGTAAAAGAGCAGAATATAATTAACATATCATCATTTATTGCATTTCTCCTAAGGCCAGTCAAGCGATTGCAGGGAAAGATAGTTCAGTTTATACTCATTTCTATTGACATGGTCAAATATATTTTTTCCCCAGTTTAAGACCCAAGCCGATGAGCTTAATAGAGGATGTTATTAAGAGTCCGGACTAATGAGGTGATTCCCTTACAATGTAGATCTACTGCAATTTTCTCCAAACGACTTTCTTGAAATCTTGAGTTAAAAAATCCAAGCATTTGGATTAGTCAGATTTTGGGAAAAAACCTCGAGCCACAGAAAGTCTTAGATTTTAAAAACTACATACTGATGTATTGATTTGCTTGAGATTTGGGTGTTACACTGAACCTCTATCATAAAATGTTCATCATGTTTGTACATGAACTATAGGCCTATTATACAAGATAGTGAGGTCCTTCCTTTATCATGATTAGATCTCCCCTTTCTACTCTATTTTCCTTTTATTATTTTAATTAACCTTATTTCTCAGATGCATTTATTAATTTATGTGATATCTTTATCAAGTATAACAGGAGAATTCAAGAAAAAAAATCCATAAGGAAATTTCTGAAGTGTATTTGCCTTCAACTATCAGAATGCAGTGTTTTCCCAAGGGGAAAAAAAAATCAATTTAAACCCCCTGAAAATTCATGTTAATCCAGAGAAAATTATGCATTTCATAGAAAAGAAGACATTTGCAACAAAGTTTTTATAGAATGAGACTAAGTATTGCTACACATACACATGCACAACAGTGTGAACTGTATGCTGTGAGGAGAGGAAAACTGTAGGAATATAAGTTCTTTAGTTTAAGGACTGCTTGATTTTGGTTTTCTGAGTGTACTTAGATGTACTTTTGTAGAGTAATTCTTAACACATTACCAATAATAATTTTCTCCATGTTCATACTTTTTGTTTATCCTATCTGCCAAATACTGAATGTATTTATTCCACAGGTGATGTTGAATAGTGAGATAGTTCAATGTGTGCATTTTTTTTAAACTGTCAGCATTAACAAATCCTAATGATGTATCCGCAGTTTGTGTTCAAGCAGTTTGAGAAGCCTCCACTTACCTCCAGTTTTAGTACATTAAGGTTTTGGCAGCCTGAATTATTTGATTGTTGGCAGAGATGTAATCTTCCATCACTTTCTAAAACAAAAATTACTATTAGTTACAGAGCATAAAATATACAAGTGGCTTGCCATGGTTTTGAAACCTACAAACACACACACACACACACTCCCTTCTCAGTGCATTACAGATGCAATAAATGTGTTTTGAAGATGTAGTCAGTGCATTTCCATTCAAAAGAAAAGGTCACCCATAATAATATCATTCGTGTGACCCAGGTAAAATGAACATATTGCTGCGATGTCCCTGCATTTAAATGCCAAATGGTGCTTGTTCTTAAGGAATTTCAGGAAAAGTTATGACAGCCAATGGTGCCGGTGCCAGTGCTAGTGACAATCAGATTCTATAAACATCTAGGTATATTAAAATTGCCAAATGTTTTGCAGTCTCTCTTCACTGCATTTACCACATTGATGGGATGCTGTATGTATGAGAAGCATATGCTTCTGTGTCCCAGAGGCTTCTGCTTTTGACATTTGCCAAATAGTTAACCTCAAGCTGAAGGGATGGCCTCAAGTTGCACCAGGGGAGGTTTAGATTGGATATTAAGAAAATTTCCTTCATTGAAGGGGTGGTCAGGCACTGGAATAGACTGCCCAGAGAAGTGGTGAAATCACCATCCCTAGAAGTGTTCAAAAGGTGTGTGGATGTAGCACCTAGGAATGTGATTTAGTGGTAAATATGGTGCTAAATTAATGGTTGGACTTGATGATCTTGGAGGTCTGTTCCAAACTTAGTGAGTCTATGATTCTAAGTAATCATTTAGCATATGATCCATTGGTATCAGCTACTGGGAATTGATTTCTTTTATTTCTCTCTTTTTCCTGAAAAAAAAAAAAAGGCTTATCTAATTACCCTGTCTCAATAATTGTGTAATCCTTTTGAAATCCTAACAGGTTTCAACCAAACTGAGGAGCACGTTCCTCCACGTTTTATCAGAATAACCAATTAGATATGAAAGAAACATCCTCTATGTTCTGTAATGAGAGCAAAGGTAAGTGCACTTGCACACAGGGTGAGAATAGGAATGAAAACTTTGATAGTGCAGTGATCATGGACTTCCTGATGGTGAGAAACCCCTTCCCTGAGAGATAAATTCACTGGGGGCTTGAATCTAAAAAAAACTGTATACTTTTCTGTGACTGGTCTCTTTCCAGCCTCTTATCTTTATTTTCCTGTGGGTGCCTCTTGACTATGTAGCAATTGTGGTTGTGACACAAGGAGCAGTGTGATTAGTTTCACCCACCAGAACTCCCCAAGAATGCATACAAATTTCTGACAGTAGGACCAATTTCCCCTACAAGCTGTGGCAATCCACGATGTCCAGAATTCAATTTCCTTCGTTCTTTTAATTCTTCACTTGTTGGATCCTGAATCTTCTCTCCTTTTCTTTTTTTTTTTTTTCTTTCTGACACACTATTAGCACACATCCAGGTTTTTGCACTTTCTTTCATAGTTAAAAAATGGTAAAATTAATTAAATTGTTATAGCAAAAATCTCCTCAGTCGAGACTTTCACGAACCTGTTAACATTTGTTGACATTAACTGATTTCAAAATACATCTAATGTATGTCACCCAGCATCCTCTTTGGTTACTAATGTACTGGAATTTCTTGAGCCTTGTGTGACATAACAGACAATTTTTTTCTTAGGTAATGCATAATTATTTAGTGAACAAGTCTACCTCCTTCTTTAAAAGCAGCACAGGAGCATGTGCAATTAATTAAATTATGCCTACAGCATTCCTGCAAGACGTTTTGAAGATGAAGTGTGAATTTTTTTAGGCAGAAAGTGTTGCTTTTTTCCATACATTGATCCTGTCTATCTTTGTAAAGGCAACTTGCCTTAATTTTACAACATATTTTAAAAAATATGAGTACGTATTTTTAATTGAGAAATATGTATCTCTCTATCTCTCTATAGATCTACAGGTAAAGTACTCATATTACTTAAATATAAAATTACATATTGATATACATATTTCTTTACATAACCTTTACAACTTTTTCTATATACAAAATTATATTCATATGTAGATATTTATGCCTATAAAAAGTTTAAACTTTCTCCAAGTCTGCAACAGCCTTATTATGTATATGAGTATAATATAAGGTGCAAAATATCTGAACAAATTTCCCACGCTAGAGAAAAATTGGCTCCTTTCCTTCTGTACACCCACCCAAATACCCCCACCTTTTGTAGGGAAAATGCAGGAAGACAAAATCATTGCTGGTTTAATATTTAATGCATAATATTTATAAAATATATTAATATAATATAAATAGTATGTAACATATGTGAGAGAACTGAATATTGCCCATACCTCCTGTGCCGAATTTCACTCCATAATCCTTTTGCCTGAAAAACAGGATTCTTTTTTCCCCGTTTCTTGTCTTTATTTGCCCTTACCTTCTTTACTGTGCCAGATCTGTCAGGTTTTCTGCCCTTTCAGGTTTTGATGAATAGGAGGCCAGTGGCTCACTAAGGCTCATTTCATTAGCTGTAGCAACACTGGGATGCAAGAATAGCCCCCAAGTCAGCTTTGGGGCAGAATTGTCTCAACACACATTCTTTAACTGCTGAACTATCTCAAGTCCAGTTCTCCACAAACTGAGGCGAGAGATTTCCAGGTAAGAGTATGGTGAGCTGAGGAGTGTAAGCTTTAAAATAGTAAAGATATAGGATAAACACTGTTGAAATATTTGATCCAATCCTCAACACAGAAACATGATGCAGCAATGACTTCCACAATGTTACACAGTGATGACCACGACAGGGATTTTCAGAACTGACGTGTGTCATTCACCATGAAGTCTGAGTGAGTATCTGGTTTATAAGACCTCAGGCATCAGATTTCAAGAGAGCAGTCCTCTTGAGGAAATAATATATATACATATACATATATATATATATATTCTCAGTGTAGCATAACAGTGTTTCACACAGAAAAAGAAGCATTGTAACAAGTGATTTACTTTAATAAAAACAACATTATATAGCTGCAGAGAAAGTTCTTTGTCAGGTTGAATTCTAGTGAAGCCTTTTTCCTAGATGGTGGCATCACTAATCATTTTATGAGTCACTGTGACAAAATTTTTCTCTTGTCAGAGATTCACAACTTTGTTCTGCTGAAATCTCTCTGAGGTTTTAGCAGTCCCAGTGGACTCTGTCTCCAATTCTCCATTCTCAGTGTTTCCTTCTTTGGCTCTTCAAGTCCTAGATTTGCCTTCCAGTATTCTGGTTATATCTATGCCATATACTCCTAACTTATTCATAGGGATCCAAGTTACCTCTAAGCAATGCAGTTCAGGTACGGGAAGCAGTTTAACCTCAGAATAAATAATGCCATTTGGGTTACTTTGAAGTGCTGAACACCTCAATTACCCTACTATGTGTCAAGTGAAAGTATATTTTGCTTGTCAAAGACAGGCCTTGCTGTACATATTGTCCTTAAAGGACTACAAGTATCTGTGTGACTAAACTGTAAATTACTGGAAATCTGTGGAGTGTTCTCTTTTGAGGTCTGCCTTAGTGTGCCTTGATAACTGGACAGCAAGGGGAAAAGGCAGAAAGGCACAAGTCACACAAAATTTGTTGGCAGGGGGAACTGCCATGCCAACAAAGTCTGAACAGCTGAGTTTTCACAAGGACCCTATTATAACACAGAAAATCAGTATGTTTATAGTTTCACAGAAGCCACAGTGGAGATTCATGTGCCTGATTAATCATGTTTAATTACCAGCTCTTCTTAGGCTCACATCTTTTTGGACACTATGCTGTAATATAGCAGAACCATCACAACCCACTGTGTGAGCAGAGGTGGCACACAGGCACGTGCAGCTCCTGTGACTCCTTTTTATTCTGGAAACTGCACTTGAAAACTATGTAGTGTCCTCCAGAAAACATGAAATATTTGATGTGTTTTCATCTTGGTTTATATAAACCTCATTTCAACACAGATATTTCAGGCTACCTGACACGGTGCTTCATGTGGAAGATAGTCCTGTATTTCAGGAAAAATTTTTGGACAACCATGGGTTTTTTGCAGCTTATTACTATGGATACATTTGCAAGAATGTTTTGAGTCAATTAAAATTACATAAATAAAAATCATATGTCAGGACACATACTGCTATCTTGTATACAAGTTAATTTAGTAATAAGAATTTGCCTACCTGAATAAGCTTACATATTTTCAAGCCTGAAAACTTTCACATGTATTTTCCTTATGGTTCTCAATATATATATCTTTTTGTTCCCAATAGTGTTAAAATCTTATCCAAAGGTAACTACGATATTAATATATACAATGTGTAAGCTAGCTTGCCTATCGTTCCTTCTACTTGCAAAGTCCTATTTTGTTTTTACAGTACAGCCTATCAGAAAAATATTTCCACTGATGCTAAACACACTGCAGGAGAGATAAGAATTGTACTCTCAAACACTTCATGGAATCATAAAATCATAGAATAGTCTGGGTTAGAAGGGAACTTTTAGGACCACATAGTCCAATCGCACCGCAGTAAGTAGGGACATATTCAACCAGATCAGGTTGCTCAGGACCTCATCCAACCCGACCTTGAATGTCCCCAGGGATGGGGCATCTACTACCTCTCCGGGTAACCTGTCCCAGTGTTTCATCCTTTTGGCAAATATTGTACTTGAAGCTGCTTAACAAACTTCCATAAAAATAAAATGATCTACTTTTAAATGCTGACCATGCTAAAGAAATTAACTTTAAAACATAAATGAAAATAATAATAAGAAATGAGCATTTGCCGTGTTTGTGCCTCTAAATTCTCCATTTGGCATATTCATCAGCAGACTTATATTTCCAGAATTTGTTTAGGAAGATTCTGGAAACATGCCTATACCTTTTATGCCATAAAAATGATACAGATGAGCAAAATGAATGAATTACTAAATTATATTTTAACTTCCCAGTAAATGTGGGGCATTTAGAAGTTCCTGTCAGAACAGAGAGCAGAGAGTCACCTTTTTTTTCTTTTTGTTGCTATGCAGCCTCACTATCCATTTCACAGAATCATCCTCTCTCTGGTGCTAAATGTAATTAAGGACCTTTTCAGAAAAATGATTTAATGATCTGCCTTTTTTTTTTTTTTTTTTAAATTGTACCCAAGCAAACAGAGCAACTAACTCACTCACTAAAGGCTCAGACTGGTATTTTTTCTGGACATATCATTGCAGCCAACAGTGATTTACCTAGATGACATGTCTTAAGGTAACAAAATGAATTAAGCAATAATCAAATAAAAGTTGGTCTTCCCCCGCCAGTTTAATTTATATAAAAAACTCAAAAAATAGCTTGAAGAAAAGAAAGCCTTTGCAAGACAGTTCTGCCTTTACCAAAATGAATTCTGATCCTGAATTGTGAAAACACAAACACCGTGAACTCTTTGTAGAGTGTCACATAACTTCATCCTTCCGTTTTGTCATGGAAACCCCTGTACATTTACTATTGTGCTTACAACCTTCCATCCAGTCTTTGATCACTTGTATTTATCTGGGCTTTTGCCCCAAAATAAGAATATTTGTGGCTAAGTTCTTAGCTCTGCTTTGATCTTTTCACCACCTTCTGTTTAACAAACAATTTTGAAAACAGTTGAAATATTTTGTCCCTAACTAGCTTTGACTTAGGCTAAGTTTCTTCTTCTAAATAAGAAGTGACAGGAAAGGAAATGGCCTAAAGTTGTGCCAGGGAATATTACACTGGATATTAGGAAAAATTTCTTCACCAAAAAAGTGATCAAGCATTGGAACTCGCTGCCCATGGAAGTGATGGAGTCACCATTCCTGGAGGTATTTAAAAGATGTGTAGGCATTTAGGGACATCTTTTATTGGCAAATTTGACAGGGCAAGGTTAATGGACTTGCTCTTAATGGTGTTTCCCAGTTTAAGTGATTCTATGATTCTATGACTCTGAAAGAACTCCAGCTCAGTTTTGTACCAACGTGTGTGATTTCCTGGATAGAAAAATTGCATAGGGGTTCTCCTCAGGTCTGTGTGTTGGACTGTTGTGTTTGTATGTTGGTTTTAGAAAGTCTGAGTTCAACCCCAAATTTGCTGATGGACTCACTCTGATGGCTGTCAGGAAAGCAGAGGGGCTGTCTCAGGGGGGTGAAAACACACTGTGCTCCCTGACAGGCATATGTGCAGCAGGGACAGCTCCACTTCAATCAGTCTTCAGCTGACTGCCTTCAGTTTGCTCTTACAATTGTGGACTGGGACTAAAGCTCTTAGTCTATGGAAACAGGGACTGGATGGGGCACTGTGCTTTTGGGATGTTTCAAGAGCTATAGGTGATTATGGTGCTGGCTCATGAGAGAAGAGTGTCCTTGAGAGAAGCAAAATCAGTTCCTGAATAAATGGAGATGGAGGCAATGCATCTATACAACAGATTTTTTTCTTTGCCCACCAGAAAATCACTTCATCTTTCTCGCTATAGTGAAATGGATTTAACTGCTCACAGTGAACAGAAGGGACTGATTTGTGTTTTCAGAAGGATTTCGTGAAAGCTGCCAGTTCTTTCATTTTACCCATTTTTCAACACCTTCTGACTGTAAAACTGGCTGATTTATGCTGACTTCTAACTGATGACACCAATGCTGTTCCCAGAAACCAGTCAGGAATTCTTCAATCTTCTTTCAGAGGCGGAGCAGCTTGGAAGAGAGCAGGCCATCTTAGAAATGTTTCGTGGCAAGATGTGAAAAAAAGGAGGAGAAAGGGATAGGTGTTCAGTGCTTCTCAGCTTTCTGCTGAGGAGATTCATCAACGAGACTAGGAGTAGTACAGTGAGAACACAGTGCTCATTCCAGATTCATCCCAGCAGTTTCTTTCTTTCTGTATATTGATTTGGCCACAGATCCTGGCTCCTCACTCCTCAATGCTGCTCCTCAGCCTGCTTTTTGTTTCTTTAAAGCAATTGCTATATCTGGACCATCAACTTCCCAGCAGCTGCTGTCTGAGAAGCACAGTGGGAAGAACTTACTTGTTTTGGCCAGAACACCTGATTTTTTTGGCCCAGACTTTTCCTTCGTGCCTTCATAGACATCCCTGTTTCTTTCATACCTGTTCCCCTGCAGCTCCTTTTGCCTGATCGGTACTTTGCATACACGTCTTTAAAGTCTGAGCAAAACCCAAGGTTGACAACAAGACAATGACTTATACTAACACAGCAGAAACATGGAGAGGAAGGTTGCTCACCTGGGGAATGAGGCACATGGAAGGAGACTGGGGGATTATATTTTTGTAATAATGTCAAGGTCTGCTAACAACCCCGCAGGAGGCAAGCTAAAGAGGCTTTAATAGAGACAGTAGTGAAATAGAAGTGTCATGACCCAAGGATCCAGGGGAACAGAAGAACTGGAACATTGTACTCTTTATGCCTCCTCTAAAGAAGAGAATATTTTTGGGGGTAACTTTTACAACTGGCACAAATTACAGCTTTTATAAGAAATAACAAAGTTTTTAGGTGTTCTGACTTCCTAAGGCTGGATGATCCAGGCCCAGGAGCTAGTATCATGCACTACTAGGTGATTTCAGTTATGTCAGTTGGACAATCAGTATGATTGTAGATATGAAATTTTAAAAAAAAGTGCGTAGTTTAGAATTTTTTAGATTACTTTTGAAATTCTGAATTATACAAAAAAATTACCTAATTCATTACCACTAAATAAATGCACATCCAAAATGCAAAGCCATCAAATATTGGATGAAAAATTCACTCCATTTCATTTACCTTGCAGCTGAAGTGCCAGACTTAAATCATAGTTTCATACATGCCAATGAGTTTTCAACCAGAAATTATGGCTTTTTTTCAACTGTGCATGTCACAATGCTTTAGAAAAAAAGTCAGCGTCATTAAAATTAATGAGCAGATTTAAAAATGAGTGACTAAGGTAACACGCATTCAGAAATTATTGCAAAATTGGTTGCTGTGTGTCTGTATCCAGACAGAGCACTAAGACTCAAACCTAGTGCTTGTTTTCCAAAACATATGGTGATGTGGTGGGTGAATGGAAAAAATGAAAAAAATGGAAAAAACATAATTTCCCCAAAAGATCTCTGTTGCTTGTTTTCTCGGTCCACTACCGAATTTTACAAGAGCCACTTGTTTAGCATCTCTGCAGCTGCTTTCTAGTTTTCTCTGATGACATTGCTGCCTGTCCTGTCTCAGAGTAGCTAGGTAGCCATTGAAAAAAAAAAAAAAAAGAGAGAAGAAAAATAAAAAAGGATCATTCTAATATATTTAAGTATACAAAAATGACACCTGGAAAACAATGTTCTTTATGTTTCTCCTTTGCCAGCCTTCTGTATGTGGGGCAGAGGCATTGAATCATAGCAAGTCTTATAAAACTGGCTTTCTCTGAGACATCTGACACTTATTTTTGCCAGCAGCCCACAAGAAACTGCATGTATTCATGCACACATGAACCCACACATGTATGTTTTCCTTGCTTTTAGTATTTGCCAAGGCTGAAAATGTAGGAAGGTATTCACTGTGTAGATAATGCATTATCTCTTTCAAGATTCTAACACAAATTTCGGTTAATTTCACAGTGTTCAAATGGTTATATTTCTTATATCTACCATTTATTTTCTTTATATTAAACTTTTCTTGGTAAGAAAAAGTGGAATACAATGTGAAATTTTTGGCAAAAGAAAGAAAAAGATTCAGTACTTCTTATGGCTAATTTATTTTTACAGATGTAAAATTAATAGATGTAGCTGTTATTCTCCATGTCAACAAACTACAGCTTTAAATTCACTCAGCCAGCCCTTACTGTAAGCAAAAGCCATGTCAGTGGTTCATTTTCGTTTGAATTCCTTTTGAATAAAGTACTTTATTCAAGTTTATAATATCAACCGCTTGAGAAAGAAGGAAAGAAAGGAAAAAAAGAAAGAGTGGTAAATTCCCAGGATAAAAAGGATCTTACTTTTTTAAACAAAAATTCATCACATTAATCAATGTCATTGAAGTTCATTGAAGTGCTTTAAGATATATATGCTTGAAAAGAGTTTTTAAGATACAAACAAAGAGTAACCTAAAGAACAAAAAAAAAAAAAAATGGCAGACAATTATAATGGAACCTGTCAGGCTATTAGTAATTTCAATAGAAACAAATATTATATAAATAAACAAAAAATATTTGGATATCTTTAAAGGGTTTATTGATCAGTAACTTTTCTTACATTCTCACCTCTTCATAAGAATGTTCTTAGTGACCACACTCTAAGCATTCAAAATGCTCTCTGTCAGCAGGAGAGTACTTGGTTAGAAATGCACACAGCTTTCACATGATTGGAAATCCTCTGGTGAAAGGCTCAAACACCTGCATAAGACTTACCAGGGCATATTTTGATAAGACTGAATGTTTAATGTTATTTCTGTTGTTTGTCTTTGTAAATGATCTAACCATATAAATTAAAATAATTAATCAAAATTTATCTTTTTATACTATAGACTCTGTCTCTGGAGACAGCAATCATAAACACTTATAAAGACAATATCATTCAAACCTACCCCCAGCAATGCACTTTTTACAAATGTTCAGGGATATCAATTCAACACTTCAATAACATTGTTTCTGCTTTTTCTTCCCTGCCTCCCCTCAAAGGGCTCAAAACAAGTCAAAATCCTCTAACATGAGGAGGTGAGGGTTTTTCTGGTTGGGTTTTTTTTCCTTGTGTTTTCTCTTTGTACAAGTCCAAACAAGATGCAGTCCCACTTAACTCCATTACAATGGCTAATTATGACAACAGCAATCAATAAAACCCAGAATCCTCTTAATATACTGGCCTTGAAATGAGAAGTAGCAAAACAGGTACTATAGCAATGTAGTCAGAGACGGAAAATCACTCCTGAGTGTCAATCCCTCTTGTATTAAAGAGAATAACTGGTGTATTTTAACTCACTTTACTTCCTTCAGAGTATACAATTACAGACAATGCTGTATCACACACAGGAAAGAGAAGGAGCTAAACACCTCTCTGTGATTACCTGAGTGGTTGTACTGTTCTCAAATAAATATAATTCTCAATTAAGTATAATCAGATGCAGGTTTACAGTTTTCCAGCTGACCCCTCTAACATCAGGTTTGACAAACACATGCCCAACCTGCTTGCACTCTGAGAAGATTACAAAATGTTTTTTTACATTTAACACAGAACTTATTGCCATGCTAAATATGAACATATCAACAGCTTGAAGTGGAAAGGCGAGTCTGTGCCTGCCTCTGAACGATGGTGCAGACCCACCGCCTTAAGGTGGGGTGGGACAGGACCAGTGTTGTCATTTGATAGATGAAATGTCAAGACATAGGATTCACCCTGTGCTTCTGCCTCCTGAGCCAAGGGCATACACCTCAGAAAGACAGTCAGGGAAAATAAAGTGAATGACTGCCTTCAGAAAGATGAGAAGCTGAAAATCTCTATCCCAGCAAATATGCCCAAGGAGGAATAAATGGCCACTGTGGATTTTTGTGATAAGAGCTTTTCATCAATGACTTTGCTGCTGGTTTGCACAGAGTTAGAAAGAAGTAATTTTAAAAGCCAATGAATATATCTGCTATGACATCCAAGTCAGTTACAGCTTTAACTCATTTCAGAGAGCTGACAGCAGACGGTGCATGCTCAGGTACCTCTGACATGATACTACTGTTTTTGGCACCATGATGGCTAGGTATGAAATAAACTAAACCCTAACCCTATTAAGTCAACAAGTTGATCATAAGTAATGGAGGGCACAGGGCAAGACAATGTGGCCAGTCATCATTAATGACTATCAGTTCAACTCGACCTCCATAATCATGCTCAGACACAATAAAATATTGCAAGATTATTCTAGTGAGGGGCAGACCCAAAGCCACCTTTATCTATAAAATGTAAATATTTCAAAGAATCAAATCATACAGCTTCTAAATCTGTTGAATAATGATCAGCTCCCAGCCTGTATCCTTCCATTGACTGTGTGATGCACAATGGAGGCTGACAAGGCATGGTAGCACAGAATCTCACTCCCATGTCTTCACTCCTTCCTATTGCTAGAGAACTTTTTGTATTTAACATTTAATGAGAAGTTTTAGGCTTCATAGATGTTTTCTTTATCTCTGATACTGTAAAAAAGTTCACTTCCTCTTCCATACTGTGTTGTTGATACCACTGACATAGAATCACTCTTTTTTAAAGAAGGATGAATGTTATTAAAAGAGAACTAAATAATTACCAAAGAAGTTTTCCGCCTATGTAAAAGACATGTGCTTTGGCTCCAGAAATGGGCACAGTGTGTAAGATAAAGTAGAATTTAGCTCCTCTGTTTGACATAGTCAAAATTTTCTACTGCTTGCACAGGTTTGTTCAACATCTTTTATCTGAACAAAATGAAGACCCCTACTTTGTTCTCTGTCTCCCTTTGTTTCTTATAGGCACAGAACAAATGAAAATATATAAAATATTCAGGAACATACTATATATATATATATATTTAAAAAGCTTCTCATGCAATTGTTGCTACCTGGAAGAGTAGTTATACTTTAAAATTTATTTATTCATAGTTACTTTGTGAATCAATAGGCCTCTAGTGTCATGTAAGTTATAATCAGAAGTGCTACCATTTTCCTAGACAAAACCTAAAATGTATATTTTAGTTTTAATGGCACTATTTCTATTTCACCTATACTCTATTTTTATTATTAATTTCTAACTCACATGACTATAGCTATGAGAAGAGCCTTTCCAGAGAAGGCACCTATATAAAGCGAAAAAATCTTAAACACAGTTAAAATTTTCACATTTTGCAATTAGTGAGAAATCAATACAGGAGATGAGTATTGTATTGGTTTCTGGAAGCACTGATTTTCTAGCCCAGACATACCTCCTGCATAGCAGAAACTGTACATTAATTTTATCACAAAAGATACTGTAGGAAGGTGTTGCAGTAACTAAGGAACCAATTTTAGTAAGACAAAAACAAATGTTGGAGGCATAACAGGACTGAAATATCAAAACTATTTATAGGCATGGTAATAATTTCTGTCAGAGTGTGCTACAATTTGAATAGAAAACTCATTGGTTATTATTAATATTATTTTTTATTATTGTACTTTAGTATGAATTGATAAAGAACTGAGCTGCTATTGCTTGGGTTGGGCTATATATATCATTAAGTTTTAGTTCAAGTACAAACTGTGGACAGCTTACAAAATAAAATTTCAAAATTATCTCATCCAAGTGCTTCCTCTAAACCTTCAGAGGACATTCCTGTGACATTCCAGATAAATGACAGTAATTTGCCATTTTTCAAACGTTCAGAATGTGATCAGCCAAAGATTAGTCCCATGTCTTGGTTGGTGTTCATTCAAATCACTGGTAAATAGACCTTTTAGTGCAATGATTATGATAGACTTGTGAGATGATTGCGAAATTCTTAAAAGCAGACTATATTTACCTGTTTTATATAAGATTTCTATCATTGTGTCTGAATGCTTCACAGTCCTCAGCATGTAGTAGAACAATAAAAAGGTTTAAAAGACATCTTAAGAGGTCGCTTAAACTACTCCACTACAAAGACTGGATCCACAATACCTGTATTACTTCTGACATGGCTGTCTTAAAAGTTTTTGATGGATCTTCCTCATCCTTCTTATGCAATTGATTCAACTGTTTAACTGCATTTAGACTTAAAAGTGGTTTCTTACTTTCTAAACAAAAAGCATCTCATGGCAATATAAATTTACTTTTTCATGTCCTATCACTGGGGATTATAGAAAAAAACCAATCTGTTCCTCTTTGTGCCAGATTTTTCTGTATTTGGGGGCAGTTATTTTTTCCCTAGACCGATTCAGTTCTTTCATGCTGTACACAGACCGTGTTCTGTAGCCCTGTGTTCAGACTTGTTTCTCTTCTCTGGGCCATATTGGAGAGCTATATCTCAAATCAAATTTAGCTGCCCAAAACTAGAGTGAATGATTTCATGTGTCTGACATTATATAAACCTCAATAGCATCCTTTCTCCCTTTTTCTTTTTTCTTTTTTTTTTTTTTTTTTTAACTGCAATATGGTGTTACAACCACTAGTCCACAGACATTGTTTCTTCCGGCACTTTTACTAAATAAGCTGCACCCGTGTGCTAAGGAACTGAAGAATCATGAGTACAGGCAGCAAGAAGTCAAGAGGATCCTCTCACTCTGTGCTGGTGATAAAAGATCTCCTTCCGCTAATGACAAGAGTTACCATAGAATCTACAAATTTGAGAGCCTTTTTCCTGTTCACACCCCTGTAATTGAACTACAGAGTTTCATTCCTTTTGCCTGCTTTTCTTGACACTCCTTGCTTCCCCACTTCAGGAGTTACCTATAAAATGCCAAATGCAATACAGATTGCTCATTCAGGTTAAAACTGGCATATAAAACAGTCTGTGACATTTAGAGAAAGTTCTCCAACTGCTTGTAATAAGGTTTACTTTCTATTACATTATCACTGGCGTTATGTGATACTAGCCCCAGATATTTGTAATTAAGGGAATTGCTGAGCTGGACAGGTTTTCTGTGTGTATAGGAAACTTCAAAAGATTAATATTGCATGAATTTGTCTGAACTATTCCTGAGTTCAGGTAAACTCTTGATAGGAGTAATATCTAGTGACAAGGCATTTGCAATAAGTATGTTACACATTCTTGTATTTTTCAGTCTTTTTTTTTTTCTTTATCCTATCTGATATGCCTTTCAGATTATGTGCTGAAAAAGGGACAGAATATCCAGTTTCTAATAAGCTTCTCCAGACCAGTATCTCTCTGACTTTACTGGAAGAGGACCAAGCTGCTGCTAAGTCAAGGTCAGGAGTGACCTTTTAAAAAAGTGCAAAACAAGCAGCTGTAGAATAACATCCACCAAGATTCTACAGTCCTAAGAAGAAAACAAGACTGATAAAAACTAATAATGCAAGGTGATGATCAGTAGATGGAAAAAATGAAGTGCCATACAGACAGGTTTAGAAGAAAATTTAAGGGCTGATCATATAAGTTTCTGCATGAAAGTAGGAAGCCTAAATAGCAAGATGGGAGCATTGCTTCGAATGAAACAAACTATATTGGGAACTTGGAGGAAGAAATACAACACATGTAAGCTCTGAAGTTTATAAGCTATGAAGTACATGGCTCCTAAAATGTCAATCCTTATGTTTTTGTTCATTTCCAGAAGAAAATAATATTTAATATTTATTTATTTATTTCCCCATACAGTGCAATAAATGTTGAACTCTGTTTATAGTGGGACAGGACCAGGTCTTGACTTGTTAGCACAAAGTATAGTAGCAAAAGTGATGGAAGAATGTGATTTTAAAATGATTGCTTGTTTAGAAGGACATAATTCTAATTGCAAACATGTTTGCTTCTATTTTCTTTAAATGGGACACAACTGCTTTATTCTATTCAAACCCTTTTTAGGAAAATAAAAAAGAGGAGAAAATAAAGAACTGCTGCCTGAAGGAGACTACTTTTATACTTAGCTAGAGGGCATGACTACAATTTCAAGCCTGTACCAAGTAAGCTAAATTGGCTGGACGATGTGTTTCAGACCTGAAATGCTCTCAGGATCTTTATCTATCTAACATATAAACATGAAAAAGTAGGCAGATTTTTAACTGATCCCAAATGAAAGATAACTTTGAAAAGGAGGAGAAAATTGAAGTGTCAAATATACAGTTGAAAGAGGCTCCGGAGGAGGACTTCTTTAATCTCAGGGAAAAATAATTGGAGGGGACTAACTGAGTGCAAGTGATTCCAAACTGCTCAAAGAAATGACACATCCGGAAGCACTGATCTCATGAAATACCTGTATTACGGATCCTAGTAGCACAGATAGCTTGCTGAATTATGCTTAGTGAATAAGGAGTAATAAACCACAGGATGTTTATCAACTTTGATCAGAGATATTAACTTGTACTAAACTTTGCTGTCAGAGCTAGATGGTTACCAAAAGCCCTTTGAAACGTGTCTGCAGTTGCTGTGATTATGATGCAGGTGCACCCAGACATAGAAGTGCATTTTCTTGTATAGAAGGAAACAACAAGGATTTATAAAAGAATAGGAACAGATGAAGAAATGACTGATTGACAGAAAAAAACAGTGCTCACAGGGGAAGTTCCAAATCTCCTGTTCTAATAAAAACATTGTATCACTAACTAGAGATGAATGTTATGTTCCAGCTCTGTTATATCCATTTGTGTAAAAATACGGAGTGAAAAGAGAGTTCCTCGCTGCACAAGCTTTACATCCAGGGAAAGAACAAATTTAGAACCTGAATTCTACCTGAATTCTTTACAGATCAAGGTAAAGCTATTCCTCAGCTTGCTAACACAATATTTATAAAGGTAATGTATGATCTAAAAGAAGGTAAAGAAAATTATGTTCAAATGAAGAGAGATGTGTGAACAAGTAGTCAAACAGTTGATAAGAAGAATAAAAGTATTGGAAATGAAGAAAATAGCAGTTGCCAATTCTGTCACAAAATGTTTTTGCCTACATTTTTGACCTTTTTTTTTCCTAGCTCGATTCTTTTTTCTTTTAGCAGTTCAGTCACTTGCTATTTTTAAAGTTAAATTTGAAAAATAAAGAAAAGAGAAGGAAAAAAAGATCCCGGCAAGAGCTCTTGCTATTGCTTTTCTACTTTTATCTTTTTCTCTATATATTTTGTGGGTTTGTTTTTGTATTACTGAAGCAGTTCTGAATTTTAATGATAAAGCACCTGGTTTGAACTCAATATGTGCAATAATAGGCTTAGTTACTCAGTACTTGTCCAGAATGCTCTGAGAATTGCAAACCTTAACATTTTTGGAAGTAGTGCATATCTTATCCCTGGTTTAAAACAATAAGAAAAAGAAAGTGTATACCAGAACATGGATGTTATAACTGGATTTGAAGACCCTTAAAGCAGGAAAGAATGATTTTTTCAAAAAAAAAACAAAACTAAAATAAGTTGAAGAGTAAAAAAGGCAAAAGAAGTGTTACCAGAAGGTAATGTGTCTGGTTAATACACCAGAGTGTGCTGCCATTCAAAGGTACATCAAGAAGCTGGATAAACGAGCCTGCAGGAACACCATGAAGTTCTATACAGGAAAGTTACAAGTCCTTCTTCTAGGGAGGAATAAGATCAGGCTCCAGGGCAGCCTAAGGGTAGATGGCTAGAAAGCAGCTGTGCAGTGAAGGACCCAGTATCATGGTGGATAAGCTGAGCTTGATCCCGCAATGTGTCCTTGCTGCAAAGACAGAAAATGCATCCTGTCCCCAGGATATGCTGTTATTCCTCCCCGGCTACAGGACTTTGCACTTCCTCTTGTCAGACTTCATGAGGTTCTATCTGCTCATTTCTCCAGCCTGTCCAGGTCCCTTTGGAAGACAGCATGACCCTCTAGTGTATCATTTCTCCAAGTAACCAAAGTAGGGATTTGCATTCCGAAATCATTCCAAGATCCTGAATCTCAGGGAGCTGAAGGCATGGGAAGTGACAAGCAGTACTCTGCACAACACACTCCTGTGGCTAGCTATAAAGCAGATTATTAACATATCAGACACAATCTCTGGAATGCTAGATTACATGCAGAGATTCGATGTTTGCCTATTCACTGTGAGAGGCAACACCTCAAAAAGCTAGGATAATTGCATTTGATCTGTAGGAGACTAAGTTCCTTTTAGTCACTGGCAATGACTTTTTAGCCAAAAGAGAAAAGAAGATTCTATGACTGGAGGCAAAATGTGAACCAATTCAGCTAAGTCTTTTTTCCTCCATCTGTTGACTGATCAGCTTTCTTGAAATATTCCTTCAGCTCATATAGCTAAGCAGGTGGATTTGAGAAATTCACCTGGAGGCAATCCCCATCTGTCTGCACCCAGACCATATCCTCCCATAACCTCCACCTAATTACAAGCTGGAAAGTTGGCCAAGGTGTGGGACTTGGCCACCATTTCTCCCCAACAATTTAAAGTCAAATATCCTCGGTAATGTGGTGTTCTTGATCTCTGTGCAATAAGCAGAACCTTTCCTATACTCTAAGTTACTAAAACAATGTTGCATAAAAAGCAGTGCGAGGATTACAAACAACAGAGCCAATGCTAATTAGGGTTAACCAAGGTTTTCTCATTCATACAGCTAAGGGAACATATGGGAAATGTCATGTTGTCATAGCAGATTCTTTGCTTCAGAAAGTTGTGTGAAACATCAAAGCCAAGTAAAATAATAGCTTCATGCAACAAATGTGAGGTACAAAAGCTTCAGATAATATAACTTTTTTCACAGTCTGACAGGGGCTGAAGTAAGAATGCATGCAAAAATGAGATCTGCTGTGATGTCTATTGTCAAGCTGTTACTCTGACTCTTCTTCTGAGACATTTCTCTAATTTTATGTGAAAGAATTTAAAATATGATTTTTAAATAAAAGTGCTTTTATTCAAACAGCACAGAAAGATTATTAACTGAAAAAAATCATGCCTCAGAAAAGCTTGAAACACTTTCTTTTCATGTGGATGTAGCTCTTCTTTCTTCCTGTAGGCTGTAGGATTGAATTAGAAGAGAGTCAATAATTCTGATTGTTAGTTAATGACTGATCGAAATTTTAAAGCAATTTTTTAAAAATATTACTATTTGCATATAGATGTCTCTTCAATATGGTGATTCTATACAAATAGTAGAAGAGGCATTTAATCTTTTGTTTTGGGACTCACCTAGGAAGGAAACTTTTTCAGATGTTGCTCCGAGTGGTCATGTGTATGTATCCCCTAAATGTAACGCTCATGTAATGTCAGTGACTCTTGTCACTGAAGGAACACTTTCTGAAGTAATTTTGAGCAGATAAAAGCAAGTTGGTGGTAGGGACCCGTAGTCTGAGATGAACATCTGCTTGCCAGGAGAATGTGGAACAGGTTTTTATTCTTCCTATAAGAGAAGAAGTGGAAAGTATGTTAGACTCAAGAGGTTTTCTGACTCTCTACCTCCAAAACATGGAAAGAGTAACATTTTGCAACAGCAGACATTTTCTTCTTGTATTCTTCATTACCTCACATCAGGTCAACCGAGCCCCTTGGGCAGCGATTTTGGTTTTTCAGCCATTTTTTTCTTGTGTGTCTTGGTGGGATTTTTTTTGTTTGTTTCCCATTTAACCTTACAAAACAGAGGCAAGCACATCAGTCAACTTTAACAAGGTCTGTGGTTGCTCAAAGTTATGCTTGCTGGCAAGCCTAACAAGATAGCTAAGGTGGGTCTTAAGCTGTGTGTGGACCTTCAGAAGTTTGAGCCATATGCCAGATTGTGCCATCTGACTAACAGGGAAACTGAGCTGGCATGGAAACTTCTAGGTAATCTGAATATTTGGGGACACAAACCCCCAAAGTCTGTGTTAAGACTGGCAATCCCCAGATCTGTGGAGCGGTGGGACCCCGTGGGAGCTGTTGCCACCTTTTGTGAACCGCAGTTTGAGCTTCCTTCTTCTCTCATCTCTGCAGAATATGTGAGCTCTAACCTGTGGCCCTTGGGGATTTGAAGGTTTGAGGGCTGGTTGTTGGGATCAGAAAGGTTGAATATGCATATATTATAGGAATACCAACCATTGTAAACCAACAGCTTACCAATGATTTTAAGGACTGAACATAATGCAATTTTAATGCAGTCTTCAAGACTACACAATTAACCCTTCTTTTTTTTACACTATCTTGCTTCTTAACCTGATGCCATGGCTTGAGTTGAGAAATACTACATGAAAAGTTACCTTCACGTTGTTCCTCCAGAGATTTTTAGAAAGATGTCTAGAAAACTCATTATGGAGACTCATAGTGTAGAAATTTGTTTGAATTACTTATGATTTTACTCTCCTATGGAAGGGTTTGTTGTGATTTCTTTTTCATCTGACCCTTTCTTTTAGTTATCTGGTAGAATACGGAAGACAGGGTCACCAAGGTAAACTTGGGACTGTTTAGGGCCTGTAGATGGCATTATGACATTACTGCATTTTTGTTGACTTGCTCTGAACACATTAAAAATTATAAAGTACTAAGAGGTCATAAAGGTGAACAGCAGCTGTGACACAGCTGATGAAGTTACGTGACTGCCAACCAGTATCATTTAAATCCCTTAAAAATATCAAGTGTAACATTTAGCTGCAGTTCAGTGTAAGTGAATGTAACCTATGAGTAATGTACTGAGTAATGCAATTGAACTGTTTCTCAGGAGAATTTGGCTGTGGTTTTAGTCAACTAAGGTTAGCAACTGGCAAATCAAAACTGGAAGTCTTTGTGGAGTCAGCGGTGGAAAAGGTCAAGATGTGCCTTAGGGCCTTCATTGTACTGGCATACAGAAAGCAGTGTGACCTGACTACATTACACTATTGATATTATGTCTTGGAATTACTGAAAATATGTCACTTGAAAGGAATACTATTGCATTTTTTTCCTTCTCAGAATCCAAGACAAAAAATGAAGATGCAGCTAAAAGTGAAAACATATACTTAAGGAAGTGTAAGATTCAGTTAGCATGCTCTCCTTCCTTCTGTGAATTAAGTTTCAGGTCAGTAGTCTGTAAAAAATCCTCTGTTCCAGGGGGAGATAAGCTAATGCATTACAACACAGAAACCACACTACCTCTTAAAATGCTTGTGAAAATAAGATTATATCTACCAGGATACCTAAAAGTATTTAAACCATTAAATAAAAAATATTTTTTTGAGATTAACCTATCATTTCTTTATTTAAAGGACATGCTCTTTCAGCAGAGATAACTACACTAAAATTACCCTCAGTAAGCACAGTAAACTCTGAGATAATCATTATGATCTGAGACGAAAATTGTACTGTAGTGCTTATTTAAAACATAAAGCTCTCTTGTATGTTCCAAGTATGTTTATATTTTCCTAGTATTTCCTACCATAGTTGAAACTGTAAGCAGCATAATGTTATGTATGTCAAGTATGCCTGGGGAGTAATGGAATTGCTTACCATAGGGAATTCAAGGCAGGATATCACACTGACTGTTCTTCAGCTGTAGTTTGGTGGTTGCACACATTGAACAGGAATTGTTTTGCATCAACCACAGGCATTTTTGTATAATGCAGAGCAGATGCCATCGTTTAGTTTTCCACCAGAAGAAAAATCCTACCCCTTTTTAATATGCTTTTTGATCAGGTCAGTGGTATTGTGTCAGAAGAATTAAAAGTTTATGGTTATTCAGAAGCTGAGCAAAACACACCCGTTAATAATAGCAGGATCATTAGTGTTCTGCTGTGCAAGAAAAAAACTGTCTCACATAGGTTAGGTGACTGCTGATCAGAAGCTGTTATCAGTATCAAAGATAGACATTTGTCCACGTGAATTAAGTATATTTCAATGTTTTGACACATGATTTTGACAAGCTTAGGTTTACCTTAGATGACTTTTTTCCTGCTGTCCTTTGTGCCATGTCTTCCAGAGACAAGAGACTCTTGAAAATTTTAGAGCTTTCTGCCTTTGAAATACGGACTTACATTCCTGGTTAACACAGAGAGAACTGGAGCAATGAACTCTGTAGGAGCATGAATCTGTAAGAATGGAGCAGATATCTGTTGGGAGAGACTACAGAAACACATCTCTGTACAACAGTAAGCACAATCCATTCCCCATTCTCTATAGTAGCTCCCTATGGAGTGCTGAACAGGTAGAGCAGAACTTGCATCTGTCTGTCTTAGCAGATCTGTGGACTTTTTCATACTCAGCTGTCTGTCTTGCATATGCAATGAAACATTGCTTCCTATGAGCAAAGTCATGAATCCTGGACAATGTTACCTTAGTTAAATTCAATGTGGATTCTTATACCAGCTAATAGGTTAGCAATGTATTTATTCATTAAAATTAAGGGATAAAACTAGGGTGAAGGGAAATTAATACTCAAAGGTATTTTATTTGATTTTGCTGGTATTGATGTTGTATTTGATTCTATATCCTTTAAAAGACTGTTTTGGATACTACTCATTTCATACATTTTTGGAAAACTGCTCTGAAATGTACATTGCAATTTTCTTCTCAGACAGAAGGTTAGTAAATGTTTTGCTGTGAGAAATGGAGTTTGTCTGCATGATAGATAGTGACTTTGTGCCTGAGCATAGTGATTGTTTCTTAATGTTACGTTTCTTGTGGTGCTACCTAGCTGAAATATAGCTGACGTTTGAGATCCAGATCTGGCAGTGAACAGCACTGCTTCTCTGCTGTCTGTGAATCTGTGCAATGTGATCAGCAGAGGACAAGCCTTGCAAAGTCAAATCCAGTTAAATCAAGCAATCACTTTTCTAAGTCAAATACAACTGTAGCAATTAAATAACATCTACAGAGCAGTATATAGCAGTTCTTGCATACTCCTGTGTGCTCTAGCTGACTTCAGTATTGACTGCTTTGAGCATCTACCATTCAATTTGTTTCAAATAGATTCTGATGCTAATTTTATTACCTCTCTAGGAGCATGTTTTCATTTAGAACAATGAAGCAGGCATTCATAAATGCGTCGTAATTATACTGAGGTATTTAGTTTCTGCTTCTAATAAGAGACATAACAAATAAGATGTTTACTAATAATTACAGGGAAACAATCTAAACAGTTCCTCTGTCATATTGAAAACCACTGAGAAATTGAAGAGAACAAGGTCCATCTTAAATTACTAGTGTTATTTTAGTGCTAAATTACTTGAATTACTAGCAGTATCTTAGAGGTTCTGACATTCTTCAGACTTCATCAGTATCTTTTAGGGCTGTCTGCAGACTAGGGGTCAACCTGGTAGTGAAAACATTCAGCTCCTGGTGCTGGGTGATGGCAGTTCAAGTGAATAGCTGTATCCTTGCTGCTTGGGATGGATGCCTTTGGTCTTTGTAAGTGGGTGGTTGCAACCACACAACTCATTTCTTGAAAACCTTTTTTTCAAGTTTCATCAGTCCTGGAAGTGTTTTGGTATCTTCTACTGCTTTTTGATGCCACTTGGTCATTTGAGCCCCATCTGACTTGCTATCATATTTATTGTGTTTCTCCTGCAAAGCACTTCTCCATAATCATAGCGAAGCAGTGTTTTACAGAGACAGGGAACTGGAGTCCTTGAAGTTAAAGATACTCCACTGTACAGTCTCTAAAAGCAGCAAATATCATTAACTGCCTCCTTTTCTCCCCCGCCACACCTTACGTATGGTGTGTGGGCCTTGACTTCACAAAGCAACCCTCAGATCTGCAAATGCACCAAGCAGCAGAAAATGTGACTTAAAGCAACAGTAACTAAAGAGGGGAAAGTTTCAATTTTCTGTGCAGAGAAAAAAAATCCCAGAGATACATCAGTTCCCCTCAGCCAGCATGCGTTCGCAGGCACCCGGGTTAAGACACAAGTACTGGAAACTGCTGGTGACACTGGCACAACACATGGCCTGGTGCAGCCCTTGACCGTGGACCCATTTTATGTCATGGTCCCATTAAAACCATGGGCTTTTGAACACAGCAAAGGAAAGCCTGCAGGCTTCTAACAAAGTGTTAATTTTCAAGGCATGAATTGAGTTGTCTTCTCTCAGGGTGTTGATTGCAAACTCCAGACTTGCCTGAAACTCATTCCTAAGTAAGGTGTGGGACCTTGAAAAAGGGTCAGTGTAACATCTTCAGTGTTATAACTGTTTTCATAAAAATTTAGAATCACAAAATGGTTGTGGTTAGAAGTAACCTCTGGGGGTCATCTGGTGCACCTCCCCTGCTCAAGTCATGCCACCTAGAGCATGTTGCCCTGGACCGTGCTCAAATGGCTTTTGAATATCTCTAAGGATGAAGTGTCCACCACCTCTCTGGGCAACCCGAGTCAATACTTGATCACCCTCATAGCAGAAAAAATGTTTCCTAATGTTCAGAATTTTCTCCCATATCTACTTTACTTTCTTCAGACACATTTGCATTTTGTAAGAAAAGAGGCATATTTTCTTTGCAAATTTAGACAGAGGCAAATATAGATTTTGAAATGAAAGATGGCTACAGAAATGATCAGATGTGAGAGCCCACTACAGACTTTGTCCTCAGCTGCTGAAGCTGTTACACTTGTAATCCATAGAAGGCATGCTCCCTCCTCTGGATCTTTCCACAAGGCCAGTCCACAAAAAATTCAGGTAAATAACCTCCAAGGAAATAGTAGAGTCCATTTAGTTCCACTTCCTTGTCTAGTACCAAGACTATGCAAAGCTGGTTTCTCCTTTTCTTTACTACAGGTATCATGGTCATTGCAATCTCCTGCTTTCCTCTTGGGAACGGATAGAGAAGGGAAGGAGACCCATCTGAGCTACTACAGACATAGCCACTTGCCAGCTTTTAACTGAAGTCATAAAGAACAGTCTCTCTCACTGACATATTATTCAGCTTCATAGATATTTTAAATACAACTTCATGACAGTACTATCCTCATTTTAGTAGTTTTGTGAATTCAGTGAACCGGCTGCCAACAAAATCCCACTTCCTTCCCCCACCAAGTTAGAAAAAAGAATGAAGTTGCTAGAACAGATCTGTAGGCTGCTGTTCAGGCACAAGTTGAAGTACAAGATATGCTATTTGAATACAAGAAAAAAACCTGTTTGTTTTACCGTGAGGGTGATCAAATACTAGAAGCAGGTAGAGAATATGGAGATATTGAAAGCGTGACTGGACATGGTCTTGGGGAAACCAGCTGTTGGTGATCCTGCCTGCAGCAGGGGTTGGATTAATGATCTCCAAGAACTGCTTTCCCAGATCAGCTGCTCTGTTTTCCTGTGATTCTCCCACACTCTGGCTGCGTGTCACATCTGTTCCCTTCTACATGAGAGTCTGGGCTTTCAGCACCAGTTGGAAATTCTTCTAGCTACTGACTTTTCCCTACAATTTTACGCAGCACCTAATACAGTACAATCTTTATTTCTTCAGGATTCTGGGCTCTACTATAATACCAGTGTTATTGATGACTTAGTTTCTTAAATATCATGTTGACTTTTAAGTGATGACTTGTATCTTTTCTGTAGGGGCAAGGTAGCACAAATCAAAGTGACTCCAAATGAATTCTGTTTGTACTCTTCCCTAAAGAGACTTTTAAAGATTTTTATTAAAGTCACTATTATTTTACCTTTAAACTGAAATGTGGCACATGTTTTTCTCAAGCCTGATGTCCTTTGTCATTTCTTGGGTATTTTTGGTGGGGAGTTTTCTTTTGGGGATGGGGGGGTGTCTGGTTTTTTTTCCTTTTTTTTTTTTTTTTTTTTTGTTTTTTTTTTTTGTTGTTTTTTTTTTTTTACGTTTTTTTTTGTTTTTTGTTTTTTTTTATTA
>JAWMRA010000001.1:41164141-41190381 GCA_035584735.1 Pseudotriccus pelzelni | reverse complement strand
AAGCTGTGGCTGCCCCTGGATCCCTGGAAGTGTCCAAGGCCAGGTTGGACGGGGCTTGGAGCAACTTGGGCTAGTGGGGGGTGTCCCTGCCCATGGCAGGGGTTTGGAACTGGATGATCTTTAAGATCCCTTCCAACCCAAACCACTCCTGGATCTGATGACCGGCGAGTGCCAGGAGGTGACCAGCGGCTTTACCCTTCCCTAGGCTGAGCTCACCACGTCGCTCAATTCACTTCCCGGAGGCGAAGCGAAGTTTAATAAACTCCTTCGGAGGTACCTTCAGGATTTCTGGATGGAAAGCACCAGAAGTGCCCAGAGCACACAAAGAGTCGCGTCGGTGCAACAAAGTGCTGGGCAGGTACGTCAATTCTGAGCGATGTGCAACCGCGTGAACGCTCAAGGACAAGACTCCTCCTGAGCTGGAACGAGCACTCAGAGCAAAGTGCCACAAAACAGCTCCACACGCTGAACATGGGAAAAACCCCGCAACATTTTCCAGGAGAATGCTCCTTTTCATACTGTTGTGTTAAACTCGGCAAAGTCGGGCCAGAGAAAATAAAATGGGGTAAGGAAGAGTAACTTGTTTTTGCAAACGTTTCAAGAAAATTCACACGATTTGATGAAAAATACCAGATCTAAGCACAGCCACAGCACACTCATTTTATTTGTCAGTTCTCATGCCCAAGGGATGGTGATAAACCTGTAAAACCACAGTTGCACTGAGCAATGAATTAAGTTTTTCATGCATTGCTGGCCAGCACACCTGAACTTCACTCACTAATCCGTTTCCCATAAGATGTCCACAGACATGCCAAGCCTCTAATGCAGTTTAAAAATATCTGTTTTAAAGCTGCCAGGGAAATTTTCGTCACTTGCCACAATAGTTCACGTTGGCCTCAGTTACACAACAGGCAGAGAAACCTGAGACACGGGAGAACCCTCATCAATGAACTCTGCATTACTGAGCAGGAAGAGAGGCACAGCTTTCAGTTTTAAAGCTATGTTGACAGTCCAAAGGACTTAAACACACCTGATTTTACTGAAAAGTAGTATCAAAACCCCTTGCAAGCTTTGAAATCTCACCCTGCCCCAGTTTAACCACGTTCAGGCCACTAAGACTGTCAAAAGTACACATAAAGCAGCCAATACACAAAAACCCTGCAATTCCTATAGAAATTAATCCTAAAAAAAAATAAATAAAAAATTGGAAAAATAAAGAATAAACAGTCCCCTAATAAACCGAGTAACTCTGAATCATTTCGCTTTCCCTGCAAGGCCAAGTGTACACAAATGCATTAAAGCTGCCTCGGGCACGTTTGCACGTGCTGCCATCCCATCTGACAAAAAGGAAATGACAAATGCCCCAGGATTTTGTGAGGGGCAAGAAGAACCCCAGCTCTATGGACTCCCATCGCTCTAAATATGCAGAAATCAATGAAAACACAGTTAGAACCCTTCCCATTTCTAATCTGTTGGTACAAAACATTTTTGACAGACATTTCTGCTCTAAATAAATTACACTGCCCCTTTTTTTTTGGCTTCTCTACTCCCCCCACTTTTAAAAACTCTGCATTTGACTACTGTGGATGACCATCACACCCCCACAAAGTGTCAATCAACACCCTTCACACGGGGTCTCTCAGGAGGAAACTGTGCTGGCATTCCCAAGTTCCAGCTTGTTTCAGCCTCCAAGCCCTGCTCCAGTAAAACTTACACAAACCCAGGCTTATTTTACACACTTACTTCATCTCTGTACAGAGGACTCGTGTAGTACATGATATCCATCGCGCTGCTGTTCAGCATATCCCGTAATCCTCGGACTTTGTCCGGAGTAATGGAGTCCACAGTGTCTGGAGAAAAAAAACAAAACACAAAAAAGGAGACTTAACTTACTTACAGGAGAATGATAAAGTAGAATGACAGGCTGGTTTGGGTTGGAAGGGACCTTGAAGCCCATTTCGTTCCACCTCCCTGCCACGAGCAGGGACACCTTCCACTAGGCCAGGATGCTCCAAACCCAGCCCGGAAAATTCCAGGGGTGGGACGTGCAAACAAAACCAAACAAAAATCCAGGCGAGCCACAGGCAGAGAGAACAAAGGCTGAAAATCCTGCGGAGGATTTTACAGACTGCAGTGTACCTCCATCGAGGGTCAGTTTTGATCTCCATTCCACTGGGAGGAATTCGACGTGCGTTGCAAGGTTGGAGAAATACTTTTCTTCCACTTTTCTTGCAGTATCTCGCATCCTACAAAAACAGAAAGGAACACGTTCCTGTGAAGATCGCTGTTGGTGTTTGCAGCAAATAAACCAATGCATCCAGCAACCACACATTTCCTGCAGTGCTACTTTTCAATCCCCACGAATGTAGGTGATTGCCTAAAGCACTTCTTAAACTCTCGTGGAATGAAAAATTCTGTACGTTTCATGCTCAGAAGAGTTTACACTTATCAGACTATGGGTTTAGCATAATCCACCTAAATTCAATTCAAAGATACTTCTCAGTTCTGGTAGGTTTGGGGTAGAATGTGAAAATTAAGAATTAGAAAATCAGAAAATAGAAAATCAAGAATTTCACCACTGCCTTGAAATCTAGAACCTACTGAAATCAACCATTTAACCACTATATAAGGAAGACAGTTCAGTGCCTTTAAACACAAAAAAACCCCATTAAAAACATGGCTTAGAACATCAGAGTTTTATTTTAATTTTACATACTGAATTGCAAGGCTTGAGAGCTCTGAGGGTGAGAAATAGGGTCTCTTATTAAAGTGTTTTAACTTGCAGTGGCAGATGGAGAGGCTTTGAAAAGACTTTTTATTTCTGCAGCCTATCTGAACATGAACATTGATGCCCCTTTCTCAAGGGGGGAGAAAAAATTAAGATACCCAACCCCCAAAGCATATCTGACCCTTTCTGCTGTTTGAGGGAAAAGGAGAATAACAGTATGGTATATTCTTGTAAAAAATGCGACTTTACTTGTGTTGCATGAAAGATCCCTCAGCACAAAACGAAAACCAAGATATTAAATATCCATGCATTCCACCAAAATCATTCAGCACCCAAACTGAAAGTGTTCTATTTTCCTCCGTCTCTTTGACACGAATTTTGGCTCCCAGCAGTATAAGCATTTTTGAGGATGAGCACAACAAACTAAACAAAACCCAGGGGCAGCAGTGCTGGGTTTCCAGCAGCTGGTTCCCAGTTCCAAGCATCAAGTTTCTTTTATTTCGGAGTTTCAATCTTCTTTTTCTCCCTATTTTCAAAGCGACTCCCTTTAGTGATTGCTACAGCCAAAGGCACAATGGCATTAAACTCCCATTAGTTCTTCCATCAGTAAAAATGCTGTTTAGGAAGTTTAACCCCTGAGCTGAGGCACTTTCCTTGGATATATTAATGCTCCTCTGTTCTTCAGGAGAAATGAGACAGTTCAGGCTAAATCACTCCCGACACCTGGGACTGGAACTGCTTCAGCTGCTCCAGCACTATCCAGAAATCCTGTCTTGAGCATCAGCCCCCTTGAAAAGCAGGATGAGGCAGGAAGTGGTATAAAAATTACTGCCCTGAAATAAACATTTTTCTACAAAGACAATTATTTCTTCCTCTTTATCATATTTTTTTCCCCAGGAAAAGGAAAAGCTACTAAAAAAGCAGATCAATAATGTACCACATTTTTGAAGAAGGCAGTGAAAACACTTTTGTATAACCGACATTTTCTGATGAAGGAAGGGAAAAAGGGGGAAGGGGAAAAAGAAAGGGAAAGGGAAAAGAAAAGGGGAAAGGAAAGAAAAAAGGGAAAAAAAGGAAGAAAGGGAGAAAAAGGAAGTGGAGAGAAAAGGAGGAAGGGGAGAAAAAAAGGGTGAAAGGGAGAAAAAAGGGAGGGAGAGAGGAAAAAAAGGGGGGAAGGGGGGAAAAAAGTGGGAAAAAAGGAAGTAGCATCCTTTACACCCTTTCTTCCAAAGCAGTTACTGATGGCCTGACCAAAGAGCCAAGAAATGCAACTGGCTCAGCATCTCTATTTTTAAAGCCCGGTGTGATTGCACTCCTAATCTCCTGCATTCTTGTCCAAAGTTTTAAATAAAGCAGAATGTCCTCTCCATCATGGGGGGGGGGAGAAATCAGCAAGAGGATCTGCTTAAATCAGGGTTGATTTAAGGCCTGAGCTGACCTGAGCCCTTCCTGCCATCCCCCCACACAACAGTCCTCCGTGAGGACACTTAACGTGAGAGCCCAACTTCAGCCCAGGAAACGTCTCCATTATCGAGAAGATAAAAATTCATTGAATAGATTAACCTTCCTGGAGTTCCCCGAGTAACCAAAACAAAAAAAGAGAAGCCCACCTATTCTTTGGAAATGCTGACAATTCCTCGGTATTGCCAAGTCAGCTTCACTTTCTCTGAGTGAAGGAGGGAGAGAGTTAATTTTCTTTCCTGGTAGCTGGTGCAGGGCTGTGTTTTGGATTTAGGAAGAGCACGCTGTTGACAACACACCGGTATTTTGGTTGTTTTGGCTGTGCTTACCCCGAGTCAAGGTCTTTTCAGTGTTTCATGCTCTGCCAGTGAGGAGCTGCACAAGAAGCTGAGGGGAGAGAACACGGCCAGGACAGCTGACCCAGAGCTATTCCAATAGGGGTTTTATTCCATTATTATTATTATTATTATTATTATTATTATTATTATCCCCCAAAATGGGCAGGAGAGTGAGCAAGTGGCTTTGCAGTGCTCCGATTCAGGCTGGGGTTAAACCACAACACCGTGAGTTCAGAACCAGTTAAATTTAGCAGGAAATCAGCCAAGCAGCAAACTAAAGCTGCCTGACTTAAAAGCAGTGAAAGCATAGAAATATTGTGTGAATAAAGCACAGAATTCTACACAGCAATAGTTACTTCAGCTGAAGGAAAGGGTAAATAACCTGGTCCTGATAGCACAGGAAAAAAACCATTCAAACTGTTTATACATCAGTAACAGCTGGAAATATTATGGGAATAGCTATTAGACATCTCCATCTTCAAATTCAATAGCTTTCTTCTGCTTGAAAGGGTCCAAGTCTTATTAAAGCTACTCACAGACAAACTAACACGGGGGATTTTTTTTTTTTAAACTAAAAGTCTTCTTTCTAAAGCCAAATACAGGAGTTTGGAGAAAATAGTGCAGCCTTGCAATTCTGCCAAAGCTTTTGGGAAAAGCTTAGAGTCTCCACTCCTGAAAGCTGTGCCAGCTTTGTGTCATCCAAAATCCTGTGAAATGTAAAGCCTAATTTTACTCAGATCTGGAGGTTTCCCCTCATGTTGGGGGAGGCTGTCAGGACACGATCCAGCCTTTGGCAGAATAGTCCCAAACTTACAGAATCCCAGGATGGCTTGGGCTGGAGGGAACCTTAAAGATCATCCAGTTCCAACCCCCACCGTGGGCAGGGACACCTTCCACTGTCCCAGGTTGCTCCAAGCCCCATCCAACCTGGCCTTGGACACTTCCAGGGATCCAGGGGCAGCCACAGCTTCTCTGGGAAACTTGTGCCAGGGCTCCCCCACCCTCACAGGAAAGAATTTCTTCCACTATGCCACCTAACCCTGCCCTCTGTCAGTGGGAAGCCATTCCCCCTTGTTCTGTCACTTTGTCTCTTTTCCAAAGTCCCGCTCCAGCTCTCTTGGAGCCCCTTTAGGCCCTGGAAGGGACTTTAAGATCTTCCTGAAGCCTTCTCTTCTCCAGGCTGAACACTCCAGCTTCTTACCCTCCTCAGTACTAGGTTTTCCAAAAGCAGATGGGAAATAGGCCAAGAGGGAGGGAACCAGAGAAAGAAGCAGTGGTAAAAAGCAGGAACAAAACCAAACTCAAGGAGAAAATTGCCAGAGTTTGAATTAAACCCAAAAGGTCAAGAAGTCCATTAAACAAATACCACAAAAATAACCCTCCTCTCAAAATCATTCTCTTAGTTTTAGTTTATTCCTTGTGTGACCCCACTGAAAGAAGCAGCACTGGCCCTCAAAATCCAGCCACATGCAAAAATTTTTTCCAGGGGCAGTGGCCGCACTGGAGCTGCAGGGAGCCAAGAAGGGCTCATCCCAGCCTGGGAGCAGGGGAAGGTGACAAAGCAGACCACATCACTGTGCAGGTCTCGCCCAGCACCTGCTGCATCCCAGCCCAGGACACTGCTGGGATGACAGAGCTCCTGCTCTCAGGGCAATCCAACAGTCTGCAGGTGTGAAAAGCAAATTGCTCTGCACATGTTTTGCCCCTGTTGCTTTCTTCCTCTCCTCTGCTCCTTTCGCTGGTCACCTCCCGTTCTTTACGTACAGTTTCCGTTTCATCTTCAACTGACGTGCAGGTGCCAACAACAACCGCCAAACACACCAGCCACGACCCCCGGCCTGCTCGGCGGGACAGCACCTCTGCTCTTCTGCTACACAGCTCGAGGTAGATACACCTGAACAGACACCCTTTGCTCTCTGCAGAAGAATTCAGACACAAGCCATCACGAGCAGAGCACATCTCTGGGCTCCCCTGGCACAGAGATACCCACTGCAGGGCAGGGCCCTGCCCCACAGCTCATCCTGGTGGCACTCTGTGACCAACACAGCATCCCCTCCACCGAGTCACCCACACGGGACTCTGGGCCCAGCAGAATCACAGAATTACAGAATCATTCAGGTTGGAAAAGACTCTGAAGATCACCGAGTCCAACCATTCCCCAGCACTGCCGAGGACACCACTAACCCACGTCCCCAGGTGCCACATCTACACATCTTTTAAATCCCTCCAGGGATGGGGACTCCACCACCGCCCTGGGCAGCTCTGCCAGGGCTGGACAACTCTTTCCATGAAGGAATTTTCCCAGTATCTAACCTAAACCTCCCCTGCCACAACTTGAGGCCATTTCCCCTCATCCTCTCCCTTGTTCCCTGGGAGCAGGGAGCCCAACACCCCCAGCTACCCTTCCTGTCATGGAAGTTGTAGAGAGCGAGAAGGTCCCCTCTGAGCCTCCTTTTCTCAAGGCTGAGCCCTCCCAGCTCCCTCAGAGGCTCCCCATCAGGCTTGTCCTCCAGATCCTTCTAGTAAAGAGACAGATGCAATAACTTCAGTAACAGCAACATGACAGGAACCAGTAAGGAAAAAAGTACCTTACAAGTAAGCAAAAAGAAGAAAAAGAACACTACGGAAGAGAAAAATGGTCTTGTCTGCAATAAAACATCCAGTTACTCAGGAGATCTGCATTAACGTGCCTAATCATTGTCACAACACGACATTAAAACCTTCTGGTTTGGTTCTGTCCTACAGGTGATGAGCACTGCTGAGGAGAGACTTCTAATCTCCAACAGCTCTTAACACAACAGACCTCAATTCCAGCTGAAGACTAGATGCAAGACCGCCACAAGTAAATACTGTGGATGTTTGCAGGGACTCATAAAGCTCCTCTCATGTTTCAGTTTTCAGTTTTCTCATGTTTCACGTTTTCAGACCACTCATTGTGACCGACAGTCAGCAGAGAGCACAGACCTTTGCAGCGCAAGACTTTGACCCACATCCTGCTGCACACGTTGGGTTTGAGCAGAAACAACTTGTTTCCCAAGGCAGAGTGGAAGCATGGGAAGACACTCAAGGAAATATTCTTGTGAGAGTGAATATGCTTGAAGCAAAGCATTTTGCCCTGGAATCTGAAGAGTGTTCCTGTTGTGAATAGGGAAGGCAAGCCCAGGCCTCACTGAGGACAGGTCATTAAGGAACCTTAAAGCACATCTTCCTCCAGCCCCAAACCCTTTTTGCCCTGCCCTAAGGAAAACAGCACCTCCACACCCAGGAGTAGGTGGTTTTAAGGGTTGTTGCCACTGCACTCATGGACCAGCCTGACACTCACCTTACAGGCTCGATGCCCTCAGACCTGTCTCCTCACAGGACACTCCAAACAAAAGCCTCTGTCAGCAGAACAACTCCTCCTAAGCTTCCTGATGGCTGAGATCTGAAAAACAACTGGGTGGACACTGAGGTTTTCCCCCTGAGGTCACTGAGAGCTCTACAGAGTAAAGGGCACTTGCAAGCTGAGTCCTGGTCCTGGGGCTTGCCTGGATGCAAACGCTGTGCTGGGTGAGTGGCCATACACCACAAAGTGGATTCACGCATAAAACTGCCCTTTCCCCTTCCTCCCTCCGGCTCCCAGCTCACACCAGGCTGCACAAGCAACTCTCCAGATCTCTACAAACTATCTCTACCACCACACACACTGCAAAACTTCTCTATGGAATTAGTGCTGAGTTGATCAAAACAAATCCTTATTTATCTGCTGCACACAACTGAGGGCTGGAGCGATGAAGTGCATTCTCTCACATGCCACAGTAAACAAAAACATCCCAGGAATGGACTCATTTTCACATACATTTTGGAAACCACAGGTTACATTCTGCCCAGTGCAGAAGGGAGCAGGAAAGGCAATTGTCTCAAGGAAAATCACCCTTGCATTATTGCATAATCAACAAAATTCCGTGACACTCGTGCCTCAGCACTTCTTTCTCACATAACATGTCACCTCAACAGCTCCATTAAGAACTCCAGGATGCAGACTGTGGAAAAGCCACTGTCAGAACAGCCTTGTACAAACCCAGCACAAAGTTTCCTCCACAGAGAAGCGCTGTGATCCAGCCTGCACGTGTTTTCACTCGTAGGACACCTTCTGCCCATCACAGGTCAAACTGCTTTAGGGAAGTGTCTGTTATTAGCATGTGCCTTTTGTTCCTCAGCAAAAAAAAACGGTGTCGTTGTATAAATGAAATATCACCCATCTTGGAAAAAAGGAAATCAATCGAACACAAATAAAGTTTCTACATCACAGCAACCTGCAGCTACTGCACAAGCCTGGTCTTTGCCAGCATCACACAGTTACGTGGCCTACTGAGAACCAGCGTGTGCCAACAACAAAACTGTTCCCCAAAGCTGAAGGTCAGAAACCCAAAACCCAGCAATGCCTCACTGCTCCATTCCTTGAGGCCCCACAGGCCAAAGTCTCAAGGTTCAGTAGAACACATCACACATCCACGATGGATGAGACCACACAGACCAACACAGCCAGCCCTGGAGGAAGACCAGTGTGGGTGAGCCCTGGCAGCCACCAGCCCACCACGGCCACAGGCAGTCCTGGGAACTTGACTTCCCCCCAGCCTTTCTTTGCTGCCCCAAGGATTTGAAGATGAAAGGCACCTCTACCAGGAATGCCACCCCACCAGTGGCCGAGCAGACAGGCCAACTTCCCAGCAGAGACCCCCAGGAGAAGGGACACCAAAAGCTGTGCTAAACCCAAGGTCTGAGGAGCAGAAGCCAGGTTCAGCCACGCTGCCTCATTTCCCCCATAATGCAGCACTGTAACACACACCAATGTCACTGCTGCTTGGTGAAACACATCCCTTATGTCTTGCCCTCTGAAATTCTAGGAATTAACTTTCAAAAATATAAGCACAAACATATCAAGAAATCAGCCATTATGTAAACCCCCTACAAACTGACTGCAGCCTCACCATGACCCTGCCATTCCATTTCCCTTTCCAACAGGAACGTTACTGCAAACACTCCTATATAGTAACACTGGCTGCTCGACTTACCAAACTACCTGTAACAGTGGCCTGCTACAAACTCCCACCTGCAATCAACAGACCCGTCAGGAATTTTTAATTTTGTAACTCATCCTCCAAAAGCCACAGGACTCAGAGCAGCTCCACTCCCTGGCACCGGGACCACAGTGGGATGAGGAGAGCAGGGATGTCACACACACTGGGGACAGGTGTGCTGGTTTCACTTGGGATACAGTTAGTTTTCTTCACAGTCACTAGTACAGGGCTACTTTCTGTTCTCTGAACACTTGTTTCCTTTGAAAGACACTGAGATCCCACCTTCAGCTGCTGTCCGCTGGTCCAGCTGCACTGCAGTTGGCTGTACCAATCCCCATCCATTAAACCTGGGTCCCTACATCTTCCCTTCCCTGCTGTGTACACAGACCCTTCCAGGACCTTCCCCTGGCTGCAGAGGGTGTGGCAGGACAGCAGTGTCCAGTCTCAGCAGGGAGATGCTCCTGGCAGCACCTCAGAGGCTCCCAAAACTCAACCCCTAGGTGCCTACAGAGAGCACCCTCACCAAATTTCCATCACCACATCCTGAATATGCCTGTTTTCAGAATGCAAGCTGTGGATGCGCAGAGGAAGGAGAAGGACCTGCCCAAGGGGCTAAAAGTGTCTGTAGATACTCCCTGGGCACACCTAAAAACGTCCAAGGAATCTCGCTGTATGAAGAACTGCCGCGCTGGTCTGTGATCTCACACCCCACGATTTCAGCAGTGTAAAGCTGCACCTCAGGCCAATCTTTCTCACTCCTGTTTTCTTCGGAAGGATAATTTCCAGTTTCTGTGGATAGATCCAGAGTGAACCTCCAGACCCTGTGACATTTGAGTCAAGAACTGGAGAAGAAGCAGAGCTTTCTCCACTGCTAAAGGAGTTCAGGTGGTTTTCCTGTGAACAGGTAACAAAATGGGTTTGGATTTCAAGCTGGAGAGGCACATCTGCACTGACATTGGCAAGGGTGGGTTTGCAAATAATCAAGCTCTGAAGAGGCGAAATGTGTTTCAATCACTTACTGAAATCAAATGATGCCTTTGCCATCCTGTACCCCAGTCTGAGGGCTCACTTACACCCAGCCATGGCAGTGATTTTACTGTACACAACCCTCTGGGTTAAACATCTACATGGGAGGTCCCACCAGTCCAAGTTTTAGTGTTCCAGTTACTGAGGCTGCATAAATACTTTAAACCAAACCAGCTGATGGCTGTCAGAGCTGCTCTGCCAAGGCAACATCAGTAAATTTGTACAGCAATAGTCACTTGTACATGTGTGTGCTTATACATCCGTGTGTGTATTTATACACATAAGTACAACTCTAACTACTGCCTGTGTTTGACTTGCTTTAATTGCGCCATCCATTTATATAACCATTTATATAACTTACTTTTGAAATCTGAGGTAACTTATCACTGGAATTTGCATGAGCATGCTCAGATCTCGCTAAAAATACTGATCAATGGTTGGCTCTCATTTTCAGTCACAGTGCCACTTGCATGTGTTCTTTACTTATATATATAAACACACAGAAATCCTGATAGTACCCTGATGTTACCTTTTCATGCTCTGTTTTGCAAGGCAAACATTCCGAGCCTACAGTAACGTTCACAGGGGACGCTCCAAAATGAGCTGACGGTATCAAAAGGAGGGAAGAAGGAATGGGAATGATTTTCAGTGTCATGTTTACAAAGAACTTACTATATTAAACCTAACAACAACACAATTACAGAATGATGAATTATTAACAGAACCTCCAAACCATTCTTGATTGTTCCTGTTGTTGAGCTGCATGACCTGCTCTAGTATCTTTATCTCATTTTAGCACTTCGAATACATTTTTCAAAAGATTAACATCAAATTTCAAATGACCTAATTACAGCTTTATCACATTTTATTTCTCTTTCAAGATGTACATTGGCTTTACATGTCTCCATGTACACCCATGCTGCACTCTGCATGTCCTTGCCATGCCGTTCTCCAGCCAGCTCACCTCCAGGATAACCCATCCATGTGGCACTACAGGATCCTCCTGCCCACAGAGTGCTCAGCACTGTCCCATTGCTGAAAACAACCACTGCTTCATCTTCACCTTTGATACAGCACATGGCAGCTGTGTCTGGGAATGACGGATAACATACTTGATAGAGGAAAACAAAGCAAACCTGCACGTTTAGGCATAAACCACACGGGTGTCCCAGGAGACCAGGCACTGGACTGGTGTGAAATGGTGTCCTTTATGTCCGTGGACTCATAATGACTTGCTCCACCTGCTAATTCCACCCTGACTGGACACACTTTACCAGCTAACTGGTACCACTGGTCTCCCTCATGCTCTCCAAAGGGACTACTTTCCCTTTCACAAGCTGTATGATGGAACAGATTGACGACAACAGATTGGACAACATGGTTTGACGCTGGGGCCCCTTTTCTCCCTCTTGCCTCCAGCAGAACCTCTATTTACTGAATCAGGTCCCAGGGCTCTGCTGGTGAGCAGATTCCTGCTGTGGACTGTGTGGTTTGGAGTTTGTCACTGTTCATCAGCAATTACAGAGCACAAACCTACACACCACAGCAACACCTGTCATGGGAGGTTGTTCCTTACAGCTTTCACAACAGCATCTCCTCGAGGACACCACAGACATCTCCTGCAAAGCCTTGCAATAACTGGCAGCCCATCAGGTGCTACAGCAGTACAAGCTCTGGGAAAGGTCATAGGCCATTCCTAGAAAACGAATTCACTCCAAATTAACATTATGTTTTACAAAACTGTTCTTTAAGCCCTATTTTCGGATGAGCCTGGCTCAGCGAACACACAGCATCAGTCTCACGACACAGAGGTGAACTGGAGCTTCCTCCTGTGAGAAACACAGCATGACTGGATTGGGCCCCAGCACTGGGAATTTCCAAGGAGGGAAGGGAGGTTCATGCTCATTCTAACCAATGGAGACATGGTGGGATTTACAGAACTGTTCAGGGTAGGACAATCTGACCAAGAGCCAGAAGGAATCTCTGGCCTGGTAGCTCCTGGAATGGAAGCAGGGCAATACAAACACCTTTGAGTAACATGGCTGAAGTGTGAACAACCTCCCAGTGCAGCACACCAGCATTCCAGAAGGTAAATCTGCCCAAACTGGAACGTGAACTAAAGCAAACAACAGCAGGAAGAACACAGGGGTCTTCAAGGTTCGGGGCAAGGCACCTGGGAGCCCATGGAAGGAAGAGTTCGTAAGCTCAGCAAGTATCAGAATTGGATGTAACCAGACATTTTAAATGGAACCAAGCTCCCAGCTTCTTTTCTGGGAAACACGTGGCATCCTGCCTGGGATGGCAGCAGCCCTGCCTGGCAGCCAAGACCAACGCTCCCAGTGCCAGGAGCCATCAGCACTTCCCTGCTTACACCTTTAACATTTCCCTGTTTAAAAATACAACAACCAAACTCACAAACTTTAATCCAGCTGAGGAGGATAAATAAAATAGTATCTCAGTGAAGCTCTAAGTGCTCTTGAAAAAGGACTTTTCACCTCTCAGTCCCCAGTGGGACAGTTTGGACTCCTATGGTCTTATTCTGGCAGATGAGGTGCCTTTGAGATGAGGTTTTTCTTCCCCCTCCTTATCCAAGCTTTTATGTGGGTTTGTGCCATTTCAAAGCACAACACATTTAAAAGTTTAAAAAGTAAATTTGAAATCAAATGGAAGCAGTAACAAAGTAACTTGTCCAAAGCTGATTTCCTTCAGTTTCAGATGATGTCATTACCGGTGAATAATAATGCAGACATGAATTTGCTGCCAACAGGAAACACTGTAGAATGGAATGGAATGGAATGGAATGGAATGGAATGGAATGGAATGGAATGGAATGGAATGGAATGGAATGGAATGGAATATCCCTTTGGTCAGTTGGGGTCACCTACCCTGGATATGTCTCCTCCCAACTGCTCATGCACTTCCAACTTGCTTGCCAGCAGAGCAATACAGAAAGCAGAAAAGGCCTTGGCTCTGTGCAAGCACTGCTCAGCAATAACAAAATCATTTCTAAATTATCAGCACTGTGTTCAGCACAAATCCAAAACATAGCCCTGTACCAGCCACCGTGAAGAAACTCCTCTAGCCAAAATCTCCCGGAAGACTTCCTAATCCTATAGTGATTTATCTCTCTAGTGTCTCATAACAGAGTTATCCCTGAAAGGCTTATCCAGTTGCCTTTTTAAACCCTGAAACTTGCTGCATCCAGAATGGAAAAGAAATCAGCAGGTCTCTTGCCTACCACTTGAAGAACCATCTCCTTTTTTTTTTTCTTTTGAATCTGGCTGCCCACAGTATTGTTTGGTGGAGGAGACTACAAACAATGGATCCGTTCTCTCCATATGTGCATCAAGGCTGTGTACTGTCTATTGCCTATTCTTTGTTCTTCAGGATGAGGAAGGAATCTCTGACTCTTTGGACCTTGCCCTCACCCCAGGCTCTGCCTGACTGCCCACCTAGCCAACTGCTAACATGGTTAAGGTGTAACTTGAGATCATGCTGCTGTGGAAATATCAGGGGGAGAAAGAGCCAGAAGAGGACTCATCAAAGACTCCTTCCTTCACTAGGAAGGTGAACATAAGCTCAGAGCCTTTCTTTTAGAACTGCCCCAGGCTACTTTGCAGGGGTGTCTGTGCCCAGTCATGATCATGACTCTGCCTTGCTGGCTTCATTTGCTGACTTGACCTGTCTTGTCACTACAGGTTTGCTTGAGGATCACTGGACTGTTGTTCACCCTAGTTATTGTCACCAAACCTGCTTAGCTCTTCTGGGACCACATCCTGTTAGAGAGAAGCCTGCTCCCAAATTCTGCATCTCCAACAAGGCCTTCACTGTTGGTTAGTAGAAGATTGAGGAGCACATTCTCCTTCCTACTCTTGGAAGTTCTACTCCATGCCTGTTCCTTCCTCCTTATACTATGATGTTGAGCTTCTTTAGAAGACTTTGCTGACGTATAGTTTCCTTCTGGAAGTCCATGCAGCCTATAATGTCTGTAAAAAATTGTCCATTAACCCATATATTCACTGGATGTGGTGAATTGAAGGAGTCTCCCTGAGCCATGTAGGGAAAAAGGGACTTTGTAAAAGCTCAATTTTTTATAAAACTGCAGAATGGCCAAAGTTCTTATTCCAGCCCTGACAGAAAATTAGCCTATGGTGACTTCTCAAGACGTGCATCAATTTGTCAATCTCTGTACTCCCTTTTGATTTCACACTTCTTTTCTCAGAGATACATTTCACCCAAACCGCACACTGTTTGGGGGAAAGGCAAAGTTATGTAGCATTGTTTTGATGGCAAAAGCAGTTTTAGCTGGGAAGCTGAATAAATTGTTACAGTGATCACACCTGGCTCTAGAAGTCTTGATTGCCTTAGAGTTAATAAATATGTGGAATATACATCAGGAATCTTCTCTTGCAATTTTATAAACAGTGTTCCATTAACAGTAGTTGCAGAGTAACTAGAAAATATTTCCACTCATAACTCACTGAGTAATTTTGTTGTCTTTCTCTGATTATGAGAAAGTCTTCATAATACTGAAATGAGAACAAAATTATAGATATGATGTACATGTTCTTCCACTCTTTTTAACAATGTTTGTTTGCTTTTAGTTTTATTATCATTATTGAGCTTCCCCCTTGCCACACCCACCTCAAAAATACCAGCCAGTTGGGGCTAATCATTTCATGTAGGGCTACAGATCCAAAGCTTTAAATCTATGACAGCTGGTATAATGTATGCGCTGTTATGAAAGTTTAAACAAAACAGATTTTCAGCTCCAGAGAACAAAATTTTAGCGTGATGTTACACAGAAACAAATTGATAAATTATCTCTAAAGCATAGTCGTATCTCTAAAATATCTCTAACTCCTGCCTGAATGTGTGTTTACCGGAAATAATCACACAGAACTGCAAAATAGAAAACCTGACTTATGTAGCTATATAATTCTGTACAAGGATATTTTTTATAATCATGTTATGAAATACTGCATTAGCTCAGATACGCCCATCTGAATAAATTTTACAGCATTGGAATTGTGTGCTCCGCTCACTTGTGTTACTGCAAAGAACTGTCCACAGTTGATAAAGTTCTTAGATATAGAGAATAGCATCACCTCACCAATTTACCATTGGCATAGGTAAGTTATGAAATTACCAGAGAAGCCCTAATTTACAAAGGTTGGATATTATTGGCCCGTAGATAATCCCGTGCCAGACCAGCTGGATACCTGAATGAGGCTGTGACCCTGTGGGAAACCATCACTCAAGCAGGCTCCTGGAGGACCCATGGAAAGATGAACCCACACTGGAGCAGGCTTGCTGGCAGGTCTTGTGATCCTGTGGGGGACCATGTTGTAGCAGCCTGTTCCTGAGGGACTGCACCCTTGGAAGGGACTTGTGCTGGAGCAGTTAATGAAGAACTGTATCCCATGGGAAGGATCTACATTGGAGAAGTTCATGGAAGACTGTCTCCCATGGGAGGGACTCAATGGTGGAGCAGGGGAAGAGTGTGAGGAGTCCTCCCTCTGAGGAGAAAGGAGAGACAGAGGCAATGTGTGATGAACTGACTGCAGCCCCCATTGCCCAACCGCTTCCACTGCTGAAGGAAGGTGGTAGTTTTTGTTTCTCATTATCCTACTCTATCATGATTGGCCGTAAATTAAACTGATTTCCCAAAGTGAAGCTTCTGTGATGGTTACCAGCAAGTGCTCTCTCCCCCTCCTTATCTCGAGCAGTGAGTTTTACAGTATATTTTCCCCCTCTCTGTCCAGATGAGAAAGGTAGTGATGGAGCAGTTCTGGTGGGCAGTGGTATCCACCTGTGTTCGTATGTAGACACATGCACGAAAAGTTGTCCTGCTCCAGAGACTGTCAATTTCTTCTTCAGACCCCTGAGTTCATCAGCCCTCCCTCCTGTCATTTAGTTGCTTGAGCACATGTACAGTTACAGAAAGAACAACAAGTGATTCTGAATTGAAATTTTTGCGTGAAGAAAGCTAGAAACCTGAGTGTAGGTGATAGTCCTAACCACAGGAGCTGCTGTTAAGCTAAGACTCTAATCCTTGGCTCCTGCCTGTTCCTGGCCATGCACTGGCTGATGCAAATCCTGACTCTGGTCCTCAGGTTGACTTCCCAGCTTCAGTTCAGACCTGCCTTGTCACCATGGATTTGCTTGGTTATGGCTGAGCTGTGTGTGATCCTAGTTAGAATCACCGGACCTGATCCTGATCCTCACCTTGAGGCCATGACTTCATGGCTTGCCCTCAGACCTGCAATACCACTAGGGACCTAGCTGATGATATGGGCTCCAGGCTGACTCCAGCTGTCAGTCCCCAGGCCTTGTCTTGTGCTTGTAGAAGCTGGCCCTTGCTGCTCCCTGACAGTCTGTTCTTCATACCTAATCTTCCTTTTCTTGCCCAGTCCATAAATTGTCTCAAAAAAGTTTAGCTTATGAATAGTGGAATGGTTTATTGACAGATTGAAATAAAGCCTCATTGCTGCTATTCTAGGCTCATCGGTCAGATCCTTGTGCTTGAAAGACTGATCTTGGTGGTGAGTTATTCAGCATCCCTGAGGAGACATGTCATGTACTATTACAGGCTCAGACGTGAGCTCTCTGGAGAGGGGTTTCTGAAATTTGAGTATTCAAGACAGGAGCGTCTAACAGTAATAAGCACAAGGCACTGTTTCCAGGCACATTTGCAAGTATGCTAGGCAATCCCAACAACTACTAATTTCAAATATTCTGGATATATTCATGTGCAATCCTCCCAGAGAAGGAGATTACTACAGAATTCCTCCTTGGTCCAGCTGACAGTATTTTTTTTAGCGCTTGGTGGTGTGACCAGAACAGCATATACAATGGTGGAGTTCTAAACGCCAAATTTTTGAAGGAGTCTATCAAATGCAGAGGTTTACCAGTGCAGAGTAATGAGGCACAACCCTGTTTATTACACTGTCACCTAAAAATACTGCTGAACTTGAAAGAGTTCCAAGGGCAAGAAGTGTGCGTAACTTGTGGGAGCTGGTGGAGTAAGTCAGACCTTGAACTTCATCTCCCGGCTCTTGCACGTGGCTCAGAGAAAAGCACTGAATCTTCAGCTGGTGTGGATAATAACACAAGGAAAATGAAGTTGACTTACAGTTTTAAAATAACATTTTATTGAAATGTTGGCAAATGAACAGAAACAGGAAGAACTTTTAAAAACTATGATAAACAACACCCTGTGAGGCAATGAGAAGAAGCAGTGTTTGTTCACATGCCAGCAGAATCTGCCTTTGACTTTTCCATCGATAGTCATATTAAGATTATTTTAATTCAGAACTGGCCACTGAAGGAGATAATGGGAATAAAAATACACTTTTTTTTTTTATTATTCATCTTACAGTCTCAAAACGAAGAATACGAAGATGTTTGCTGCTGAGAAAGAGTGCCTCAGTCATGCATGCTAGGCAGTGTTTTACCTCTCTGTATTTATGGTTTTTGAGAGGAGAGAGAAAGATAGCAAGAAAACCACTGAAATAGGCAAAGTCTTTCATGGTATTAGTTTTCCAAAAACTACTCCCAGCAGAGAAAGCACATAAAGGCACATAAAGCTTCTGGCTGCATCTCATAATCACTGTGATTATTTGCATTCTTAAATAAACTTTTACAAGTTTCAGCCATGGTTTTATTACTGATTTTATTTTTTATAATTGTTTTTCCCTTTTAATTGCATTCTGTACCATAAAGCTGAAGAAATCCATAAGCATTTCTCCTTATATCTTAGTGGCTATGTTTCTTTCTGTTACCACATCCCTTTGTCTTGCCACATTCTCTCCCACCTCCATCCAGAATACAGGTTACTTTCTGTCTTCTCCTGCCTGGTAAGTGTTACATGTTTTTGCTTGATATTACTCAAAATAAAGCTTCTGTTCAATTAAGAGTGTATGACAGGATACACTTTTCATTTACTGTATTTAACAGGGGACTTCCAGCATTACATTCATTGTAGGGCAGTCAGATTTCGTTTGTCAGTTATGGTACAGAAGTTATTCTGGGGAAGTCCACCACAGAAGCAGTGATAAGAAATAATAAACCATGTCAAACTCATACAGAAAAGGGTCTAATAAAATGTGACTTAAAAGAGTTTATATGGAATCTATTTTCACCTTAAGCTTGATGGGCTGACAGTAATGATTACATGTACTTGAGTGAAGAAAGGTTCCAAAGGGTATACTGTTATTCCATCTTGCTATTTGAAATACAGTTGGAAGGGAGAAAAGATCACATATTTATGGATTTGTAAATAAAGTGAGTGGTTTCTTTTTACCAGTGCAGTCTTTTCCTGCAATTAATCTGTGATCTTCAGTGTAAAATTGAAATTTGATGTAGTTGCAAAGCAGAAGGCTTTCGGCACACATCGATTGCAAAATTCTGGGCAATGCTATCTAAATTTTAACAATACTGCCCACAGAAACAAAGTTATGTGTGAAATTGCATACAAAACCTCACCTTTAAATATTTCCCCCCTTTGGACTTTGGAGCCTCAATCTGCTTATACTTGAGAGACTATAGTTACAAAGAAGGTTGTGGTTAAGACAGAGAAATGTCTCTCCATATCGCAGGAAAGGAAGGATCATCTGTGTCAGCACTGGCAGTTGGAAAGTACAGCAGAAGCTGAAAATTCAGTGTCTTCTGCTCTGGAGGAGATTCGTCTCCTTCCCTCTTTCTACCTTTTCTTCAGTTGCATATATATTTATCTAGTTCCCATCTGATGCACAGACTCTCTCTTCCTCCTCCTTAGAAATCCTGAATGTCTTCTGCCCCATGCTGCATTACACTTGTGGAAATTTATTATGTAGAGGGGACCTGAAAATGTTCAGGTCATTACTCTAGGTTTTTATTTTTCCTGGAAAGAGGCTGAGGGCCAAAGCTGAAGCACTTTCCATTCCTGAGAAATACCTATTTAGAATGGTAGGAAGGAAGCAATGGAGGACTGAAGCTACTCTTGTCTGTACATGCTCCTTACTACTCTCAGTATACTCTCCAAATGATCAGTCCTGCAGAAGCAGTGAGGTTATGTGGTCATCTATTTCCTTCTCAGCTGAACATTTTTCTATCCGTTTTGAGGACTTCCTTTAGGTGGCTGAGGAAAAACAAAGTTAGCTTCTCTTTCTTTGAAAAATATTTTTATTTTTGGAGGACAGGTAATACTATATTTTAAAAGATAGTATTACATATAAATACTATATTTTAAAGGAATTATAGCTCTTATTTGATTCTTTTTTTGCTAGAAATCTCAGTGCCTTCTAGTAACTTGCATCCTTGAAACCAGCATATCATTATAGTGCTCTGATTTATACATTGAACTTTTCACTGGGCTAGCTTTCATTCCCCATGAATATCCATTTGTTTCATGATGATATATGTTTTCCTTTGTCTGTGCTTTCAAGAGCCTACGGTAAAACCACAGTGTCTTGGAACCACCTTTGCTTCCTCTCGTGAGTGAGGCTCAGGACTTAGTTGCCTGTCTCAAACACTCTCAAGGCCACAGAAGGAACTTGCCATAAGACAAGCCACCACAGCATTGGGGAAATGCTGTTATTATGCATGCTGACATCAATTGTCTGTAGCTGCCTGTAACTGTATCTTTCAGGTTTTTCCTTTCACAGCTCAACCAGTTAAAAATAGGTTGACCACCTTGGTTGGGAATGGATTTGTGGGGAGAGAGAATGTGTCCAACCACAGTCATGACCCTAAAAGACCCTAGCATTGTATTATCTCTTATCTTGTTTCAATTTCTTCCAGACTTTTCTGTGATGAGGAATGTAGGGTAAAGTGCGGTAAAAAGCTCCTCAAATCAGACCTTCATGACCAAAACACAACTTCAAATTCATGCTCATATCATCATTTGTTTCTGAATTTTTATTTCTGTCTCCCAGCTTCAGCCTGCAACACCTCGTTTAATCACCAGATCCCTCTCTGAAATTAAAGGAAGAAGAAGCTAGACTCATCTCTTTACTTTGCTAAGAATATCATTTGGAGCATACTTCATATTCAGGGCAGATGCCGTTTTCATTTTATTTAAAACCAGCAGGCAGCTAAAGGCCGCACTTTCCTTCCTGACCTTCTGCTGAAAAAGGCTGTTCTCCAGGGGACTTCAGAAAGGAAGGCAAAGTTTTTCAAGATATCTCTTGGTATCAGCAGACCTATAATATTAAGTATGATTCCTCACAACAAATTGATAAAACCTGGTAATTTACATCTTTTAATGTTCTCTTATATTTCTAGTTTGTCATTCTGTATCTGTAACGTTTAAGAATGTAAGCTCTGTTTTCAGCTGACATTTCATAATTCACGTGTGTATGAACATCTGAAATCCCAAAAGAAAGGAAAGAGATTAGAAAAGCATTAAATGAAATTCCAGTGGGCCTGAGCTAATATTTATTCAGTCTCCATGACCTTAACACTTTGTACAATGCCTTCCTACGTTATCTCTGCTCTGCACTTCACATTACAATCCATAAGAGCCAGAGGATGAACTTCATTTTGCTTGTGGCAAATACTGGCATAGTCACAAGGTATATGTGGTATCTGGCTTATCAACAGACAGCAGGCAGGGCCAGGATCAACACCTACAAATATGTCCCATGGTATCAAGAGAAATAATACTTGATAATGTTTTCAAAGATGGTTTCAAATGAGTACTGGCATTCTTTCCCTGAGACAACAAACCATAGATCTTAAATATGTTTTCAACAAGTTTCATTTAGAATATTGAAAGATAGTAAGCTCAAAATATACAGACAGAATAACTATACAGTTGACTAAATATCCATGCATCAGTGGCATAAGAGAACCTATTATAACTATTTACACTGGACATGTTACTAAAGTCAACAAAAACAATTTGTAAATAAAAACACAGTACATATTTGGTGCTTTAGATTACTTCTGTGGGATATTACTTATATATTACATGGTTTATAAGTCCCTTCCTTCTCTGTCTGAAGGGGTTGCCATTAAAAAATCAACATTTGCCCACAGATGAAGCAGGTTGCAGTGGCTCATTTCAATAAATTTTCTTTTTGGGTTGGAAAAGAAAAACGTTTCTGTATCTTGCAGCTTCCAGATTGTTACCTTTGATAATTGCTGATAGGGTCTAATTTGTGGATTTCATACTGAAAAAGAAATAGTGAATGACTCCTGAACATCTGATCCTCTTGGATCATAACTATGGATATTCATGGCCAGTTGCTGAAGTATGGTTAACAGATTAGGCAACAGAGCTCTTAATGTCATGCCTTAGATTTTACTCTTTTTTTCAACTTCTTCTGAAAGGAAGAGCAAAATGGATGAGTAGGATGTTAGAAATGGACATAAATTGATGGTCTTTCAAACAAAATATAATGTGTGTAGATCTGAATTTCGTTCCTGGATTACCCACAGACTTCCATAGAACCCTTGAGCATCTTTTAAAGTAACTATGTTTTCCATCACTCAGTGTTTCGGAACATTTACCTAGAACACAAGGAGCATTATGGCACTGAATTTTCATATGTTTTTCCCTTAAAGAGGTACTTCTAAACAAGCATAAATGAATATAGAACTTTTATGGATCTCAAAAGATAATAGAGGAGTGATCAGTAAAGCATACAGTTCTGATTTTCCACATTTGTGCTGCATGGGTTTTATTGAATATGAAGAAAGTTTCAAAATATGAGTGGCTTGGCCCAGCCTATATTTTGGAAGTCACCTGGTCCTAAAAGAGAGAAAATTTTAAAATATTTGATATTTAGCATAAATTAACCAATTCTTATAATGCCATTAGTTTAAACTACTTAAAGGTGTATATGAAGGTGGAGAGGGAAGGTACTTTGATTACAAATTCAGTTTCACTCCTCCTTCTGCTTCTGCTTCTGCTTCTACTTCTGCTTCTGCTTCTGCTTCTGCTTCTCTTTCTCCTTCTCCTTCTTTTTTTGATCATCATGCTTTAGCACTGGCTGATGCCTCTCCATTTATTTTGAATGAGGTAGAACAGTGTTACTTAACTGGCACTTTCTTTTTTTGTTCCTTATTTCCTGCACAGCATTGAAGCAAAACACACAGAGATGGGAATTTTTTTCCCCCTTAATAACATTACGCCACTTGTGATTAACTGTTGATATTTATTTAAGTGATATTTTAGTAATGTTACTGCTGAATGTCAAAAAGTAGTCAAATCTGAGTCATACATTATGTGGTAAGCTCATCTGTAGCTCTGTCATCCACAATGAATTCATGCCATTACGTCTCATTTCAACAGCGGACTTCTTTTCTCTGCAAATACAAGGTCATTAAGTAGTCAGATATCTGCAACCTAGTACTTCTGATGAAATTAAAGATCCAACAGTTTCACTACAGTAATAATAAATAACTTATTCAATTTTACAGTAGGATGGATAGGTGCCTTTCAATGAAGGACTTGAACAAGGCTGAAACCTAAATATCTTTTTTCTACTGAAGAGTATATCTCATTCATTTGAAATATTAAATGCTAGGTTTGCTATCAGGATTTTTTTTTTGTTATATCTCTGAATGCAGACAGCCACAAAAACTAGCTATTTGCTTCTATTTTGTCTCTGCTTACAAATTAAAACAGTTTTTTTAGAAGAAACTACTCAGATTATCCTAATGAGAAAGAAGTGGCTGAATTTCATCCCTGAGCTCATCACTGAATTGTCCTGTAGACAAAGCAATGAGGTGAATCCTACTGCGATGTTGAGTGAAGGTGCTCTACTGCCCTGAGTAGGAAAGCTGGTACTCAGGAGTTCTCAGGCCAAACTAGAGATCAAGTCTAAATACCAGGCCAACATGGAGCAGGCAAGTAATTTTCTCCTTTAGACCAACGTGAATCTTAGACAAAGGCCAGGACAAATGAAGATGTGCATTGTGAGATAAAGCCATTCAGATCCAAATTCACTATATAACAGTTACATGGTGCTCCCTTCTCTGTGAGTGAGTTACATTATACTAGAACAACAATTATAACTGGGTCTGCTGCCACCTAATATCCATATGTGCTACTTAAAGAGAATTTAGAAAAAGGATTCTCTTTTTTTCTTTCTTCCTTTCTTTGGCTCTGTTAATTACTTAGCAACTGAGCTTGTGGCATTGCAGAAAATGAGGTCTAAAGGAAAACACCCTGTACTTATTTTAACAGTTTATAAATGTTGCTTTTTAATATTAACACTCTTAAAAGCTCTTTCCCCCTCGCCCCCACTCCCCCCAAATAAAAGTACATATTTAAGCCCTATGTGTTTCTTTAAGAGTAAAAGTTCATTAGAATCAATGTCCCCTAGTTCCTCTTCATCACCTTTTTATTCCTAAATCTCCTACATCGCTCCACTCTTACTGTGGATCAAGGACAATATGGAAACCTATAAAGTAAACACAAACCTGAAGCACTTCATAAGCAGATACTGTCAAAAAATCCTGAGCTTAATCTCTTGTATTTTGATTTTCTGCACACTATCATGGTTGAAGTCTTTGACATACTAGTACTGAGAAAATCTTTTACCGGTGTCTCAAAGTCTCAGCTGTAAATGGTCCCAGGTGGAAAGAATAACTGAGTTATAGCCTCATTTGCCTCTTCTCAATGCTTGCTGCAGAGAAAGAGTGCTAAATGGGGCTAGCAAATTTGCTTCAGGGGAACTAATTGTGGCTTTCCAGTACCCAAACAGAGCCTACAAGAAAGATGGAGACAAGCTGTTTACCAGAACACGTAGTGACATAAAAAGGGGTAATGACTTCAAACTGAAAGAGAGTAAGTTTAGATTAGATACCAGGAAAAAATTCTTTACTTTGAGGCTGGTGAAGCACAGGAACAGAAACTGTGGATGTCCCATGTTTAAGGTCAGATGGAATGGGGCTCTCAGCAATTTGGTCTAGTGGAAGGTGTCCCTGCCCATGGCAGACAGGTTGGAACTAGATGATATTTTAGGTATTTTCCAACCCAGAACATTTTATGATTCCATGATTCTATGATTCTGATATAAAAATTAATCTGCTGCCTGGTGTTAGGAGAGATCATTGCAGAAAGGCTACTTCTACTACAAACTTCAGTCCCCTTGCCTAGCGTTTCTGCTGCTGCCGAGTGTCACAGCCTGGCTCCATCTGAATACATCCACATTACTAAATAACACATGATAAATTCAACTCTGTAGGTGTAAGACTTTTGAATGGCCAATCCTCGGTTTACAAAGCTCCTGATTTGTCCTTCCAAAAAACAGCAACTGTGTTCAATTATCCTTTGGAAATGGAGTCTGTCAGGTATTATCCATTGAACACTCTTTGGCAGAGTGATAACTTCCACAAAGCAAACAGGTGTGAAAGAGCAAGCTAACAAAGGGATGCAAAAGATCACCAGTCAATTGCCTAGCTTTCAATGTTGACCTTTTTAATTTCCCTGTATAAGTGCACCCACTTTGTGTACCATGCTGGGTGCAGAAGAGAGTAACAAAGCATTCTTCTACATAAAATGCATCTCCTCCTGAGCTTTAATTTAAATTGCACGGAAACCTTGAGTTCATTGATTTATGTTGCATGTGTTATTTTAAAAGTATGTATACTTCTCTGAACACATGTGGGTACATAACTATACAATCTCACTAGCATCCTTGCAAATTCAGTTTGGTTCTAATGGACAACATGCTCTGTGTTCTTATTAATCATCATTACTACTGATGTGAAGTGATAGGTTAGAAAAATTTTATATCCTCTGCCTAACAGGAGCCAGGAGATGGCAATTTCAGGGGGAGGTGTAAAAAAGTTTAAAAATAAAAAATGAGATCCTACAAGCCAAATGATTTCCATAGTTACACCTCTGAGCATTCAGTAAGATTTCACAGCTGTCATCAGGAACTAAAATTGGCCTGCATGATCTTTCTTACTGGTTGTGATGGAAGGGAGTAAAAGAAGGTGCTCTTATTCTCAAGATTTGTGGATTTTACAGTGGTAGCCGCTCTTAAACTTTATAGAAAAAGGAAAAATATGGCATGAATGCTCTCTAAACATGAAAATCTACCATGACTTAGAGGTATGATTTATAATCTCTCTATTATGACTCTCTAAGTCATAATTCAGTGTGCTGGGAGGATCCTTCTTCTGTGCAAATTTCCCTTGAGTCTGTACTTGGAGTCATGCCATATACACAATCCAGTCAAACTCTAGTCTTTCCCAGTTTACACTGCATCTGTTGCTAAGGTGGATATTCAGTCACAATCTAGAAAAAGGATTGCATTTCTTTCCATCTCTTTCTGCTGTTACTTTAAGAGAAGGATTTCAAAACTGATATGGCAGCATATGGACAATATATTAAAGTTCATCACACTCATGAATATGGTGAAGATATGTTCCAGAAGAACTAGAAAATAACTGCATAAATAGTTTTCATCTCATCTGACTTTAACCCTAAGTTTTCATCTATGCTTTTACATGTTTGTTTACGTAATGGAGAAAGACACTTAAGGGAATATACTGTACTAGGGAAAAGTATATATCCACATTAATCACCTTCTGGATGCTCGTAACTCTCATCACTGAACCTGGGGGGAGGTTAGAAGCTGGATTCATCTTTCCTAATGCAAATCTTGCTGTTGTAGTGGTTAGATT
>JAWMRA010000001.1:41151035-41163292 GCA_035584735.1 Pseudotriccus pelzelni | reverse complement strand
TAAAAAATCCAATGCGCAGGCTTGAAGGTGTAAAGACCTTCCCCGGATCTTCGTTCGCGAAGACTGGCCATTATATACATGTCTACTTCTCTCTGGGCTTTCTATGTAGGCAAAAGGGATAAATGGATGTTTCTTCAGGTGATTCATCAAACAATAAAGTAGAGACACAAGTAAGGGGAATGAATTTTTTTTTCCATATAAGTGCACTGCAAGGTTATGGTGTTCTACACAGTTGAGAAAGCTACATTATAGACATGCAAAGTCACATGAAATAATAATTTTTAGTGAAGTGGAAACTAGATGACTTGTTTAGATGGAAGACCTTACTTCCACAGGAGATCAATTCTGTATGATCTCTTTAAATTCCAGTCCGCAGTCCATATTCCATGCATAAGCAGGTTAATAATCTGTAGTAGTAACCTTATTTCAACTCTTTTCATAGTTCTAGTGTCTTTTCAGAAATGTTGATTACCAGCAAAACAGAGAGTTCTGAAAATACTTTAAAGAACATTCATGGAAATAATATCCTATGTCTGAATATCTGTAGTGGAAAAATAATACAATTAGGGTAGGATATTTGAAAGTGCATCCTGGAAGGAAGGTTGAGAGTCTTATTTCCTGATGTTGTATGCAAGCATGGGACCATGTAACACAAACCTCCTACTTTCCTTATGATTGAATGCAATCATAATGGGCCACGTGGTCTTTTCTACAAGATGGGAACAGTTAATATTATAGGTTTGGGATTACTATTTGGATCACTTTTAAAATGAGAAATAAGCTCTAAATGCTCTTGAGTTCTGGATGATTAAAACTGAAGAGAATGCAGGGGTGGCTAGACTTCCTGTGTTTTACCTTCTTCTGAACAGAATAAGCAACTTTCTCAATTATTAGAAGTCATCTCCTTACCTCATTGTCAAAAAAGCCCCTAGGCATAACACTGATGTATTGGAGCCTAAGCAAAGAGCAGCATCAGCCATCTGAAGATATATAGCAAGAGTACATGTGCAATTTAATAACTGGATTTACCTCTAATAAATTTCATCTGAATTCTCTTTCCAAAAATCATTCTTCTTTCATTGAGTCAAGACTTTGCCCCCATAGCCTGCTTTTAGTAATCTTCTCTAGAGAGAAAAAAATATAAATCCCTCCAATTTGTTTAAAATGCTGATCAGTGCCTTTCTTTTCATGTACAGAACTGGGTTTGATTTGTTGAGATGTTTATGGAGCTTTTGGCAGACGTATTAGAGAACATGAGATTCCTACCTTACACGTCTTTTGGACCATTTATTTTGTATGCTATATTCTTACCACTCAGCATAAAGAAGAAGCTTTCTCTCAGATTTATTCTTCATAACATAAATTCCTCAAGATTTAGGAAATAACATTGTCCACTGCCTGAAACCTAATGAATTGAAATTTCCCTGGACACTGGAACAGATTTTGTTGTTCTTCTGGGCTTTCATGTCAAAGGCACTGCGTTTATGGAAAATGCTTGATAAAGGACTTTTCTGACTTCATTTCACTAACAACCATATCACTTATATGACTTTGGCAGAAGGAAATATTCAATGATTGACCTGACCCCAGGATCTTTTGCCTTAGAAGAGTTTTTAATAATATCTCAACAATGATTTGAGTTAACAACAATAATTGAGATTAAACTATATTTGTATAATTTTGAGAATTTTGAATTATTTACTGAATCTTAAGAAAAACATTTTTTTGTAATATTCTCTAGTACCTTTAGATTCTCTGGAATTACTGCTTTCACCTTACCAGCCATAATGCGTAAAATCAAAATTTTTTGCTGTCACCAGGGAAAAAAGTAAAGACAAACAATGTTATTTAAACATCCGTAAGATTGGTGCAAGGCTCAAGGGTTAGATGCAAGTGTGAGTTTAATGAATTCAAGTTCACGCTGATATTGGATTTATGGATGTTAATAGAGACAGTCATGTGTGTCTCATGGATTGAGCAAGCCAGAAGTGATTATGAAGTGTTTACGACATGCTGATTGAAGGTGGAAAAAACAGAGATAATAAAATAAATATGGGCTCTGGTTTCAAAGTCCTGACTAATGAAACCACTGGAGCTCTGCCATCCTACAGTGAATCTAAAAGCACGTGCAAGCTAAGTGCTGAAGGTGTTTACAGAAATTGTAGCTCCTGATTGCTGTTCTCATGGGTGCTGCCCCCATTAAAAGATGCCTCACTCAAAAATTCTGCAGCACAGTGCATAAGAGCATCTACTTTAGCAGTCCTTATAAATGGAGAAAAAAAAATTGTTACACCAAAATTATTGTCTTCCCTTACAGAAATGTTTACTGTGGTTTGGTTTTTTTGTTCTAGTTGATCATATATTTTAGAATGTAAAGAACTTCACCTAAGCACAGAGCACTGACATAAGACACAATCAAGAAGGAAGTGGGGTCATATAAGTGAAAAAGAAATTTTTACTGAGATTTGGTAGATTTTCCTGTGTACAATCTGCTCTTGCTCCTTTGCAGAAAAGTATATAAGGACTGGAATTTGCATAGTTTTAACCCAATAAAGTCAGACAATTGAAGTATGATAGACCACAGCACAAAACATCTCATCACGTTGTTCTTTAGGTCAGAACCATTTTCAGATGCAAAACTGATTAAAATAATTTTTTGAGAAAAATTAATAAAATGGTTGAAAATTTCATTTTAACTTTTATTGTAATTCTTTTTGACTTTCTCTACAATTTGTCAAAATCCTACTTGAAAAGTTGTATTCCATGTTACCTTAATATCTCACTAGTAATGACATCTCTTCAGTTCTGCTCACATTTGGTAGTTCACTGTTTATATATCTGAGAATCATTTTCCTGGCAATTCAGTATTACGTTATTATTTAGCACATATGTAGCTATCATGGATCCTTTTCAGAGAAACTGAATTCACGAGCACAACCCTCCTTTACCTAAGAGATTTACATTCCTTACTTCTAGATTCATGTACTTTCATACCATTCATGATTCCACCTTGTCAAATGAACCAGTCAGTCTAACATAGTCCCATGGCTAGTTGTGACTCCACCATATCTTAAAGTTATTGGAAGGTTTTACAAGTAACAATTTTGTATTTATTGCTGGTTTTCTTCTACTGATTTGTTGCGATTTTCCACTCATAATTAATTACCACATATGTCATATAAAAATAAACCATGTAAAAAAATTAGTAATATTAAAAATAAATTAAATCACAGAATCGTGATTTAATAGGTTGGAATAGACTTCTAGTGGCTACTTGATCTTTCTCTTTTTCCAGAACAAAGGCATAGGAGACCAGGTTTCAGAGGAAATATTCTAGAGGAAAATTCATAGGTACACTGGGCAAGTTATTCCGGTATTTGATTGCTTTCATTGTGAGACAATTTCCCCTAATATCTTCTAGAAATGTTCCCTTTCACAGCTCTTGTCTACTGCCTTTTGTCTACTTACTATATACATATGAGAATAGGCTAGTTCTACAGTAAGACAGTATCAGTTATAAATAATATCAGACAATTAAAATATCAAATTTACACACTATGTAAGGCTCTAAGTGGTTTAATATCTAAGCAAGTGTACTATCACATAGTCTGATGCTTCCATTTGAAACTGGAGTTGTGAAGGAGACAAAGCCAAATGCTAGAGAACTCAAGCACAGCCAAACCTGAGATCACATTAAAATATCATCTATCCCTTACAAGTTTAATTGCCATAAAATACTTTTCTTTTGTATATTGTTTTGTCCTGAATTTTAATTTCAGAGACAAATCATTCTTCCACTTTGGTAATTTCATAAGATCCATATCTTCTGAATGAGAGACATTGAAATTATTCAGGATTTGGAGATTCTCACACAGCAGGGTATCTGTGGAAATCTGATGCATTAGATGGCCTACTGAAACTTAAGGTACTAATTATGGCCTATAAAACCTTTCATGGCTTGGGACCGATCCGTGTGAGAAACTATGGCACTTTGCTGCCATTCATGGGTGTGGCAGCAATGCCTTGGCTCTTTCCCACTCCCTATAAAGGAGAAGCGTGCACCCATCTGAACGTTGTCTGCAGCATTTCCTAGATGCTCAGATTTTCACCAGAGTACTTTCTGCAACAGCTACATTTTTATTCTAGAGAAAACTGAAGGTGGTTAGGAGATACACAAAGACAGTAGGTGCTCACTTGCTTTGGGAACTGAATTCAATGATGATGAGGTGTAATTTAGTCATATTTAGTGTATAATTAAATATTAAACCATCTAGAGCCATGTATAATATCTTTATTATATTAAACTGAAGTGAATAAAAAACACAATCAGCACCATTACTACTTTATGGGTGACTTATTGAGGTAACAGCTTTGCAGTGCCACAGATGCAGACACAACACAATGGGCTCTATGTTCATATCTGGAAGACCTGATTAGGTTGGGAAATATGCTGCACAATATGCTGTGGCCACACTGACTATGTCCATGGTGCTCAGGAAAGACATCTGGGGACTGATAACTGCAACGGCCAAGTATGATGACTAGTTTGTGTCCTTAAGAAGCAAGGCATTTGTTCTGAAGCAGAAAAGGCTGGATCATCCAAGCCCAGAAAGTGAGCAAGAAGTTCATCTGACTGCTGAGAGTCTATTATTTCAAATCAGTCACTGGGAATATTCCCTAGTCCTGTTTACTTGACTTGTACAGAAATAGCACTTGAGTTTGAAAGCAGTTTAGCTAGTCCAGACAAATCTTACAGATCTGAGAAGGCCTCTTGCCAGGTGTTGTATGGTTGGTCTTACTCCTTTTGTGAGCTCTCCCATCTTTCAGGATGCTGGCTTCATTGTCTGGGATTCAGGTGAACTCACTTTGAAAACTAAATCAGACCAAGCATTGTGATTAGCCACAGCTACACTGTTGTTTTAACATGTCAGTATGGTTTTGGCCTGGGCCACCTCACACTGTACAAAGCCAAGGCACCACTTTCAATAGCACTGGCCAAGTTCTGCTTCTGATGAGCAGTCAGCACAAGGCTATTATAGTTGGAGGACAGGAGAGAGTTTAATCATGTACACTGGTGCTATTGTGTGCTACCTGCCTTCAGAATGATCCCAGCCCACCTTGTTTACTAACGTAGACATGGTGCTGATACAATTTGCTTAGAACTCAGGAATGTTCAGCAGGATTCACACCCACCTGCCTCTCCTCATGGAAAATTTTGCAATGCAAATAGAAAGACTGAGTTTTCCTGAATTTTGCTATTTCTTGGGATGATTAGTACAAGAGTTGGAGGGTGAAAAAGATAAGTTTGAGTCTTGCACAGCTGTATATCTCAAAATACAAGTATTAGCTAAAAGATGACTATGTATTTCCAGATTTGCAGTATTCCAAACCAATGTAGACTTGCTGCTTCTGAAATGCCTCTTTTCCTAAAATACTCTTCCTAAATTTTCTTGCAGGGTAAGCTTGATGTCTTGTAAAACAATGATGCCAGTTCTGTCACAAACTTTATTACTCCTTTAAATCCTCTGTAAAGCTATAATGGGTTATCTAGGGTTTTGTAGGGGTTTTTTTTCTGTTTTTTTTTTACTTCCCCATTAAACTGTGTGTTTTTGATCTTGAAATTACTTTAAACTGTTAATAATTCTATTTGGGAACTGTAATACTTAGTATTTCCAAACAATTTGTTTTAATACTTTTTTGACCAAGGTGTGAGAGATTATTAAAAGGTTAAGTGTTATGTGCCTTAAAATTTTAAAAAAACTTCAGCTGCTGAATCTTGAATTATATTATCTGTTCTCCTAAACATGCTGTTTGGAACCCCAGAATAGCAGCAGTACATTTTGTTCCACTTGGCAGCTGGGTGAACAACATAAACAGAGCACAGACACTAAAAGGGGACTCAGGACTGAAAATAGGCTTTTTAATTTTTCCTACTTATTTGCAGCCAGATGGTTTCCAATAGAATTCCTCAAGTGTTTCCTACTCTATTGCAGGGAAGTAAGAATTTGAAGTGCCCTTAGATCAATCTTTGTGCAGTATACTGATGTGTTCAAATAGTAGGTATGAACTATTCAAATAACTAAGAAAATATGTTTACAGGAATCAACAGCACTATTGGTTATTCACCATAATAATTCTAAACAATTTGGTGTTTGTTTCTTAAATTTTATTTTTTATTTTTGTTTTATAAAGGAGCATATGAAAGTCAATGATCAAGTTTTGGTTTTTTTGGTGTGTGGTTATCTGGGAATGAATCTTCATTTACAAAGTATTTTACAGAGAATATAGTGCAAGAAAAGACCACGTTTGCTTGCTGATATCTTCATTTAGTTAGACACGGTAAGTAATTTGAAATAAAAAATGTGCAATGCACTGATTGTTGATCACAGCTGGGTTCTAGTCTGCGTTATTTACGGACAGCAAAAATACAACTCAACAAATCAAGATCCAAGCTTTAGATTATTCACCTGCAAAATATACTTCAAAAACAGATTTATATAGAGCTCACTGAACCTTTCTATTGTTGATATCAGTTATAACAGTACCAAGAATTCCCATAACATTAAAACTGAATGGAGAGATATCTGTAGAAACATAACTCCTGAACTGTAATAACTTGGCAGCAATGATAATGACATTTCAAGACAGGAATTATAATGCTGGTAGAAAAAAATGCAGAAATAATTTAATTTCAACCTACTTTTTCAGTAGGATGGGATTTTCCTAAGACCTTAGACATAATGATATTTTAAGTTAATTGAAAATATTTGTTCCTTTTTTTTTCTCCAGTTCATTTTATACTTAATAGCTAATATGTTTTGAAGTACAATAAAGTCCTTTTTCAAAAACTTTTATGGGGTCTTGAAGCACTGTCATGTCTGAGGGCAGAAAGTTTTAAAATATATAGTATGTCTCTAACACCAATACTTTAAAGTTTTCAAGCCACAAAGGGCAAATCTTTCCTTACATACATATAGAAGCCCTTATTATTATTCCTTGTGTCCCTTGCCAAATTCAGTTCGTCTCGCCTTGACCTTCCTGACCTCATCCCTACACAACTGGACTGCATCCCTTCCCAGGACACCTGTTCCTGTTTCGTCTGCCTGTGCATTTCTTCCTCTCCCTTTAGCATGACTAGCAGGTGTTGACTCTTCTGTGCCAGTCTTTTGTCTTCCTTTCCTGATTTCCTACACCCGGAGATCACTAGGTCTCGCACTCTGTGGAAGATGTACTTAAAGATCTCCTGTCTCTACTCTGCTCCTTTGTCTGTGGGGGCAGTTTCCTAGAGGGGTCCTCTTGACTATATCTGTGAACAGCTGGAATTCTGCTTTCCTAAAATTCTGGGTCCTGACTTTATCCTTTGCCTGACCCATATCCCTCAGGACTGTGCAATTCTACAGTGCTGAAGACAGGAAGTGAAAGAAATTGTTTGACACACACTAATACAGGTGAAATGCAAACGTGCTTGCAAAATCAGAAGGTGCATGTTTCACAAATCTGAGATTTCGGGAGATTAACTAGGGGACATAGTAGTTTACAATGTGTGTGAATAACTAGGGGGCATTCTGGCTCCAACAAGGGTAACTACAAAAATTTTAGTGGCTCAGACTCTAAATCCTGGACTCATAAAAACAGCTTTTGACAAGAATTTTTAATTAATTGTAGGTATTTAATTTTCAGTTACTTGGAAGCCTAAACAAAGAATTTTAATTGTGTTTAGCTGTCATGTTTAATACTTTTGATTAATGCAATTAACACTGATGGTGTTCTCAGTTTCTAGAATCCTAGGTGGAAAAATTTTGGTACTTTGGATACAGCTAAATAAAACTATGGGGAAATTAGATCATTGCCTGGAAATACCTACACCAGCTACAATTTAGCCCTTCAAAACAAAAATTTGGTTTTAGTAAGAGTACAGAGTTGATGAACTGATGCTTTCCTGTACACAGAAGTGCATCAGTTCCACTAACAACGTGAGACAAACCTGAAGTGATACAGCACAATGTGAAAAGACATGGTTTTCATGTTTCACAGTAGTGCAATAGGAACAGCTTTCACCTAAAGAGGTGACATTTCTGCCAGAGGTAGAGGTGAAACAGTGACACACCAGTTTAAAGAAATAAGTGTATACATACTGATAGACAGAACTTAACATATAAAACTTCGTTTGTTTGAAATACTAAAGTCATTAGAAAACTCTTAAATGTTAAGAGTGGAAGATTGACTTTTCAGGTAGGTGGGTTCCTCCATTTGTCTGGGAAAAAATGATACCTAATTTCCTCTGTTGAGATCAGCTGGCTTGTCAGCATTGAATTCAATGAAAAGAGGAGCCTGATATCTGCTATGTGTAGTACCGCAGTTGTATAAAAGTCTATGAAGAATTGGTAACTAAAGGAAAGGTCTTGATTTTGAGATAACTTGACATAACACTATGGAGTTTGAATTATTGCTTTCTAGTGCCTTCAACCAGTACCAGTCTTTATAAGGTTAAATACCCAGATTTAAGAGGAAAAATTATAAACTTCTTGTTAAAGATTAAAATCAAAAATTACCTCTAAGAAAAGCCATTGTCACAAGACTTGAGTTCCTTATTTACATGATATCAATGATACAGTGCTAAAGCTATCTGGTAATAAAATGGCCATTAAACTCCAAAGGAGACAGAAAGCATTATGCATTTTTAAAACTGACTAACATTCATTTTCTTAGAGAATGTTCTCTGACTTTTATTAGGAATTAGGCCACAACTTTCTCATTCTGCAATCAGCTAGTTTAAGCACCAGTTATGAGTCAGAGAGATACATAATGTGAGCAGGCATAAGTTCATACAACTAAATTATTTGAACATAAGACCCTAAGAAGACAAAGCTCTACAAAACTCCACTCCAGCATATGGTAATGTACATGCAGAAGGACATTAACCTGTCACCTCCTCATGCCTTGTGACGCCAGTATTGAATCTTGTTAAAATCTTACACATTTTTGCCAACAGCTCTGCAAGTGCTTTGAGGTTTAAAAATATGAATGAATCTATTTGTGCTTTGTATTAATATACTGTAAGGTCAAGTCAAATTGCTGACCCTCTGAAACACACCTGTATGGGCTGTGTAAACTTTCCACCTCTTCCTACCAACTCAAGTTTCTAGCATTTTCAATAATGACAAAAGCCAACATTTTCAAGACTGCTGTATTTTTACATACGTATTTAATTGATATGCAAGTGTCAGACGGTTTATATTTTTTGTTGGTTCCATCTGTCTATTACAGCAAGACATTTAATAAATTTAAATTCTTACAGAAGAGCAATGATGAACTTATTTAGCAGATCAGTAACACTCGTCTGTGGATCACTTTGCATAAAGAGGTCTAATACGGAATGATACTTTAAAGAATTCTAAAATAAATGTAAAACAGAAGAATTATTTAACTTTGAAATCAACTGCAGTAAATAAGATGAAAAATGAAGAAAAATAATACAATATATTTATTAAAATAACTATAATAAAAGAATATTTAAAATGGATTTAAGATTTTTTATTATCTCTTCTCCAACAATTTGTCACACAGGAACTTGGTGATCAAACATAGGGACTGATTCACTGGTTTTGATAAATCAAATGCCTTCTGCCCACACACCTTGCATCAAATTTAGTTACAGTATTCTCTTGTGAAAGTTGATTGATTAGTTTGGGTATGGTTATGCCAGGGAAACAGAAAAAAGCTTGCAATAATTATTTTGTTAACTAAATTTAACAAAATAATAATAAATGAAATTAGTAAAAAGTAAAAATAAAGTAACATTTAGTGTAAAACTTGGTTAATCTCTCACAGGTCAAAATTGTTGTGCATGTGAAAATTAAGAAAAGCGAAGCTTATTCCATCCAAAAACTCTGGAGATTGGTTTATTTATTTAAACATTTTCTAATACTCTACCTACAAACTTTCCTGAAAATTTAATTTTTTCAAGACTGATAGAATGAAGCATCTTTTGATTTTTACATTTCTTTATTTATATATTTATTATGTAGACAATAATGGAAATAATGCTAAAAATATTGTTAAATAAAATAAAATTCAAAAGGACTGTATAACCAAACAGTAGAAAATCAGTATGGGAGGAGAAAAAGATACTGAAACTGCTCTTACTAGAAAAAATTCTTTTTTGAATTTCATATTAATGTCCATTCTTACAATGTGCACTGTAATAATAGATTTGTAGTCTTTGGGGCGAATATAATCACCTTTTTTCTATTTGATGATTAAAACTAATATTTTAAGTTTAATTTTTGAATAGCACCCCATGGTTTTTGAAATTATCTAGTAAAATCTAGTGGCTTCCTGTTGTAATACATTTGCAACACTGAGTAAAGGTATGCAAATCTCTATTTCATCAACTTAAATAGGCTTCCCAAGGCACACAGGGCCAATGAAGAAACTACTTTGTTTTCCAAGAATCCTGCTGTAAAGGTGAAACTCAGATGTCTCTGTCTGGCCATGATCCCATGTTTTTAAAGCTCTTCAAAGGATGCAATCTTTGTAAATACTACAGAAAAACAATGCAGGAATGTTGTGATTTTAAGTTTAATTCCTAACACCAACGGAGTAACTCAGCACCAGGCCACAGAGCACCATATGGGATGGCATGATTCACCCTGTGGTAGCCGTGCTATTGTGGGGACAGGAGCACATAATTAGAGTCTGAAAAAGAGGAACTGGGAGGAAGGTTCTATGGCCCACTAGTTGTACTGCTGGTCTGTGGGGGGACAGATGCAGCTTCTTGATTATGCTCTCGGTACTGGTTTGGGGTTTTTTTTTCCCCTGCTGCATATTTGTAATATTTCTGCTATATATTTCTACTGTTAATTGGTTGATTACAGGAAGAACACAGTGAGGAGACACCATAAGCTTCAGAGCAAGAAGCTGGACAGAGTGCAGACATCATTGCCATAAAGCTGTATTCAAAGTAGACATATTTTATGATTTACTGACTTGAATTTGAAGACCCACGTTTTACCCTTATCCTACTTATTGACCCAGATCCTTCTCTCTGGATCTTAATCTCTGTAATAATGTACCTCATCTCTGTGAGAGGCAAAGAACATGTTTTCCTTGCAGCTTTTAAATTCTCTGGAGTAAATTTAGTTGAGTACAAAGGGGTCCAGACTGAAGATACCTTGAATGTTAATAGTACGAATTGTATTGTTTACTTCCAGTATGTTGAGATAATATTATGCAAAACATTAGCTAAAAAAGAAAGAGCAAAGGAGAAAAAAAAAACCCAAACGAGTGACAGAACTGTGAAAAATCTTCATTAATTTTCAATTAATTGTGTGCTTCAGCTTCAGCATTAGTTTTTTAGAAGACTTGGAAAATGAGTAAACAAAGATTTTTCAATCATGATTATATCAGGTAGGGTTTGATGACTTTTTAAATTACAAGTCTTCCTCTGTCTTAACTCAAAATGACAGTTAAAGTTTGTTTTCATCAACTGAAATGTGTTTTTCCCCCATACTATTGACTGTATAACATTTACAGTACTGACTTCATGCTACTTGAATACCCTGCTTTTCATTGCCAAAAGAAAATGAATTATGTGTTATTAAGAAAATCCCCAAAGTTCTCTTCAGCAATGAGGCAGAGCAATCATGGATGCTGTAATTATGTAAATAATAATTTATATTCAATATTTCCCAAGTACCACTAAGCTATTATATCTGCATGCTTGCAGATATATCTGCAAACATATCTGCATGCTACTCATTCATAATCAGAATATGTATTGGATCAGTTGAAGTGAGCCTTTGGAAGGAAAATGCCTTATTTATTTGTAATGAAATGAAGGCCTCAGAGTAAGCTAGAAAAAGGCCTAGGTAGTATGAAAGCTTTTTAAAACATCCATATGCCCTCAGAGCTCCTGATGAGCTGTATGGTCCAGATGACCGTGCAACGTTAAATGCACATTGACTTGCAGTAGCTGTGATTTTTCCCACATGCTTGATTTGCTTCTGCCTGTTGAGTGTTAACCATTCTCACAGCCACAGACCTGTGGAAGTTATGTCTTTCACTAACATCTTACTGTGAGATATGAAATGAATGTCTTATTTTCTTGTAGATTAAATTTTACACTTTACCTTCAAGAACATACGAGAAATGCTTTAGGCAACCTCATATAACATGCTACGGGAGCCCCTGGTGGCCTAGTGGTTAGATTGCGGCACCTTCACCGCCGAGGCCAAGGGTTCGATTCCCAGCCAGGG
>JAWMRA010000001.1:41089303-41147592 GCA_035584735.1 Pseudotriccus pelzelni | reverse complement strand
CCGCCCCCCCCCCCCCCCGCGCCTTCCTTCGGTGCTTTCCCCTCGCTCTCGGACAGCAGTTCCCCCGCAGTCGGGTGTTGCGGAGCGGCCCCGCAGCGCCCGCGCGGGTCAGATGGGAGCTGCGTTCCGCCAGCCCCTCTGGAGTCCCATTGCCGTTCGTTCGCGGTCCCTGTGCTGCTGGGGACCCGGCAAAGGGCAGTCCCGGGGGGGGAGGTTCTGCTGTAAAATGCGAAGTTCAGGGATGAATGTAATGCAAAGTTTGGGTTGGTTTTGTTTCTTTTTTTTTTTTTTCCCCTTAATCAAGACGTATATTATTATCAAAGAAAAATTGAAAAAAGTATTTTGAAAATAATTGAAGATTTTAGACCACCTTCACCTTGCACTAGTCGAGCAAATGGTGATTAGTCAGTGGGAGGGGAACGTGAGCACAGACTCGATCTCACCTGTTGCACCTGCGTTCAGGGATGTATTTTGCTGTACCCTAGAAGTGCCTCAGAGGTGAGTGCAGTGTCGTGGTTAAGCTCTAGCCAGAGCCCAGGTGGGACTCTTTTAAAAAGATTCAGTAAGGCTGTCTCAAAGCCTTGCCCTTGACTATTTTCAGTGCCAGCGAACACCACAGAGCACTTGGAATGCCAGGACTTCTGGCTGTTTGATGGGTGCTGTGGCGCTGCTGAGCGGAGCAGGGGCTCTGCCATACAGGAATAGTGGGCTGGCGCAGGGAATTTGTCTCCACTGTCAGTTTTCACAACCAGCTTCGAGAGCTGCTGTTCACCTTTGTTGTAAAGTCTGAGCTCTGCCCTTTCCTGGGATGTGGTACTGCCTGCACTGAGGGGGAGGACACGAAGACCAGCCCGCACTGCCTCCCTGGGCTCGGTGGCTCCCAGGCCTTGAGGAGGCCACCCCGCGTACTTTGCCCTGCACTGACAGGAAGGGCACATCTTGGGCTGAGTCAGGAGCATCCCGTGCCCTTCCCTCGGGCGTGTGCCGGCAGGGTGGCAGGTTCTGGCAACGCTGGCTGTTTCTTTCTGCGCTTCCTTTCGCTTGTCTGCCGTGTGAAACAGCACAGGTCCAGCTTTCTGAAGCCCTTCCTTTGAATCCTCCTCATTGGCACGGAGTGGATCAGAGCAAGCATTTCACCTCCCTATGATCAGCGGTGGGTCCTGGAACAACAGTAGCAGGCAATAAGGGTGGTGTGTGGCAGTGGGGCTGAGCCAGTGCTGCTGCAGTCCCCGCACTGCCAGGGCCACGGGGAAGGGGCTGCTCTGTATCTGAGCTTCTCAGGTGCGTGACCAGGAGTTTCTGAAAGGCAGTGGCTGGTGGACCCACTGGATCACAGCTGTACTGTGTCGATGAATCAAAACCATCTCCGATTTGGAGATCCCTACAGCCGCCTTCCGAGAAAGGTGGGAAAGAAGGTGTTTCCAAGTCGAGAGTTGCTTTGTCTCAATTTCTCTATATTATGACTATTTGGAATTGGCAATACTTGATTATCATTAGCTTCCGAGAACAGCGCAGCATGTCTGGAAATCAGAAATGAAGCTTTGAAAACTGTCTAGGCCGTTGCCATGTGCAGTGGTTGAATCCTGTCTGTTGGGTATCAGACGGGGTAAGAGGTTTCAAAGCTGCTAAGTGCAACGCTGGCTGAAAGCTTACAGAATCCCCAGCTTCGCTGCAGATAAACCTGATACATTCATGTTGCTGTTACAAAGAGGGGGAGAATAAGTAACGACGGTCTCTTTATGAAAAACCCTTTGTTTGCTGTGGTGTTACATCACCATTCCCTTCTGTATGAAATTAAGGAAAACTGAGTCCCTTGAGCTTTCTTGTTAGGTCATGTTTCTCATTCTCTTGCTTTCTTTTTTTCTCTGCTGAACATGTTTTGAGTTGCTGCTATGTGTTTGAAGAGCTGGACATCTGGTTTAGGTACAGTTTGATGTTTAGGTTATCACTGGATAAGACCTTTCTTAAACATTTCGTCTGTTCTAACCCTTCCTTATCCTTTGGTGTAATTCTACTGTCCCATATTGCATCAGCTTCTCCTTCATACAGTTGGCTTTTTGAACCTGTATTCACAGAACTGTATTTTGATGATTTCAGACAGTTTCCTCCACTTTTCCCCAAGTCTCTTCAGAGTATTTCTGGTGCTTGATCACACAAAGCTTGATGTCAACTGGAAGTCTTATGTGTAAGCTACTTTGTGGTCATAATTGTGGAGAAAATATTTAATGGAACAAAAAGCCTTGTGCACCCTGTTTGAGATGTACTCCTGGGTTAGAGAGAACTGCTCTGTAAGAGCCACCTTTAATGAAGTTAAAATTTAAAATTACTTCATAGAGACTAAACTGTACTTTCTCAGGTGACTTGGAATACAGGAATCTTGGCAAGAGTTTAAAATATGCAGATATCTACTTGGGACTGTTTCCCTGAGTTTTGTATGTGGACCTGTAAGATGATTTGGAACATCAGCAGTGGTAAAAAGAGGGTTAATCAAGCTATTATGAGAGTAGCACATTTGGTATTGGGGGCTCATTAGCAAGGCGTGATCTCCATCCACCTTGTGCATTAATTCTGTTATGGAGTGATTTCCTTCTTGGATATTTGAGAAACAATCCCAATAGACCTTACACCTCATTTCTTCATACCCTCTCAAAATGTCCAGGACCTTCAACCTAGGTGATCGTATTCTGTTTCATTGTCTTTGTTTTTCCAAAACAGGTGAAACCTCCAAAAGCACTTTGCCTTCAGGCTGTGATGGGATTGGTCTGGTGGTTGCTGTTCTGTGTCCCCACACTGTCACCCGTATTTGCGGAAGGTGTCACACGAGTCTATTACCTGGGGATCCACGAGGTGAACTGGAACTATGCTCCAACAGGGAGGAATGTGCTTGCTAACCAGAGTGTTGCTCATAACCGGTATGTAGAATTCAGTCTGAGACTGCCTTCAAACTGTCACTTGATGTGTAATTTTTGCAAGTATTTTGGGGCATCCGAGCAAGCAAGAGACGCACTGATAGATTCTGATCTTTATGAGCTTAATGTTTAACTAGTTTTATCATAGGAGCGTAGAACCTGTGTCAGTGGGAAAAGGAATGGTCGGTTTGAAGCATCCAGAGCCCATACACTGGAGGGAAGTGTACAGAAAACAAACACGGAACAGAATATAGAGCAGTTTGTTCTAAAATAGCCCAGATTGTGCAATGCTCTGCCCTGAGGTTTCATTTTGCTTAGTTCCAGCTGGTGATCAACTTGTGTATCCTGAGGGAGGATGACTTTTCATCTTGATGTAAATGACTTTACAGAGTCAGCTTTTTTTGTTTCAATGGAATTTTGAGCCTTAGACTTAGTGGAACTTCCTGCAAGAGATTTTAGGGACTGTTTGAAAAATATTTTTGTTTTTCTTGCAAAAGTAAATCTGGAAACTGCTATAATTACTTTGAGTCATTACAAAAACAGGTTTTGTTTTTAGTTTTCAAAGCACCAAACTTTTTTCTTTGGTGGGTGTTTTTTGTGGGTGTGATTTGTTTTGTTGTTTAACAGCTTTCCAAAGAATTTTGAAGGCATTTGTGCTTTTTCCCCCGCCCTCATTTTCTGTGGCGAATAGCTGGTATTTCTTGACCCGCTCTCAGTCCTTTACCCCTCCATAATAACTAACACTTAGGTTCATCCTTCAGAACCAGCACAGCAGGAAGAGGAGGGCTTCACAGAAACATCAGGGTCTGTCAGTTTAGCTTGGAAAAGTCTCTGTTTTCTGGACATGCTTTATAGATGTAAATTAGTTCACAGGAACCCCCCCCAAAATTCACGGTTAATAAAGATGTTATCACTGATTCCTGAAATGACAGTGAATGCAGTCGTTTTTGTTTGCTTTCTCTCATAACACATGAAGAAAAGGAAATGAAATTCAAGGCCATTGAACTTAAAAGGAATTTAAAAATTCTTCTGTCACTGCAAACAATTAGCTAATGGGACTTCTTTGTACAATGATTGCAGAAATGAAATTGCTGGCAATTAGAAAGGGATGTGATGTCAATAGGAACAATAGAGGTGGTAAAATATTTGATGAAATTTTTTAGTTGGGAAGAAATGGACTGTGTGGAGTAAGACTCAGACCTATAAAATGAATTGTGAATTAACTTGAACTCTTTGCAGATGATGGCTGGAGGGCTGACTTGGCAAAGGGCTGAGCTCTGGATTCTATACCTACAGCCCAGCCCTGTACCTCTTTGACTTAAAAGTGCAGTGCTTAACTTCTTGGTCTCAACTGTTCATGCTCTGAGACGTGTGTTAGAGTTTGTCTCCCTTCCAGGGCTGTTCTACTGCTGTGGTGATTGATCCAAAGGGGGAAGCTGGGGGAGTGACCTCATCTCTCATTTAGGCTGGTTCCGCTAATACCTGGACCATGATTCATCTCTTATCTATTAGGAATTAGCCATAAAGAGCAAATATGGTTGTGAGTTGAACTTTAGTACCTGCATGGGGTTTTAACTCTGGAAGCTGGTTACGTACCTGCCTGACTCATCTGTGCTTCCGCAAGGAATTCAGAATCTGTTAAGTAGAAAATAATCCTTCAGACTATCAATTTTGTCCAGAGAGCTCAGGAAACTTCACCCCCTGCCTTGGAATTTAGCTGCAAATGCCCCAAAGGAATTGAAGTGAGTTTCTCAGAGCCCAGTGAAGGCTGAAGCAGGCATGAGAAAGGTCCTCCCTGCAACACCTACATGGGATTGTTGGGGATCCACCATCCTTCCCATTCCTTGTTTGTAGAGCACAGTTCAGAGGTGCACTTTGTATCCATGGGTGAAGAGGTGAGGTTGAGGTTGTGGCCATGCAGGGGTGGCTTAGAGCGTCTCAGGGTACTCTAATGCCTGAGTTTTCAGCTGTACCTGGGCAAGTGGAGTGTCAGCGTCACTGTACTGCGTTATCAATCAGCTGTTGGATATAACGATGCCTTTCCCTTTGAATTTAACAGCCAGGCCGCAGCATTCCTCCAGCCTGGGAAAGACAGGGTGGGAAGCACGTACAAGAAATCTGTCTACAAGCAATACACAGACTCCACGTACACCACTGAGATCCCCAAACCTGGCTGGCTGGGGTTTCTTGGGCCTGTCATCCGAGCAGAAGTGGGGGATACCATTAAAGTACACCTAAAAAATTTTGCTACTCGACCGTATACAATCCATCCTCATGGTGTTTTCTACGAAAAGGACTCTGAAGGTAAATGAGCTACTGCCATCACAGAGACAGATTTTACTCACTGGGAACTTAGGAGTATGTGTGGAGGAGAGCTGTCTGTAAAGCCTCAGCTGGAAAGCAGCTGCACTTGGTTGGTGTTGGGTTAGCAGGGTCAGGGGACTGGGAGTGGTTTCCTGACTTGTGCATTACGCTACATGGCCCAGGTTTCTTGGTTTTAGAAGAACCTCCAAAACACCGATTAACCCTAGAAATTATGAAGAGGTTGACTCTGGGGGCACAGTGCAGAATTGAAGGCAAAGTAACAGTAGGCAGAATGGAAATAATCTTGCTGAGTTTGTGTGACCCATTTACTGGGCAGGTTGCCTTACAGTGGCTCTGTGCCTCAATGTCTCTTTGAGGGAGTCATGATTAAATACTATTTCACCCTTGGGATGGTGAGTCTCACTTTGAAATCTGCTACCCAAGTACATACATACAGATCTGTTGAGTAAGAGTGGCTCAGTAGAAGGTTACCCGTGTGGGCATCTCAGCTCTTCTTGAATGGATGTTGTGATTGCTCAATTGTTCTAGGATCCCTGTATCCCGATATGTCCCCCCAGGATCAGAAGAAGGATGATGCTGTTTTCCCAGGAGGGAATTACACCTACACTTGGACTGTCCCTGAAGATCACAGCCCAACTGCTGATGACCCAAACTGCCTGACCTGGATCTACCACTCTCATATTGATGCACCAAGGGACATTGCATCTGGATTGATTGGACCATTACTTACGTGTAAAAAGGGTAAAAAACCCACGAAAAAGCAGCTGAGGGCTGCAGTTTCACAGTGTAAAGGTTTTGTGATGCCATGAAGAAGGATAGGCTGTGAAGATACTCTGGCGGGTGTCTCCTAGCTTCAGGGGAAAATCAGCTTGGTTAGAGAAGACAGTACTTGCGTTCTAGCAGGGTTCTGGTCATTGTGTTGTCTTTATCTATTACTGACAGGGCAGGGTGAGCTTGCAGGCCTCTTGATCCAAGAGAGCTGCTTGAATCCATGTTAAATGCAGGACTCTTGTCCAAGATGTAGTTTGTGTGTTAAAAACACGGTGACTGATTTCAGCAGGATTGAGAAGACTGAAGGTGTTGCAGCGGAGCCATGCAGTGGCAGAGCTGCTTGGAAGAGAGAACTGTATTGTCAGGGATGTATTGGAAAAGGGTGAGCTTGCTGCTCTGCGGTGAGCTGGGAGGATGGTGGGAAAGCATCTCTCTCCAATTCGTGTGACAAGTGTGTCTCTGCTATTGCTGGTTTAATCTCTTGCCTGATGTATGATTTTTCTGCTTTCATTCCTCTCTCCTTTTCCCCCAGGAATACTGACAGGCAGTTCTCAAAGGCGCCAGGATGTGGATGTTGATTTTTTTCTGATGTTCAGTGTGGTGGATGAGAACCTAAGCTGGTACCTGGATGAGAACATAGCATCATTCTGCAAAAATCCTGACTCTGTAGACAAAGAAGATGAGGAATTCCAGGAGAGCAACAAAATGCATGGTCAGTGTCAGCTTTGTGAGGCCACTGACTCTGCCAAGGTAGTCAAGGGTGTCAGTGCTCTGGGATCTGCTGAGATCACATGTTGAGCAAATAATGTCACAGGGATGGGGCAACAGCTCCAGAAAAAGGAAGTAGTGTTTTGATTTAATTTTGGCGAGTGACCTTTGATATCCTTTGTTTTAGGAATGAGCTGTGGAGCTAGGCTCTCTGAAACAGAAGAGGATGAGTTCTGGTTAGGTGCATCCTCTCGTTGTGTCTGTGCTGTGACCTGCTAGTAGGAGCTTTGAAGGTCCCTTTTCTCCTCTCTGATTCTGGCTTGTTTGGTTTTGCAGCTATTAATGGTTATGTGTTTGGCAACCTCCCTGAGCTGACGATGTGTGCCGGGGATGATGTTTCATGGCACCTCTTTGGGATGGGAAATGAAATTGATGTTCATACAGCCTACTTCCATGGAGCAACACTCAATATCCGAGGCCATAGGACAGACGTGGCCAGCCTCTTCCCAGCCACTTTTGTTACAGCAGAGATGATCCCCAGTAACCCTGGGAGATGGCTGCTGAGCTGCCAGGTCAATGACCACATACAAGGTAAGGCAGAAGATGGAATATGACCTGGACTCTGTGTCTTCAGTTTTTAATGTCAGTGTGGTCCTGTGATGTACGGTGTAGTCGGGGGCATGAAAAACATCTCCAGATGAATGGGTGATTCCTTGTCTTGTATAAATTGGAGTGGGCTGATTATTAATGTGCAGGGCAGCCTTGGTAAGGGTGATCTGTACCAGAGTATGATGTTCCACATTTGGTACAGCTGAAAGCTGGGATGAGGCAGTGCCTTAAGAGCTCTGCTCCCTGTAAGGGGTGCTTGCACCATAGAGCTGAGGGCAGCAGAAGGCTCGTCACACTCTGTCTATACTTCTGTAGCATCCAGTACATAAGGTTGGAAGCTCTGCTCATTGACAAACTCCTTGCTGTGGGAACTACCTACTTGCCTTCTCCCATCCATGTGCCTTTTGGAACAGCAGAGGGAAGGTGTCCAGTTGGTGGTGGGAAGGTGGAACTGTGTCCATTGCCCACTGGACTGGCTGAGGGAGCTAAGTGTGCATGTCCTCCATGTCTTGGACAGCTGGAATGGCGGCACTGTATGAAGTCCGGCCCTGTTCTCGGCAAGCTCTGGCACCCACCCTGGAAGGGAGAGTTCGGAAATACTACATAGCTGCCAAGGAAGTGCAGTGGGACTACGGACCCTCAGGGCTTGACCAGAGCAGTGGGAAGTGGCTGAGTGAGGCAGGCAGGTGAGTGAGAGGCTGGTGGGCTTGGGCAGTGTTTGGGGGCTCTGGCCTGTGTCAGGAAGGCCGTTCAGGAAAACGTGGAATTTTTTTCTTTTCAAAATACATGCCTGCAATTCACGTGAAGTACATTTCCTGGGAAGGCAGATCACCCTGTCTGAAAAGGGAGGCTGCTGTAGCCAGACAGCACTGAGCAGTACAGGTACCTCAGGCCTTCCCATGGGAGTGCTGTGTGGCACAGCTGTACCCACAGGCAGCAGGAGTCCTGGTAGATGTACAACGTGAGCTGTCACATTTGTCTCTGGGCTTCATTTCTGCTTGCTGTGCCTGACCTAGGAACAGATCTTTATATTTAAGGAATGGTTCAAAAAGCCCCTGATGCAGCTGACATAGGTGGCAGAGCTGGCCTGTGGATGGGCCTTAGGGTGGCCTTGCTGCAGGAAGCAATTTCTAGAAAATGAAATGCAGGGACCTGGGTGGCAGCCCTCTGTTCCATGACCAAGTGGCTGTGATAGCAGTTGGTGAGAGGTTTCCCCTTCAGGCTTTGGCTAATTTAAACAGAAATTCCTCTCCCTCCCCTGGGAAGCTGCTGGAGAGGATATACCTCATTCAGATGGAGAAGGAGAAATGCAGAGCAGTTAATTATTTACCCGGTGTCATGCAGCAACTTTGCAGACCTTAGAACTGAAAGCTCTTTAGACCCGTGAGCTGGCATTGTAACTGTGCTGCCTCTCCTGCAAGGCTTGCTACATCTGTGTTTGGTGAGGGTGGTGGCAGAGGAAATAAATCCTTTTACAGCTGTTTATTTTAGCTATGATTGTGGCTGTCTCCTGGGCTGTCCATGACCTCTGAAGAGCTTGGTGTTTTTGCACTGCCTTCCCACTGACTCCTTTACACATCCTGTGTAGAGGTGCTGATTACCTGTGCTACCAAACCTGGCAGGTTCAGCTGAGAGAGGACTTTCTGACACAGGTGCTCTGTGAACATGCAAGTGGACAAGTCTGTAGGGACGAAAAAGCTTTGAAGAGTTGAAGCTGTGCTGGTTCCAAACTAGAAGTGCTGTCCTTGTCTGAAATGCTTCTTGATTTGGAGATGTTGCTGGCCTTGCCAGAGTGAGGTGGAGGGGGGGAGCAGGGGAACCCAACTGATTTTTTATTTTTTAATTTTTTTTCCTATGAGATAACCTGACATTTGTTTTTTGCATTTAGCCCTGCTGAGCAGTATTTCAAGCGTAGCCTCTACCGCATTGGGGGTGTCTACTGGAAGGCAAGGTATGTAGAGTACACTGATGAGAGCTTCCGTGAGGAAAAGCAGCTATCAGAAGAAGAGAAACATCTTGGAATACTCGGTGAGAATCATCCAGGAACACAAATCCTGTCAGTATTGGTGAGAAGGATGCTGATGCTGGGAGAGCCAGTAAGCTGTACCTGCCCTCTTATTTCAAGGGGCACAGAGGTGCTTCACAACAGTCCCATCTGAGAGCGAGTGGGACAGGCAAAGGTGGGAAGCGGTAGAAGACAGAATCACTTCAGAGCTGATTCTTAAGTTTTCTGAGGGACACAGTGTAGTATTTGTGACTAAAGCTAAACAGATCACAACGGTAACTCCTGTTTAACATGTTTTTGACTGAGCCCCTTCAAGGCCTGCTGCAAACCCCATAGAATCATAGAATTAACTGGGTTGGAAGAGACCTCTGACATCATCAAGTCCAACCCTTGATCCAACCTACCTGTGATTCCTAGATCATGGCACTCAGTGCCACATCCAGCCTCCTCTTAAACACCTCCAGGGACGGTGAATCCACCACCTCTCTGGGCAGGCCATTCCAATGCCTGATCACTCTCTCTGTAAAGAACTTCTTTCTAATATCCAACCTAAACCTTCCCTGGCAGAGCTTAAGCCCGTGCCCTCTTGTCCTACTGCTGGTTGCCTGGGAGAAGAGACTGACCTCCACTTGAATTCAAAATCCAAGCAGTCATTGAACTGATATCTAATCCTGGGACAATCAGGCTTGTATGAATATTGCACTTTTTAACATTCATGACTCTCACAATATGTTGGAATTGTGCTATCCTAAAAATGTATGAGACTGTCCTATCTCAGTTAAACCCTCTGCAAAAGTAACACCACCAAGAAAAGGCATTTCTCCTCTTATACAGCTCTGGTATTTTTGGTCCACAAGCACTGAACTCAAACCCATGTAGGCATAGCTAAAGCCTTGTTTTTGCACTAATTAATATCCATTTTTATCTTGGATCTAAGCAATGAGGTTCAACAGTCTCTTCTCCCTTATGATCTTCTGACAATTTCTAAGTTTCACTACAGATTATCCCGGGTATCTTACAGCTTCCTATGGATTAAGGAAAAGAAGCAATTAAACTGAAGGCAAAACACTTTCCATACTATCTTTAGTATAGGGGTTCTGGTGCTTTGCTGGGTAGGGAAAGCACTGAGTGGATGTGGTGCAGATTAATCAGCTTTGAATCCAGTACAGTAAAAGGAGCTAGTGGGTGAACAGGAAATCTCCATTGCCCCCATTTAACACTGCAGCTAGTAAGCTGTCTCTTCATGAATATGAACTTCAGCTGACAAGTGAATTATGACTGACAAAGTGAAATAAAAACTTTACCTTCAGTTCTAACTTTCATCTAATCATGCCTGTTCAACTCATCTGGGGACTTCACTTTTTGATCTGACAGCTCCATGAACACCAATGATTCTGTTTCTTTGAAGACAAGATTTGCCTTTCTGAGGAGTTGCATCCTTATTTTCTGCCTTACTCAATTAGAAACTAGTGGAATCCTGGTCTATTACTTTTGATGAGCTAACTCAGAAGTCATACTGCTGACACCCACATCTAGGATGTGCTCTAATAACACTATCCAAAACTTAGAGGGCATCTACAGGAAAGATAGTGAGAGTCTTTTTCAGGGAATGTAGCTGTAGGACATGGAAGAATAGTTTTAAACCAAAAATAGGGTATATTTAGATTAGATTAGATATTGTGAAGAAATAGGTGTTACCTAAAACAAACACCTATATTTAATTGCTTTGATGGAGTATAAAGTACTTCAGAATGAAGTAATTAAATTGAATGATTTTTGGCATCTGAAATAACAGCTTAGGATTGTTATGAAATTGATCCATTCTTCGAATAAAGACCCAAACAGCAGAATGCAAGCAGCCTGGATATACAATCTTAATCCTCCTAACCTGACCATGACAGGGGAGTTGGAACTAGATGATCTTTAAGGTCCCTTCCAACCCAAATCATTCTATGATCGTCTCTTGCTTTCTGAAAATGTCATTTGACCCTGAAACAAGGTCTCTCTCTCCAGAGCCATCATATCCTTGCCTGCAGGGCCTCATCTGTTTGGTGCTCCAGAGCAAGTCTAAGAACTCTGCCCAATCCAGAATGTGTTTGCACACATGCCCATCTGCCAATTGTGTTGTATCTAGGGCACTACTGAGGTTAAGGACATCTTAAAAGCAGGTTGCTCCTTTGCTTGAAAGCAGGCCTCTTACTTCTTTTACCCAGGCCTTTCACCTCTTTTACCCAGGCCTTTCATCTTTTTGCAGGCTTTTTGTCCCTGGACTGTTTGGTATGTCAGGATAGGGTGAAAATAAATACATTCAGTCGCTGCTGGTAGAAATCTTTCTACTTTGCAGGAAATACATAAATATTCAGCAGACCCAAGAGACAACAAGCATAAAAGTAACTGTAATTAAGTGTTTGGGACACATATGAGGAGGAAGAAAAACTGAAATTTTCCCCTTGTTTTATTAATTTAATTTTATAATAAGTATTCAAAGGACAATGGGCAGACATTTAGGGTTCCTGCCCTTTTCTAGATGAATTTTCTCATCAATACATTTTAGATTTCTTATATCAACACTCTCTTTCCACTCATTTCTGACACTAAACTGCTCCAAGTTGAACAATAGTTTCACTAAGTGACTAAGAACCTTCCCTTACATCATTCCTCAAGATATCTTAATAGGGTAGTAAGAGATGGGTTGAAACACTATTCATACTCTGCTGTAATTGTAGGGAGATTGTAGCTTCCAGTGAGAATTTAAGTTCTTCTCTGTGTATCAGAAATTTACAAATTATTTTCTGGCAGAGGTAAAGATCAAGGAAATAGCATAATCCAGGGGAAGCAGGCACAATGCAAGTGGTCACCTGAAGGAGAAAGGGAGATCTCAATGTATCTCCTGCATTGCCTTCTATGCTGCAACTCTTCCTCTTGTTTTCCACCAGAGTAAGAGATTTCACAAGCTCCTACTCCACAAGGAGGAAAAGTAGTACTCTGAAGGAAAAAACAAAGCCACTATTCCTTATATGCCTTTTCTCTCTTAAGTACAGAAATTGCTTTTCCTGCAGTCCAAATCCTAGAGAACATCTGTCACAGCTCCATCATCACAATCTACCCTTTTGCTGTTAGCTTCTGGTTCAGGCTTCCTGACTAAAACCTGTTTTGCCCATGATTTCTAACCCCCTTAATTTCACTTACCCCCCACACGTTTACGATATTTCTTTTCTCTCAGAGTTGTAATGACACCTTGGTGTGGCTGCAATTTACAGCTATTAGTGATGGGCAAAAATGGAATTTTTGTGATCCTTGATTTCATCTTTGCAGAGAGGAGTATCACTACTTCTCCTAGAAAATTTTTTATCCAGCAGGACTTAACTCTTCATAACTGTTAGAGGGGTGTATATGGCTTATTTTGTATTCATCTCTTTTTATTGATTTGTTTCATAGACTTTTCATTTTTCACTTATACACAGCATGATAGAAATCATAGTTTTGTGAACATGCCTTTAACAAATACCTGTGGTTCACTCATTAAACCTCATGGATAGCTCAGCTCTCCTTAAATTACTGGCCAAATCACTGATATTAAGAGTATGACAATTATTTTCCATAAATATAAGATGTCTGAAAGAAAGATTTTCCTCTGTTCTATTAAATTTTATTATAATAAAAGATAATACATTTAACAGACAGAAGTATTCTATCAAATGTTTTATTATGCCGTTAAACCTTAAATATCTTCCAGCTTTCAAGGAAGGAGGACAGATTAAGCATTTACGAGACTTCATAAACAAAGCTTGAAATTCATTCAATAATTAAGCAACTAAAAACTAAACTTTTTTATTCATATATTTTTTCCATGGGTTCTTTTTTGCACCCACTTACATGTGAAATAATAGAAATCATTAGAAGTGTATATAAATGAAAACAAACCTAACCTGGGTTCCATTATATAGGCTAGGATTCTTTCATAGCTGTTATTGCCATTCTTTATCCAAAGGCCAGCACTGAAAAAAAGAAGCTCTGACTATAAAGAACAGGAAACAGAAACAGCAAAACACAATTACACGTACAGCTGTATAGTATAGTTAGGTAGTACCCTATCAAAGTTAGCTGCTGTGATGCATTATTTTTCTTTTTATAAGAGCCACTTTTGAGTGGCTATGAGATTAATAAGTGCAAAGTTCGGGAGCTTTCAAAATGCAGGTCACTGCTTTGTTGAGGAGATTAAGTAACTTTCAGAAACACTTTAAGTAATATTTAATTAATTCATCTTCTTTCTGATGGCTCCAGAAAGGGCTGTTAAGAGCAGGATGTAATTGGGGATCACCACCCAAGGCTTAAGTAAACAAATATGTTGCTAAAAGCAGTCACCTCTGACAAACAAACTCCCCCTCACTCTGTGCTGAGTGGGTGCACTGTGAGAAGCACAGGGCTGCACCCAGACACCGAGTGTGGGCAGAGCTCTGCAGTGCTGGCAGGCAGAGAGTGCGGGGGGGGCCAAATTCCACCTGGGGTAGATGATGTGTGAGGCAGATGGTCATCCTTGAACAGTGACGGTCACATATGCTGAAAATGAGGTAGAAATTATTGCCAGAAGGCACTGAAGAGCTAAAAACACTCTCAAGCTTTGATTGAAAAAGCGGCTAGATGAATACATGGAAAATGGGCCCATTTGTGCCGATTGAAGTCAGTGAGCCAGGTGTGGTCTCCAGCTCAGGTGCTGAGAGTTTGCTGACTAGCTGACTTGCTGAGAACTTGCTGACTTGCTGAGAGCTGCCAGACACTTTACCAACATCTGGAGGGCACCACAGCCTGAACATCCCTGTCTGGCCTCCTCCAACCCACCCACAGCCCAGGACACTGTGGCTGCTCCTAAGGACTGTCAGGTCTTGCCCCAGCAAAGCCCCAGCAGGTGTAGCCTCCCGCTTCTCCATTCCTGCTCTGCCCAGCCATTGGCCCCCACACTGAGCCAAGCCCAGCTTGACCTTGACCTTGACCTATCCCTATCCCTATCCCCATCCCCATCCCCATCCCCATCCCCATCCCCATCCCCATCCCCATCCCCATCCCCATCCCCATCCCCAGGGTCAGTGCTGTGGGCTGGGGCTGCCCAGGCTGCCCCCAGCTTCCCTGCTTGCAGCTGTGCAAAGGCCACAAGACAGAAAGAAAACAGTTTGCAAGCTTTGCAGGTTTTGCCTGTAATACCTTGCGTTATAAAATAAAGAAGTCAAATCTTCAACCAAATCTTTGATGATGAGTACTGAATAAGATTTTATCAATAAAGGTTTGCTATTTTAGGGTGTCTAATAGGATAAAATCTTCAATGAATAAAAGTATTACAGAAGGGTTTGAGAAATTTGCTCCTCTACTAACTACAGACTCCTCTTACACTTTTAAGAAGGGAACTTTCTCCTGCTGCTCTCTAATCGTGCCAGCATCATATACAGAAAATAAGTTTAATACATGTGTGGCCCAAGTGAATGCCATTATGTGTGTTAAGATGTTGTTTTGTTTAACAAAAGATGTTTAAAATTCCCTGTTTGCGGTCTTGTGCTGATTTGTAGTATTTTAAGGAAAGAAAGCCTTTCTTGAGAAAAAGACAGACTGCTTGAAATAAAACATAAAAGCTTAAGTATCCATAAATTCTTCTGCATTCAGAATCAAGGCGAGTAAGCTTTGTTGCTAGGAGACTGTGACGGGAAGGTATCAGGAGAGATTGCTTTATTTTAAAGATTAGAATCTGTAATCAAGATACTTAGCAGGTAATAAAATAGCTATATGTATGAATTCAGTGTAGACCAGGTGATATAGGAGGCAAGAGCTAGAAAGCTTATGAAAAGTGCAAATCTTCGAAGACTCTTCAGCTATCATGACATAATGGCCTGATAAAAGAAGCTCATTATTTGCTTGTTCACAATTAGGACAGAAATTCATTTGGGATATGAATTAAGTAATAAATATTGATGCATCTGCCTAGAAGGGACTGTGATTTAATTTATTTTTGGTATTTACATGGTACTAATCTGTAGGTCTCTGAAAGCTTTTAAATGAATAGCACTAAAACATGTTGAAGCTACAGAGAAAGCAAGCCTGTTGCAGAGAAGATATAAAATTATTTTTAAAGTTTGGAACATTTTAAGCTTTTCCTACCTACAATCTAGAATGAATAGCTTTATAATATTTATATGAAGTTTTGGCTTTGTAGAAGTTTAAAATAAAAGTAATAGATATAATTTAAATGTTGACAATTACTTGATAAATAAATATATTTAATTTTGTTTTTAAAAAATCAGCTCAAAGTTTTGGAGGATTTTTTTTTGTGTGGAAAAAGTTGCTGTTTTAGTTAAAATGTCTCAGCTCTTCTACTTCAGTGTGAACCAGTGGAAAGGCAGAGTTTTCATGGGATACGTATGTTAACACAGAATTAATTATCCCCCTCTATTTCCTTAGCTGGGTGTCTGTGTGTGGTGGGTTGACCTTGGCTGGGTGCCAAGTGCTCACCAAGCCACTCTATCACTCCCCTTCCCATCAGGACAGGGGAGAGAGAATAAGGTGGAAAACCATTTGTAGGCTGAGATAAGGCAGTTTACTAAAGTAAAAACGAAGGTTTGCAATCTCACAGGTGAAGAGGAAAATAACAAGTTTTATTCTCTATGTCCCATTAGCAAGTCTGGCCACTTCCTGGGAAGCAGGGCTCCAGTGCGCGTAGCAAAGGCAACCACTGTAAATAACAAATGCTGCCCCTTCCTCCTCCTTTCCTTATTTTTTTGTCATAGGGTATGGAACATCTCTTTGGTTAGTTTGGGTCAGATGGCCTACTTGTGTGCCCCCTCAAAATGTTGTCTTTGATAGCGGGGAGTGGAGAAGGAATGTCGAGTGACAGTGCTGATGCTGTGCCAGCACTGCCCAGCGGGAGCCAAAACACTGGTGTGTTATCAACACCCTTCTAGCTACCAATGAAAAACACTGTGAGAGGTGCTATGGGGAAACGAACTCCATCTCAGCCGGGCACAACACACTGTGAAACATGTCTTGATGGTATCCATGTAGCTTCATGGCAGGAATTTTCAGATATCCAGACCTACTGAATATATGTGGGAACCTTGGACATTTAATTATTTCTAAGGTTGAAATTAATTATTTCTAAAGTTGAAATACTTTGAATTATTAAGATATGATCAAAATAATTTAACATAAAGTTGGAGGGTTTTAAGAAAAATGTATTGTTCCTGAAATGTTAGAACATATATTTTGTCTAATTGTAATTAGGTGGCGTTTTTTCATTGCTACTTCATTCTTAGTTTCCATCTGACATTTCAGGTCTTTCACTGGGTGATATTACAGAGATGCTTGTTATAAAGAAGACACTGTCAGAAAACTTATTCATATATGAAAATATCCCTCAAAGAGCAAAATAAAAATTCAGCGTGGCATATGACTTCCCTCGTGCAGTCATCCTAAAGAATCATGGCGGTTACTCATATTTTCTGGTGGGAGGACATCCTTCTGCAATATTTCTTCAGTGCCAAGCCAGCCTGTTCAACACATAAGCAAGTCAGCAACAGTTAGGCCCCCTCATGTAAGAGTCACCTAGAGATTTTAACTTTGCAGTGTCAAGCCCTTGTTCACAACAAGCCAGATGATTTTCCAGCACCACATGGTAGTCTGGTAGCTCATTTTCAGTTGGGCTGTTGTACAGGGTGAAATCTTAACTTCTTTTTGATTTGTTGTTGTACCCCATCTAGATTTTGGAAAAAACTTAGAAGTTCTCACTAGGTTGAATAACTGAGAGAATTTAAGCCTATTGGGATTTACATTAAATGGTCTTTAATCCTTTCCTATCCATTAATGCTATTTTTCAAATGTTAGGGATTGAACAATATCAGAATTCACAAAAACAAAACTAAAAAAAAATTAAATCCTCCGTATTACTGAAATTCAGAGATCTGCATGTCCAAATTCATTTCTGTGGCTGGAGAGTTAAACTATTCTACGATTCTATGATGTTCTTTTCCTTCTGCTGCCTAAAAATATTCATCAGGAGGAGACACATTCTCAGTAAGTTATGCAAAATCAAAAATCACTCAGGTGCTTTGTCTTCGCATTAATTTGCACACACTTGCTATACAGTAGCAACAGCACCTTATAGTAAAGTGTAGCACCTGCATTCTAGAGAAGGATGAAATGATTGAAAAGTATTTTCTTTTTGTTTAAGGTGGGGTTTTAGTTGATAATGCAATTGGCAAAATGGGATCACTGTTAAAGCTATGATTTTTTTGAATGGCATTTCATATATTCGAGCATATCTTGACATTGATGTGCACAAAATTGATATGCTCTGTCAATTTGCAGATATATGTGCCATTAAAGAGAAACTATATTACTTTAAGCAAAAAATGAAATCCCATTTTAAGTCAGGAAAATAATTTATTAGAATTGATTTAGAGATTTATTTCTTAAAAATTTGAATATATTCATACCAGTGTAGTGGTATGTGTTCCATGTTAAAACCTTATTTGTATAAAAATGAGAGAAGACCTTACCTTGGGAATATATGGTCTATATAGACTCAGAAAATGCAAACAACTGTAAAAATAACATAGTTATCCTTAATTTATATGCAGAAAATAAAGCACAAATACACAAGTAAGTGACAGGGCTCATTTAAACAGTTATAGTTGTCCATGGTATAGGTATCCATATGTAAACCAGTGACTTTAGAGTCTCTTCTAAATCAGGATTTCAAAACAGGCACTTTCAGGCTATCATTCTCCTCAGCATCAATCAAGTATCCAAAGATCAGAGAAATCGCACACTGAAACTAGATTTTTCTCTCGACCGACTATAAAGGCAGCTTAATGTCTTTATCTCTGTTAACAATGCTTCTTCACAGCTAAGTTTCATCCAATTAATTGCTTCAATGACTAAAGTAACATAATAAAGGTATGACAGACTTGGAGATTGAGTCAACTTCCTTGGAAATCCTTATATCATCTCTGTATCAAACCACTCTTTCTCTTTGGAAATGATTCTTGATCATTTGAAAAGGAAATTAGGATGCAATGGGCAAATTTTTGTGAATTTCATCTTTCATTTTAAGATTCTTTGCAATTTGTACTAACTTATTACCATTTAATTTCATTCTTCATCAGTGGGTAGCTACCACAGCAAAGATCACTCATCCTAAGAAAAACAAGCATAAAGCTTTCTTAGATTCATTGTGTTTGGTAGAAATATTTCTGCTCAGTGCTGTTGGGTGCTCAAAATGAGTGCATTCATTACATATCACATATATGTACTACAACATGTTTTTCAGAAATTGCAACTAGACATATGGCTGCAATACAGTTTGTCTTTAAACATATTTACCTGACAAGACACGCTAAATTAAATCCTTACCATACAAGGCAAAATTTCCTGTCATTTTCATTTTTCATTGACTTTGATGAGGACTATAGCATTTTGGTGAAGAATTAGATCCACTGACCTGTGAAGACCTATACCAAGCGTGGTTTTTGGGTTTCACCGAAGTGTAACACTCCTCAGAAATCTTTCTGTCTTAGCCATGAAAGCTTTTCTCTGTGATCAGAGGATAAAACCAGCCTATAATAGATAAGTCAGTCTCGGACTGTTAGTGTCACTGTCATATATGCATTTTGAGTCTGTATAAGAACAAGTGCAACAGCTAGAATTTCAGCCTAGATTGTATAATTTTATTTTTTTCCTCTCCTAGAAACCTGATATAAAGCCCACCAAACAGTCAGATATCTTTATCAGTTAGCAGAAACTTAGAAAGTCTGCTAATCTTTTCAGTCACTTTCAGGGAGAAGCAGTGCCAGAGCAATTACAGTTCTACAGGAGTGAATTTGCTTCATTACCTGCAATGAACCTTTATGTCAAGAACGTAGTCTACAGTAAACAAACTTCTGTGAATCAGACCATAACTGACTCCAAATGTTGCCAAAACAAGATTGTGCCTATCTGTGAAAGGCAAGGTGTATATACCAAGAGAGGTTTTCTTACTTTCTGAATAGAAAAATTGATTGCTTTGGTTTGCTTCTTCATTTTCTTATTTGTTTAGGTAAGCACAGAAATGATTAAACTTGATTAAAAAAAAAAAAAGACAAGAAAAAGTAAAAAGATAGGACTCAACTCCAGCTATGGATGGTATCGTAAAAAAAATTTACCAGTATTATACATGTAACTGATTGACACTGATAGTCAGAAGTTATCAGAGCACAGTGTCCATATTGCTGCTTTTGTAAAATGTGCTATTAATGGCCCTAGGACAAGGATGTATGGGTTACTACACTGAGCTAATAAAATATCAGTTGTATGACCTGAAAGCAGCATGGAGGCTGCTATTAAAAAGGTTGCAATGGGTACTCACAACACTCACAACAAGATTATAAGGCCTTGAAAGTATAAGCACAAGATGATAGCAAAGGCCACAGAGCTCTAAATACAAGGCACAAATGATTTATCACTCCCTGATTATTAAAGGAATGCAACATGGAAATGGGCTAAAACTGGATTTAGGGATAATCAATCAAAAAAGAACAAGTTAAGGTGATTTTTCGCAAAAAAATATAAAAAATTACCCAAGATGAAGAAAACATCAGTATCACGCTTCTTTAAAGAGTGAGGTAAGAATTCGGGTCAGAGACAACTCACCCCCCACCTCCAGTTCTTGAGGAAAACCTTTTATCAAGCTTATGACCTGATGAAGAAGTGAAGGGGTGAGCACAGTATCACAGAAAGAGGGGACATCAGGAAGTTTCTGTCAATTTAGGCTAAATTATTATTAAGAAAGAGGGGTGATAGTCAGATAATTTGAATGGTTTTACTGTCATTATAACCAGACTCATAATTATTTTATAGATTGTTTGGATATGAATTAAACTCATGCCTTCATGTCTAATGTTTATTAGTGTAGCCCATATAAATTGTACGAAGTGTTTGGTAGGGTACCCTATCCTTAAAGACTGACTGTTAAATCTGAATGCAGAAATACATGGAGAATATAAGTGATCTAGGCTTTAATTTGCTTGTAACAGCTGGTGGAGGATACAGGCATCTTCAGCTGATGAAGTTTGGATGACTATCAGGAAGAATCTCTCTTTGGCCCAGTGACAATCAAGTACTTTACTGGAAGCAAACATAAAACTGGAATGAAATTTTCAGATGAGTGAAACTGATTGAGAGAAAAGGAATAATTGTGTAAAAATTGGTTCCTGAGAGCCCCTTGATGTGCTTTTCTCTTTTAAAGCCAAACAAATATTCATATGCCTAGGAACCAGGAATACAGGTCATACTGTCCTGGTATGTATTTTCCCCAGTTGTGGCTGAGGTAATATGTGGCATAGAAGGAGAAGATTAGGTACAGAGTTACTAGGCCAATTACTGTGCCATGTAAACCAATTAAGTCAATGTTTCAACAGCCCTATTAAAGGAGGTCAGAACAGAGGTGGAAAAAAATCCAAATTTTTTGAAAATCCTTGTAGAATTTTCATTTAATTTATCAAAGAAGAGGTTTAGTGATCATGAAATGATGACAGTAGGGTTGAGGAAAGAATCTTTATAGCAGAGAACTACCTGATAAAGGCATATTGACATCCAAAGGCTGATAGAGAATGCTAGATAAGCTCAGTGCAGAAATCAACCACATCTATGAAACTATCAGTGTGATTAACCGCTAGGACTACTATAAGGGATTCAGACAGAGTATCTGCCACTACAGTTTAAAGTAAAGCTGTTTGTGTTTTTAGAAGAAGAGCGTTAGTTCATCCAGACATCAGGATATTACTGGGTGAAAAGTTGTAGTCTGTGCAATGTAGGAGATCAGAATAAATTGTATAATAGTCCCCTTTGTACTGTGATTAATCAGATTTTTCATTATCTAAGATCAGTGTGTTAATAGACTTGAATTCTGTATGCCTTGATTCTAAGGTCTTTGTTTCCTATTATAAATTTTCATGAGAGTTTTGCTCTACTGCAAATCCCTCTGGGCATATATTTTTGAATGAAAGCTTTGGCATGCATTTTGACCCATAAATAAGAAAATGAATGCAAGGTACTGCATGCCAAAAGAGACATAAAATCCCCCAAATATTTTAGCAGTAGTCAGAATTAAAGACTATGAATTTCACAGAGGAGCCCAAACTCATCATGTCACATTTAAAACAGACTTCTTTCAACTATCAGAAATAGTTAACTATTAGCAACCCATTTCCATTTGCTTTTGTGTTTAGTTGTTGCCCAGAAATTGTGCTCAGGTTCCCATATTAGTGGCCTAACAATGCAAGCCACCAACCATTCATGTGATGCATACAAGAGTTTTGCTACTGAACTGTGGAAGATTTTTTGAATGCTTCAATTTACATGTGAAAAGTTTTCAAGACAAAGGTTTAAAACTAAACTGTAGTGATAATAGATGGCCAACAAGTAGGAAGATAGTAAAGAGATTCATGGGAAAGAAAAATGAGTAAAAGTCTGTGTAGAAAGTAGCGATTCCCTGGCAAAGTTTCTAGTTACTTAAGTGAAAGCTAATGCAATATAAATGTACCTCTATTCAGTATGATATTATATCATATTACATTGATATGTTTCTATTAAACTGAAAAGTAGGCATGGCTTATGTGACTTTGTGGAAATCCATACTCTTACTTTATAGAAAAAAAAGGGACTCTTTACAGTCAAACATAAAGATTTGACCAGCTTTCACTGGGCAGAATTACCAGGAGCAAAACAACCACAAACAATAAACTGGATGTCTGCTGCCCTTCATATGTCTATTTATTAGTTTCAATTAAGTTGACAGTTTGCCACATTTAAGCTGAGCTCTGTCATTCAGTCTCCCCTCTGCAAATGAATAGGTTGTGTTTGTACAGCTGAATCCATTTAGGCCTTTCTAGTCAGATATTTTCTTTATTCTGTCTTCTGGAGAGAGTGAATGTAAAAGATGCTGATGCATGCCACACTTCACATGTGGTGCTAAAAATCCATTAGCTGAAGAACAGTGAAGACTCTGGTTGATCAGAGAGGACAGTTGAAGGTCAGGTTTAAATAGATGTACGACATTAGCCAGGCTTGATTGGCTATGGCTTTAGCATGTATCTCTGAAAGACTATTCAAATATTGATGCTGAGTAAACATAGAACTGAACACACTACTTGAAATTAAAAGCAAATACAAAAATAGTAAAACATTAGCTTTGAACAATATTTGGAAAATATTTATTAGAAAACTGTAGGATAAGAAAATAGTAACATTTTCTAACAAAAAGAGAATCCTTCAGTATGGAGGATGGGTTCCTGTTCCAATAATGTTTTACAGGTAAGAGTTTTGCTGTGCTTTTAGATGCTAACAATCGGACTTCTTGTGCCATTTATAACACTGGATCAAAGTCCCTAAGGGAAATGAGGAGAAGATGACTCAGGAGATCTCTTCATTACACTTTAGACTGCTTCTTAAATCTGATTGAGATCCATGTTAAATGGAGACTGGTAGGGGGTCATGAAGGAATCCCTTATGTCCCATCACAGTGACTTATATCACAATTGGCTTTTTTAAAAGTAATTTGGTGGTAAGCATTTCTTAAGCATAATCAACATACTGGGGAAGGACTTGAGGCACAACTGAACTGTGAGTAGTAAGAAACTGATCAAAAATCCTAAAAGGATTATTCAGCCCTCCTTGAGGAGCTGAAATCTTTTATGATATCTTTAGTGAAAAAAATTATTTTTTTCTTGTTCTTGTCTAATTTTCTGCACCATCCTGTTCATGGGCCAGGCCCTGGTTTCTGCAATTTATATAATTATTTTAATATGACGGTCTTCAGTTTTTTAGTGTCATGTTGGGAACTGGGTTTCTTTCCCTATTGTCTCACTTAGGTTTTCTTAGCTCTCATTCATCTTCTACTTCTAAATGGTGTTTATGTTACTGCTTGACAGAAAGGTCACATGGATACTACTCTTAAAGCTTATCCTGAATATGTTGATCTCCATTCTTCCCTCTTATCTGACTAATGACTTTGGCTCTTTTCCTTAGAAATTACAGTATAATGACCTTCCCAATAAGTTTTGATAAACTCCTTCAATCAAAGCTTTTGAATTAGTTAATAGTTCTTCCTAACCACTACTAAAAATTTTTATGACTGTTTCATAAAGATGATAGTTTCAAAAAATGATTTTTGGGACAATGCTAATCATGCTATTTTTCCAAATCTTTTCAAGGTTATAAAAGCTATTAGGAGCATTTGGTCATCATTGCTGGATGTCTACCACAGTATAATTTTCATTGCAAGGCTCCAATCTTGATAGAAAAACTGACTTATTTCTTTTAATATTTCTCTTTCTGAAGTTATGCTCCTTTTGGGATGTTAATAACCATATTTTTTGTTTTCCTTTTAGTGATGAAACCATCAAACTGTATTGTTTTGATTTACTTGCTGTTTGGTGGGTCTTTTGTTTACCATCAATACACAGAGCTAAGCCAGGTAATGTCATCCGAAAAATCAGCATTATAATTTCCTCATAAATCCTCATGTTAGCTTCTTTATCATCTAGTACTCAAACTGCATGAACAGCAATAAGATACAGAAAAGCCCTAAACTGCGTTGGTTTCAATTACAAACCACTAAAGGATATTTTCCACCATCTCTATTCACAGTCTTGTTCTATTTATTACAGCAGATTATTTCTCTGTGTAGTCTACAGCATACCGTAAATTTCCAAAGATCATCTCACATATTCCATAAAGCTGCTTGAGAAACATAGGTATTTTGTCAAAAAAGTGCCTGTTGATCTGTATCCCTTTCAGTCTACAATGTCGAAGAAGAATTTGCTCTGCATACCTGAACTCCATATTTTAAAAACTTCTCTGCTCTGCTGTTAGCTAAAGATCTATGTATTTCTGCATGTTCTGTGCTGCTCCACACTTTTGAAAAACACTGAGACTTGTTACAGTAGGTATAGTCGTCTATCCTTCAAAATATACTATAAAGGTGGTTTTTTATTATTTTTCCCCTTTCATTCTGTTTAAAAGAATATGGGGAGTCTGGAGGGTTGTTTTTGTCACTTGCTTTAAGCTTTTCTGTGGTTAAATCTCTAGAATGAAAAATTCAATTTGATCATCTGATTTGAGTAGTGTTGCTACAAATTTTGGCTTCATTTTATTTTCTGATCTAAGGAAACTATAATTCAGCTGTTCAAAAAATGCATGCATTGTATGTATCAAGTGTCTGTTATTTTGTCTAATATGGCAGTATCACTATAGCATAAATATAAGACACATTATTCTGGATCCTGCAGAATATATTGAGCTTTGTTATATATCTGACAGAAGTTTTGGAGAGGGGAGAGAAAAGTAAGAGGGAAGCAAACTGGGCAGCAGTCCATGGCTGCTGACATTGCTCAGATTTTCTGTCAGGAAATCAAGGAAACATTGTAAGAACAGACCATGGAGGGAGCCCTGAACTCTGCAAAGCGTTTTAAACACTGTTTTCTCACTCTGCTCTTAAAGGCAGTAAAGTATTGCTCACTCAGCTCTTAAAGTATTGCTTCTTGCCAGGACTTCCACTAGAGTAGTCAGTTAAGGTCAAAGGAAAGCCAGCTTCTAAAGAGAACATGATGATATGTATATGTCAAATTGCATTACTGGATCTGACAGGAGTCACAGGAAAGGGGAGACAATATGAAGGTTTTTATGTGTGCAATATTAAGTATCTGAAAAAAAAATAGGTGTTACAGTAATCGAAATAATCTACTGAGATGCTCTTCTAAGGTCACAAATGAACATACTACAGTTTTCTTTATATCCAATACTGATGTGGAGAAGAACCATATCTTGATAGGAAGATAGCTGAAACAAACCTTAGTTTCTCTGCACGGATATATACAGACATACAATCCCTACCCTCCAAATATATCAGCACAAAATAATTTTAACCTTTACAGAAATTAAGCTGAAATTAATCTAGTTTAAAATAAAACTAAGTTGTCTATTCATCTGAATTTCCTTTGGTAAATAAAAAAGAATCAGGTCCCTCTGGTGGGCTATGCAAGTAATTTTTCTTACTTTTGCCCTTCTGATTGTCTCCCTCATCCTGCTGGAGTTTAGCTACCACCTGTGGTTATTCTGCAGCAGTCCTTTTTAACCTGTGTGGGCAAACCCCATTCAATTTCAGATTTTAAGAACTTCAGAAGTATTATTTGAAAAGGAACAGCCCTGTGATTATATTAATGGACTGTGGAAACCAGGTACAAGCAGAGCTGTGGTGGGAAGTCAGTTTGCCTACAAAAATGCTAAATCCAGCACCTTATTGGCTGATTTTCCTGCTTCTCCCACATACAACCTATTTTAAACCTGAGCTAGTTTTGTTTTCAGAGACACTCGGTGGATTTCGTCTGATCGCGTACAGTCATCTGCAGTGTAGATTTTAACTTTCTTCTCAAACTATCTCCGCTTCATCCGTTGTAGTCAGTGCAGGAGCATAACAGAAACATATTTAGGGGGTCCACCTACCTCAGGGAAGGGAAAGCATGCATAAGCGTATATCCATCAGGTACTTTTCCTGATTACTCTTCTGGTCTCTGGCTATTTCAGCTCAAAGGATTTTCATGTTGTGCATGAAATTCTGAGATTTTAGCAATTTGAAAATTATTTTACACCTCCTAATACAACCTTCTCTTAACACCCATACACACTTTAAGCAGTCCTTTGGCATGCAGTCCATAGGTCTATTTTTCGTTCCACTTCCTTTTGTTCACTTTCAGTGTGGTTGATTTAATGAAGCTCCAGTCATCTTTGTTTAATGCCTTTTCTTTTTTTTTTCTTTTTTTTTTCTTTTTTTTTTCTTTTTTTTTTCTTTTTTTTTTTTTAGAAACACTGATCAGCTGATCTTATTTCAGTTTTTTGCAGGCCATTCATGATTTTGTAACCCTTTTCCATTTCACATCCTTTCTCCCTGTTTTCTGTTTTCCGGACTGAAAGGTACTAATCTGAAAAATTATTCTCATCCTCAAGTATATGTCTACAGAAGATCAGACAAATTGCATTTTCAAAATGTTAATTTCTCTTTACTGATTTCTGAGGAAGCCTAGGATGACTAAACCGAAAACCAGACATTTGTGCTGTGTACTTTCAAATTTAGATGAAATCAGTTTCATCCTCTGTTTCTCGGAGTTGTCTCATTGTAAATGAGAGATAAGTATATGAAAATTAGTGAAGTGTTTCCAGTGTACAAGAAATGAATAGAGATGGCAAAAGAAAGAAGCGACTATTAAACAATAAAATTGAGTCATGCATAGTGTACAGAGATATGGAAATGAAAAACCCAGTTTCAGACACTCCATCAGCTACAACTATGTCTTCTTCCTTTATTCTTTCTCTGATTTTCACTGCAGAGTTATTAATAAGGTTTTCAGCTAAAAATTCAAAATAAACACCAGTGTTATAATATGAGTAAACTTGATAAGGAGTGTTCATAACTACTAGATATTTATTTAGAAGTATGTTGCTATAAGTGTGTTCACTTTTGTTCTTTCAGTTGTCTCCCCATCTCACCCAAGGGAGTGAGCAAATGGCTATGTGGGGCTTAATTGCTGGCTGGGGTTAAACCGTGACAATAATTAGAAAAAAACCCCTTCAGTTCTCGATTAACAAATCCTATTATGTAATTTTGGAAGAGATAAAATCAGAGAAAACTGAATTTACTTTTGTTTCTTTAAAAGAATCAATTTCCTAGTAACTTAGTGCCTTTCTTGTCTTCTCTAGTCATTAGCTTTGCTGCATGTGATGCACACAACTACCTGAAATCCCAGATGTCAGGTTGTGAAATGTGTCCTATCAGTGCCAGTGCCTGGTCACTTGGCAGAGCCCTACGTTATCAGCAGCCGGTCATGCTAGCAACTCTCAAAATTGCCTCTGGGTCAGCCATGTGCTCTTGGCTTTTATTAAATCTGTGAGGGGATTTGAGTTCTTCTGGTGCTATGTTCCATTTAGATTCATAGATGTTAAGGCCCGAAGGGACCATTGTGATCATCTAGTCTGACCCCCTGCTTAACACAAGCCACAGGATGCTCCTGATTTAATTCATGTTTGAAGTAGAGTATATATTTTAGGGGATAAAGCATTCAGTCTTGTTTAATATTTCCAGAATAACGAGTCATGACCTCAGGCAGGTTATTTGAAACATTATTTATCTCCAGTGTTAAAAGTCTACACCTTATTTCTGGCACAAATTGACATGGCTTCAACATTCAGCCCTGGGCTTTTGTTGTGCTCTGCTAGATCGAAGAAGACATCCATATTTTGTCCTCCTGTTATCAGGTCCTTTGTTAAACTATGCAGATAGCTCTGTCAGTGTTGGGCTATGAGGCTGTTTAGTGTTAAATTAACATGATTGTCCACAGATATTATGATAGGTGCCACCAAAATCCTTAAAGAAAATCAGTGAACATGATGCTGAAATGATTGCCAATGGGAGGGTTCTCACTCTTCTGTTTAAGCAAAATGGCTATTTATTATGGGCAAAATACAAAAATATTTATTGCAGTACAAACACCCAACTCCTTGAATCAGAACTTCAAGGATGTGTTGAGGAGAAGGAGCCAGGTAGTACAGAGCAGAACATGGCACCAGGACAAGGAACAAACAGTGTAACTTCAAAATTCATTTCAGGCTGGATGGAGAAGATTTTTCCCATGAGAACAGTCAGACAGTGGCAAAGGCTGTCCAGATTTTGAAGTCTCTGAACTTCAGGGCTTTCAAGCCCCGCCTAGATCAGTCTGTTCTGACCGAATAGCTGACCCTGCTGTGAGCAGGAGACTGGACCAGGCACCTCCTGAGGTCCCTTCCAGTCTGAATGACTTTATGATTCTACAGTGTCATAAGATGCTTGAAGACACAATGACTTAAAAGTTACTTTGGCTTCTTATATACTTATAAAAGCACAAAAATAGTATAAATACCAAAACTAAATGGTTTTTAGAATTATTTTTGCATTAAAATTTAATTGCTTTTAATAGCATTGATATTTTAGTTTAGGAATAAATAACAAAATACTTTCTTACTTAGATTCCTAATTATAAAGCAAAAATTTTTTATTAATAAATGTAATGTTAGCAAAACACAAAAAGACATTGTTTTCTCAGACCTTAAGGGGATTTGTTGATTAGAATAGTATAGAATAGAGGACTTTTATTTGGAAAGGATCTACAATGATCATCTAGTCCCTTTGTCCGACTACTTCAGGGCTGACCAAAAGCTGATGCATGTTGTTACTAAGGGCATTGTCCAAATGCCTCTTAAACACTGACAGGCTTGGGGTACCAAACACCTTTCTAGAAAGCCTGTAACTGGGCTTGGCCACAATCTCAGTAAAGAAATGTTCCATAATATTAAGACTGAAGCTTGCCTCATGCAGCTTTGAACGATTCCTGTATGCCCTGTCACTGAACACTGGGGTTAGGACCTTATATCACATGCAACTATATAGAAACAAAAAACTATGAAAAGAAAAATCCCAGAATGAAGTTCAAAAGTACCATGCTCTGAAAATTTATTAAGCTTATATTCATTCAAATGTGAACATCATTGCACATTTAAAAATATTTGTATTTCTGCAACTAAAGGTATGGAAATATCTGCAGAGGTGTGCATTACAGTTTTCTTCCACTTGTCTTGATTACAATAAAGCAGGATTGGATCCACTAGGCTGAATACATCTGCTTTTCTTGATATTTTGCTGTTTAGTTGGCCAAGGACATAGAAGTATGAAAGAAGCAGAGCAAAGGTTTACTATCAGTTGGTCATCAGTGGTATCAGGTAAATCCCTTGAAAGTCTTTTGGGGGTCAAAATACTTGTCAGAACAGACAGTGATACTTTCATGTTTTACTACATTAAATTATGTCTAGGCAAACAAATAATCCAGATTTTTCTAGGGGTAACTCTTCTTTGCTTTTTACCTCTCCCCTAAAGTTTTTAATTTGTAAATTTCATATTTTTTTTAATGCTGATTTGAAAGAATTCATTGCTTGGACCAAGAATCTCTGTGTGTCCTGCTGGAAACCTATGCTCTCAGATAGGGAAACCTATACCCTCTTTATAAGTAAAGTAAAGACAAGTCACCAGTTTATTTCATATATTTAATCTTAATCTGTTAATTTTCTTGTGTTTTGTTTTGTCATTCAAGATGTCATGCTAACTCAAATACAATTCCTTGCAGAGGTTTATATATAAGCACTTGTATTCCGTCAGGACTGCTACCTTTACCAAACTCATAATCTCATAAAATAGGTATTGTATTAGTTTCGTAACATATATTTTGTACAAACTATTGACTGGCATAAATTACATTAATTCTTTATTAATAGTGTCTAATATCACTTGTTCTATTATTTTTCCCAGAATCAAGGGTCATTCCATTTAAATACTGGCACAAAATCCTCTCTCTCCTCCTCCTGAGTTTCCTTCTTTCTCTCACAGCTATAGAAAACTAGCATAAATTATCCTTGGATCAACATCTCAAGCTTTGAAACAATTTTGGTTTGCCTGTAAATGTCTAACTTTGGAAACTATTTCATATCTCTCTTAGTTACTGATCAAATGTAAGATATTTTGTAATCACAGAAACATACTGTTTCTGTTGATGTGTTTAAAGGCATGCAAAAAATAATTGTCTAGTATCTTCACATTACCATCCTTCAGGTATACCTTTTGTTTTCTTTGCATTCCTGTAAACCACTAGAATTCTAAGCCAATTTTATCTGAAACAAATATTAGTTGACTTTGCTGGCTTCCTTGCCTGAGTATGACCTTTAAGATATGAACTAATTTTATGGGTCTTCACCATATGATGCTTGCAAAAATTTTTCCTCTATATGGGAAACAAATAAAGGATTTTGTGGAGTTATTCCAAGGATTGTTGCACCATATATGCCTATCACTTTATTTAGCAGTTAGAATTTGCTACATATTCTATACTGAAACTTTCTCGTGCAGGCCTCGATCCTTGTAATGATGAATTTTCTTGGGATGATTTTGCAGCCATTCCTGGACTGTGTATGCCTCCTGGTGTGCAGAGCCTGCCAGGAGTACAGGAGATGGTGGGATGAAGACACGGGGCTTCTGGAGAAGCCATTGCCCTTCACATACTCCCAAACTCTCCCTAAGGCCTCACAGACCTCATACCCAAGGAAGGGCTGGGCAGGGAGCCAGAGTCAGAGTGGAGCAGAATAATCTTTTGGTCTCTTTCCTCATGCTTATACAAGGCTCTACCTAAAGGAGAAGACTCTCTGAGCCAAACTGACACAAAAAGTTATGAATGGAGTTAGCATTTCTTCAAACAAATGTATTTGAACAATGCCATCCTATGCTTGACTGAGAATAAAGAATAAATTTATAATAGATATACACATCACTAGCTCACTCCAGTGATATCAAGATGAAGTACTGGTGATGGCCTAGTACATGCTGGGCACTTCACTAGTGAATACATGTTGTTTTCAAATTCTAGCTGTTTCAGAGCTGTTCACATTTGTCTATTTGACATCCCCTTAAGAATTTTTTACGTTTCATTTTGCAGGCAAATTTTTATACTCTTAAATGCATTTTGTGGGAATAATATCTAACAATTACACAGCACTTACTTGAAGCTGGCTTTGAGGGAAAAAGAGTGAAAGAAAGGAAAGAGCAAAGGTAGGGTTTATTCTCTACTTTGGACTTAGACTGGAACTGATTCTTCAGATCCTCTGTGAGCAACCACTGAATTAGAAATCTTTGAAGACATAACTGCAGTAACTGACCATACACTGATGCCCATATCAAGGCTGGCACACATGTGAAAACACATGTATGAAAGCACAGATCTGAAAAATATTCTAATTCATCTTTCCATGTCTTCTACTAGATTTTTCAGTAGGTTTGAGTACCCATAGATTTAGCTCAGAAGAGGCTCAAAAGTGGTACCAGGACAGTCCAGTGAGGTAGAGAGAAAAGAAAACAGTATTCAGTTATCTACTAAAAGCTCTTTAATTCCTCTCAGAATTATGTAGGAGTACAATTGAATGTTTTTTTGAAAGAAAATAAAGACTTGGCCTAGAATAGAGAAAGGACAGCTAAATAATACAAATCACTCTATTTGCAAGGTGTGGACACCTGGTTTTAATTGCATAGAATGTTTCAATTATTTGAAATAAATTCTGAGAAGCTCTGGTATTTGGAGTTACAATCTCAAGAACATTATTGTGAAAAACTTTAAAAGTACCACAGCTGACTAATTATAAATTTCATTCATGTATTTGAACCTGATCCAGAATAATCCATAAATACCAGTATTGATCTGTCAGATCTGTCTTGATAATTAGCCTATTTAAAGATGCCCTGTTCACTTATCACATCTTATCAAAATAGTTTTTAAATTCCCTAAAAGATTTTCTATTTGATATCTTTACAGTGGACATAGGAAGTTGGAATGTATAACATATGAAGGAAACCGAAGGAATCTGTGCCCCACAAAATATAATAGGGTTTTGGTTTGGGTTTTTTTTCCCTTCTATAGTAAATCAGGTATATTTTTTTAACCTTTAAAAAAGAGTTTAAGCATTTTTTTCCCTGCCTTTGACTAATAACAAATCAAGAGAAAATGTTCCATTTACCGTAATGGTACCAGATTCTGGTAATGCTTCTGAACGGAATGATTTTGAAATTGAGAGACTATTCCTTCCAAAGACATTCCAAAGTAATTTTTACTGGCATTTCTGTATTTTTCTTATTAGTTACATTTAGAATAGCACTGCTAGTATTCCAACACAAATTGCTTGTGACTTCCAACAGGCTTGCAAGCAGGCACATTTGCTGAATAGGGACCGAGGATATTAAGATAATTTTATCATCTGTGTTTGAATCATTGGTAAAACTCTATAAACTGGAATGATTAAATTTCATATGTGTTATTAAAGAATGATATAAATAATTTTTAATCCTTGGAATTTCTTTTCATCAACAATAATGACAAAAAACATTTTCAGAAATAAACAATAACAGTAGCGATTTAAATTCAAAAGGCTATCTGTTATTCAGACCATTTATTTTAAAAACTGCATGGTAGAGATTAATTTTTACAACTTTAGGACCTTGTACTACACATGTGTACTGGGCGTGGAGGGTGTGCGTGGAGAAGGGGGAGTGGGAAGAGAGAAACACTTTAGATTTAGTTGAAAGAAACAGGTACTGTCACAGACAGCTGACCCTTGTCCAAATAGTAACAACTCAAGAGTTATCAAAGCTCCAGTACCTGCAGGCTAGATGTAGCACTGCATGCCTGCAGCCTTTAGCCAAGCAAGAAGCACTTCTGTAGTCTTCAATATACCAATTATTATCTTTATTTTTGAAAAAAAAACAGATATGCTACTCCAAAAAAAAACCCTCCAAAAGTTTCTCTCTTGGATTCGGTTTCCTCTCTTAACCATCTCCAGCACAGTAGCAGCACAAGGAGGACTCTAAACCCAAACAAGAGGAGTTAAATCTGCCCCTACAACTGTAACCAGGTGTCATTGGCAGCCTCTTCTCCATTTGCTTAACTTTTGTGTTCTTGACAAGCTTTTTGACCTTGATCTGCTGACCATCCTGGCTTGGTAGAAAAGATCACAAATTGTAAGAACACTCTGCTTCTTAACCTTTGCTTTGCATAGGCTAAATAGACCAATATTTATGAGTGTGTCAATACAAGGAAATTTTCCAAAATTCAAATAAGTGGCAATTATTTGGCATCCTTCTGAACTTTTTCCAAGTAAAAAAAAAATGTTTTTTGAAAGTCAGAAATAATGATATTCCAACAATATAATTGATGCTAGTAATAGTAATAACACCATTTAAATCTTCTTGCTATTTTATTCTTTTTACAGCTGCATTTTGAACATTGGTGGATGCTAAGCAAAAGAAATTCCACAAAGCTACTATTAATTTGATAACTTATTAGACTTCTGTTTGATTTATTTCAGGTTGTGGTGCTAACTGAAAATCAGAGGTTCCCCTACAGACACTAAAGACAAATAAGCATCTCCAGAGCCTGGAGGTTTTATCTTACTATAAGACCTAGAACTTTCTGGAAATACCTATATGTGAGAGCTTGTATAACTAGCTCACGTACACAGAGGTGTAATTTTTTTTTAATTAAAGGTGGATGAAATTAAGAAATGCTGAATATCGACAAAACATTCAATGGTGTCAGAATATGTTCAATGGTTATGAAAATTATGCCCAACTTTAGTCTCCCCAAATCAGCACATTAACATTTAACCCTTTTCACTATCAAAAACCTTTGGTAGCATTAGTCACAGAATTGCTTTCGCGGTTTAGTTAAAAACAAATGTGCATGTTTTACCTTTTACAGAAGCACTTTCAAAATCTAAATTATTAAGACCTTTGCAAATTGTTATTATGCTTACAGTATGAAAAATGGAGACTCAGCATCTGAGATCAATATTATCCAGGATGTAGGACTGTACTGTATCTATCTGTTCTGGCAACAAATCCTACAATTGATTTTTTTAATACCTTTGGGGTTGGGCAGGATAGAAAATCCTCTCTTTCAACTTCAGCTCAAAATCGCTGGTTCTGTGTCTCAAAGACCTTTTGCTGTCCTATAAATCAGTGGAATGAATGCTTCAATGACTGTGTGTAAATAAGCCTTACTCTGCTTATTTGCTGTGCAGCTGTCTAAAATAATACCCTAAAGGAATGACTTGGCCCATATTGTCTATTTCAGATGGCTATTTTTTCTAATCTTGAAATGAAGAGGGTTCACAAAATAGAGGTACAATATTCAACATCAAGAACTAGGACATTTTTCTAAATAAATATCTGTAACAGAACAAAAAAGAATTGAGGTTAGAACATTTCATCACAGGAAACATATAGAAGAAATGTTGCAGGTTTGAGGAACATTTACATAGTCATTGATATAAATCAGAGATCAGCTATTCTGCAGACACACAGGAAATACATTTAAATTTCTCTATCAAATAGTTATTACAAGAAAGTAAATTGTTACAATATCAGTGGTTTTGCTTAAACGTATATAGAAGCTCATCCACATTCAAAATAACTATATACATATTTAATTTCTTCAGAAGAAAAAATGCCTGCCAATGAGCAGACCTTCTGAATATCAGAAAACTACTAGGTATGCCTTAAAATAACATTATTAAGGTATAACAGACTGTGGGTCATATGAAAGAGAATCAAATTGGGGCTAATCCTGGAAATCAAGTTGGATACTATTCCTCATAAAAAAATAACTGTGAAAGAAATGACTGCCAAAGTACCTTGAAGAGTCTTCATATCAATATTCAAGAAGCAATTATGGAACAGAATTTTCCAGTACATGAAGGGCAGGTACTGGGAATAAAGTAAAAGTTGCCATCAGGAGAAATTATTCCCTCGATAATGCATTGCTTTTCTTTTCAAGCTCTCTGTGGTAGTTCTAGGAACTGTTTCTACTGCTGTAAAAATTTTACTGTTATTCCACTCAGAGTTAGTCAATATTTGTTTAGTATTTACAGTGCAAACACATGTTGAAAAAATGAGATGATGTTCTAATGAAGATTCTGCAAAACCAACCCTTAGTTCATAACTTTACTTAAAATTAGAATGCTCTAATTTATTATTATTATTCCTGGAGATCTATTAGTATCTAACATTAATTGGTAATTTTGTGTTCAATATTTATAGTTTAGATTACATAACATTGACTTATTCTTTACTTTAGATTAAAGGGCTAATGTTGAAGCACTCAGCTCTTTCATAGACTGCCAGTAAAAGTGATTACAGATGTACTAATTATCCTTGCTTATGTAAACAATTGTGACATTGAATATGATTTAGCAAGGACAAGTTTCAGAGATGAGATTCTTCTAAATTCATTGCTAATATCTAAATGCTTCTAGTCTTTCAAATAAAGATAATATTGATTTTTCTCAAAAATTTTAAACATATTACGCGCATGAAAAATGACAAACATGGTGACTCATATTCAGAATCATTCTTTCCCTGATATCCAACAAAACACAATGTCAAACTTATGACAAGACAGGACTTCTCTGTACAATGGCAACACCCTTTTGACTAAATCTATACCCTATCTATTTTTTGGAAAAAACACTTTGCAAGGTATGTAGTGTGAGATTTCAGTGAGTTTAGTAGAAATTAGAAAGAATGATAGTAGTCTAAGAAAGTATGACCAATGGGAAAAGACTGAAAGAGTTGAGTTTATCTTTGAGTGGACATAAAGGTCTCATAATCTATATAAAGGATTTAAAAAAAAGACAGTGATCAGTTGTTCCCTGTGACTGTGAGGGACAGCACAACTACCAAACATCATAACATGTGACAAAGAAGATCTAGGTTAAATATTAGGGAAAATGTTCCCACTGTCCAGGATCATGACACACTATAATAGTTTGTGTCAAGGTACAATGGAGCTTCTCAAGTAGGTCATTTTAAAGAAAAGTTTAGAGCAAAGTACTTCCAGATGGCCTATTCGAAGTCCAATCAAGTGATAGCCACAGTCAGAAGTGAACCAACTTTCAAGGGGTCTTTGCCAGCCTGTATTATTATTTCCAAAATTATAGGCTAATTGAGGTGACAGAAATTCAGGGGAAGCCGGAAGACCATATCACACAGAGGTGAATAAATGCTGGGCACATTTTGTTGCTGCATAAGGCACCAGTTTCACACCTTGTTCTGAGTCACCAGCAAATGGAAAGAATCATCTCTCACATATTTTTCTTTTGCTGACTCTTGGAACTTTCCCTGAACCCTGGTGCATACTGTGCAAAATCTGCTCTACTTGGTGTGTTGTACACCCAGAACGGAAGGAAATGACACTTGGAGTGAAAGATCTCATAAGGTCTCTTGTCCTCCTCCACTTCTATAAGTCAGTGATTATACTAAACAGGAAAAGAAACAAGTGCTCTGCAGATGTACATGCTGTTCAGGTGCATTAATGCTGTTCATTTAGTTTTCTCCAGTCATGGCTCTCCTAATTCAAGGTTTGAATCTTACTTTTAGAGCCCTCAGTTTGTGAGATTGGATGCTAAAGGGCCATCCCACCCCTGCTTCATACCTGTGTTCCAGAGAACCCACCACCACCGCTGCAGAGACACAACTGTGTCATCAGGTGAAAAAATCTTTTTGAGCACCAGCTCTGGCACATAATAATAATAACACCTGATTTTCCATTGTAAAATTATGTTCAAATCTGCTTTCGTACACAATAGCTCATAATCCAGTATCACCTATGAGGGAAAGTAAAGAAGAAAGGTAGATATAATATGGAATAGTATAGATCTGGAATATAAATCCTTCAGATTGACTCTGAAGGTTTCTTAAATACTTATTTTTAAGTAAAACGTAGATGCAAAGAAACTTTGCTTTCTTTTGTGGTTCTCAGCTAAGAGACCTCTCAGTCAGATCAACTCACCAGTGGCTAAAGACTCCATCTTACAATCAGCAGGTCTGACCAGTCCTACTAAGAATTTTCTAGGACTTTCACTTAGATTCAGTGAATATCCACTGAATCTGAGACATTTCAAGCAGATGTTTTAAAATCGTTAATAGAATTTTAACAAAAAAATTTTCTCACCCAATGGCATTTTGATTAAAAATTCGCATCAAATTGCAACAGCAGAAGTAAAATGCTCTTTGCCTCTGAAGCGTTTAATGGAGCTATCTGTACCTATATAGACACATTTACACCAGCATCGGCTCTAAGGTACCAGATTGTATTTTGTTTTGTTACAAAGGGTCCATTTGACCATTGCTGTAAAACTCTCGGAAGGTTTTCTGCTGTTCTAATGTCTGGTTGAATTTTGTGTAGATGAAGGCTATGCTATCTTGACTGCAAATTATGGCACTTAAATCCATCACATAAGGCACTTGTTCTACTGCACTCTTTTACTGCTGTCTTACATTTGAATTTATTTTTACTTCTGACTGTTGTTCACCTGTTTAAAGTCACAAAGCTCATCTCACCGTGTTGTAGGTGTTTAATTCTCTTAATGCAATGTTCAAATTTACAAAAATAATTTTCAAAATTACCATGGATAACTTCCAGCTGAGAAGGAGAACTGTGATTCCTCTGTGGATCAAGAATTCACAGAAGTGTAAAAAATAAGATTCAAAGAGTGATTTTTTTTTCTCTTTTACAGTAAGTTTATGAAAAAAGGCAGAGCAGAAGTTACTCAGCAAGATAGCATGTAGTTTAACAGACCTGGAACTACATAGCAGGGAACCTAAAGACAATCTGGGAAAGAGATTTGTTTTCTGATCACTTTTCTTCTGTCTTAGTAGGTTATATTTTATAATCTTCCCTGAAATAATTTTTCTCAATGAAAGAGCAAGAGAAACATGATTGTTTCTATAGTTAACATTTTCTATCAGTATTACTCTGCTTTAATGGCATAGAAACTTCCTCAACAGAAGAAGAATTACTGGTGGACCGTTCTCGCTGTATCTTGGATCCCACTGTGGAAATGCCAAAACAGAGGACCACGTGTCAGCTGTACAATGAAGGCAACTCAGCTGTCTTGTCCTTACTGGCTGAGGTCACTGGTCACATATAGTTACATAGATGTAAAAGTTTTCTGTAACAATGGTAGCCCCAAAATACCTCATAACTTCATCTTCAGCACAGCCACAAACTTTGTTGTAAGTTCTGTCACACAGATGTTTGGAGTCATTTACCCATTCCCATAGTTTTCTTGGCAAAACCCATCTTTCCTTACTGTTACTTGACTAAATTTCAGCTGGCTTTAAAGAAGTGATTTCTCACCGTTCTCTGCCCTGCTTAGGAAGAGTAATCAGTGAGGGACCTGCTACCTCATCCTTTAGCTGTCTAAACATTGGGATGGTCAAGACCAAAGATCTACCTGAGTGTGCGCAACTGCAGAGTCCACACCTTCCTTCTCAAATTGCCCTAAGCGATGAGTATTACAATTCTTACTCATTTGCATTTCTCTTGTACTTCAAAATCTTGACTATGCACTAGAACCCCATTTGAACAGGGTCTGTACAAATGTAGAACAAAAGGCAATATTAGCTCCAAAGGTTATCAACCATCCCAGAACTTAGAGAACTATGGAGTCCTGCGAGACAAAGTTTGTTTTCCACTCCACAAGTTTCAGGGAGCATCATAATCAGATGCCAAGTCAACAAGGGTTCTAGACCAAGGAAAGTACCATTCCACTTCCCTTCCTCACCTGTAGTTCCCCGAAAGGACATATGAGTCGAAAGGCTAGAAAAGAGTTTCAGGATGTTCAGTCTGAGTACTGACCTGTTTTAGGCTTTTCACCTACCAGGGCACTGCAGTGGAGGAGAGTCCTGTGGGTGGGCCTTGTCTCTTGTTCTTGACAAAACCACACGCAACTTCTTTATTATGATGTATCACCGAAGATATGCAAAACTCATCTGCAGCACTGCTTCAGGTTCAGCCTCATTTTCTGCAGCCCTGATCCATCCCAAATCATGATGTAATTATTACATTATAAGCAATTTGATAACTTTTGGATATATTATAGAAAAAGATATGTAGGTGTAAGAAGAAGAATGTGCACTGTATAAGGTATAACTAGCCATGCAACGGATACAGCTGTAATATCAAATCCTTTCCTGTCACTTTAGCTTTCCAGGCAGGGATTAACTTGAGTCCTGTGTCAGACAATAAAGATTTATTTGATATAGAAAATATTAGGTGTGTTGCCAGGGCCACAGAAAGATACTTTCCCATAGAAACTTCCAGTTAGCACGCATTCCCTTCCCCCTTTCTGTTTTCCAGCCTCAGTTCACATCACTAAGAAATCAGATAAGATAGCAGCAAGGGGACCTTTGGAGCTTTGGAGATTTACTCCTACCAATCCAAAGCAACAGTGGAGAGCTGGGGTAGGGCGATGGTAAGGGAAACGGTGCAACTCAGTTGTTGGCTGTGCCCTCTTTCCCCTCCAGTGCATTTTGCAGAGACTTGCTGCTTCAAGTAGGACATACCCACCTATTTCAAAGTTTACTGTACTGACATGTAAATTCCTGTAGGATTACTTTACCTAAGTGGTAGAAAATATTTTTGATTTGCTGGATATACAGACTAATTAGTCAGCTGTTAGAAACAGCTGGTTAACAATGTTCCAATATCAGTGCTTTCCATGATTTTGATTTAATTTCAAGGGCAGACCATGGAGAACAAAGTTGTAGAGGGAGGATATCTGTTGTTGCTGTTGTTGGCTCACTTGTTTGTTTCACTTCTTTTGCAAACCTTTTTTTCATGCCTATTCATAAATTATATTGCTATATTATGGTATCTCATTATCCTTTATTAGCAGAACACCTCTAAACTGAAGTTGGAATTGTACATCATGTCCTGCATATGGAACAGAGCAGCATATGGAGACTATGCCTACTGCAGTTTTCAAGCATAAAAAGCAGGAAATTATACAGGAAATTATACATATTTCAAAGACACTTTGCCAAGTGCTTCTGTGCTGCATCCTGTAATTCAGAGTCATGCTTATCTTTACTGTGTCATTTAAAATTCATATAGTGGAAATATAGTCAAGTCATAATCCATACAGTAAGGAAGGAAAGCAAATTATTTTCCTGAACTTGCGTAAAATACAACAAGTCGCGGCAGAGCTGGTATTACGTCCCCAGTATCACACCAGTGGGAATGGTTTTAGAGGTTAGGTTCCAACTAATAGGGACAGATCATTTCTTTAGCATCAAAGCACTCTGAGCAAGTTAGCCTGACTGATATAATATAAAAGTGGGAATGATGCATCCTGTGTACTCTCATGAATCTGATCAGAAATTTTTCCTTTAAAAGTAGTGTTCTCTCAGGAAAAGCATATGCAATTCTTAAAAATTAAAACATTGAAAAATGTTTACATGCTGGTGATCTTAATTAGAATGTGCAATGAATCATATTTCAAGTATTTTGAAAAGGAGTGGGATTTTTTCTTTGCAAAAAAGCATTTTTGCCAAACAACAAAATTCAGATTTAAGCAAAATATTTCAGTTGTGTAGACATTTAAATAAAACTATTTGCACTCATAATATAATTTTGTTGGTAATATTAACATCTTAGAATTTTATTTCACTGTGTATCACAGAACATATATGGACATCTCACAACTTGCTGTGAGAAATAATTTTCTTTGTATGTCAACTCTTTTTGCACAGAGAATAAGTTTTTTTACTAACTCTCAGAGAGAAAAGACTTAATCTTAAGCCAAATATCACCATAATAAACAAGGCAACATAAATAGTAAATTCACTATGTCCTATTTTGTCTAAATTCAGTAGCCGAGAGAGAAGAGTAAAATAAATACAGAAAAAAACCCTCTCATTAAATTAAAATCAGAAGCATCTAATCCATAGTGACAAGATCTGGTTAATGAATAATGTCAGATCAAATTTTACTGTGAAATGGACTGTCCATCCATTTTTGAGGTAATAGAGGCTCATGGTGAAATCATGCAGCGCATTCAGATTCTCACCCTTTTTCTGAGATGAGTATTTTGTATCTCTTAGAATAATTGGTATGGGAAAAAATATATATATGTAAGCAAAAGAAGTAGAAAAAGAAGATGACATATACAGAGCTTTCTTCTGACACTATGCAGAAAAGAAACCACCTTAGAAACTGAGCACAGACTTCCTGTACTGAAGATTTCTGCAAGATTACCATCTAGGTAACCCGTATGTTACTAAAAAGCATCTCACAAAGGATGCATATGGAATACACAGACAGTAAAATTATCTCTGTGCTATTCTCAAGGTCCTGGGAGATTTCACATTTTGGGACCCAGCATTTCCTTTGTCTCATGACAGCCATACAGACATTTCTTCTTGCAAAGCCTTCTATGGGCATCTCAGGGAGGAAGGGTTGCCCTACCAGCTATGATTCCTCTCCAAATGATTAAGTTTGGATTGGCACTCACATTCCCAGATGGCCAGTCCAAATGTCACATTTACTTTCTTTTTGTCTGAGAAGCCACACTTCCACCTCAGAAGCCTTCTACACAACACAAATGTTGTGTTCAATTTACCTACCTGCCAAGAATATGAATTTAAAAGCAAAGTGCACTATAGTAATACTAGGACAGGAGTATTTATACTTATGTCTGTAAAGAGTGAAGAAAACACACCTTCCCGACTTGCTCCAGATGATCATGCAATGATCTGATCTGCAAAATGGTGGAGAGTTTCTGTCACTTTGACCATTTATCAGACTACTAACCTTTGTTTACTCAGGGAGGAAGGTCGCCAGGGTCTGCAGAAGAAAAGCTTCGTGGTTGAACAAAGATGTAGCTGATGGGACTGCACTGGGACTCTACTGTGGTGTCACTTTGAGTTCATTAGAGCATATCATGCAAACACTATCGCATGATAATATGAGGATCTTATATAAAAGAACTATAAAATGTATGTTACCTCCTTTCACTGTAGTCTTTTTCTGAAGCCTATTGCACAGTGATGATGGACTTCGCTCCAGTGCTTTCCCTCATAGAGGTTAATCAGCATTTCCCTCCTTTACAAGTTTGGGATGTTTCCTTATGACAATAGAGCAAGTAATTTCTTCTCATAACAGTCATGGTATATTTAGGATTCTGGAAACTACAGATCACAGAATTGTCACTGGCCATTGTTTCCTCAACTAATAATATTTTTTTTGATGGTTTTGTCCAATAAAAAAGAAGGAACCCAAAAATGTCCAACAGTTTAACCTGTTGCACATTCTGCTTTTGTGATCAGTGTGTGAAATAGCTATATGATGCCCTCTTCTCTCTTCCACAAACCAGTGCCAGACTTCATAAAGGAGAGGGCCTGGAAATATCACTTTCCCAGGTCCAGAAAAAGGGTCTTACTGAAAATGTCTCTTGTGCTATTCAAACAGTTAAAGGTTAGCAGTTAGAGAGTGGTGATAAGGTTAGGATTGTGATTGTGATTTCGAATAGGGGCATGATTGCTAGGCACCAAAACAGGCTAATATGAGGCTAAGGGACCCAGAAGTCATTGACACAGTCATTTCAAGGAAGATTGAGAAGCTGGAAGCTGTGCACCTTGAGGCACCTACATATACTGTGTCGAGAGACAGTATGTCCTTCTTCATTTGCAGTGGACAGTGACAGCTAAGCACTGCATACAAACCAAGTGCAAGATGTAGAGGAAAAATGAAGGTCAAGGAAATGGAAAAAAATCAAGAGACAAAAATTATTGCACAACATTTTCATGAAAAAAATCTTAATTTTTATGGGAATTTCTCTTCGGGTGATCTTGGAGACTGAGGGGAAAAACAGAAGGCCTCTGGATGTCCATGTGACTTTTTTTTAATTGGTTTCCATGTTGACTTTGAGAATGAGATTGAGCTATCATATGCTAGACAAATTTAATAGTGCATCTGCAGTGGATATCACAAGAGGATCACCAAACAAATGCTGTACTTTAGAGCTAGAGGAGGAGGATGCATTGTGTGAGATTCATCAACCTTTGCCTTTCTACAAGCATAAACCTTACAATGCATCACTTGCATCTGCATGTGCCATTTGGACCTTCGGCCTTCAGATATCACTGCTTATGCATCGGCCAGAAACAAGGAGAAAAAATACTGTAGTATGGGAAAAGTTACAAAACAACTTCTGCTTATCAGAGGAGCCAAAGACAGTAATTTCAAGGTTAACATTTCCCTTGATACTATTCCATATAATTTTTTATTAATGAGTTCTGGGCAAGCAAATGCTGAGCTTTTGATTTTGGGTTTATTTTAGGGTGAGGGCTGGGAATAGCTTTCAGTTCATTGTTCCCTGGTTAATGGCATCACATACATTTAGATTTAATCAGAGTATCTTTCCATTCCCACTCTATTCATTAGGACTGAAGAATCCACAGGCAGGCATTTGCCAAGATACCTGAAATCTTCCAGCAGCCGCTCAATATGGAAAAGGAAGTCATCTAAGAAAGTTTTCTTGTGATGATTCTGCTATATGTAGACGGGTCAGCAAAGAGAGACCGATACATTTTACTATTCTGCTTCTTTATTCTGAAGCTTAACAAATTGAGAAGAGTCTGCAATCAGGGTTGGGGAGGATAAATAATTTGGAGCAGCTAGGGAAGGAAATCACAGGATTAGAACAGATCATCAAGATCATCTAGCTCAATCAGTGTAATACCACCATAATCACCCCTAAAACGTATCCCCAAGTGCCATATGCAGACACCTCTTGAACACTCATAGAGACGGTGACTCCACCACCTCCCTGGGCAGCTCAGTCCAATGCCTAACAACTCTTTCAGCAAAAAAATAATTTCTAATACCTAAACTGATGCAACTTGAGGCCATTTTCTCTTGTTCTTTCGCTTGAGACATGGTAGAAGAGACCGACCCTTATCTCACTGCTGACTCCTTTCATAAGATCTAACCTGAGCTTCCTCAGTTCTCTCCAGACAAAACAACTTCAGTTCCCCCTGAAAATCCTCAAAGGTATGTTTTCTAGACCCTTCATCTTGATGTCCATTTTGAAGTGAGGGGTCCAGACCTGAACACAATACTTGAGATGGAGCCTCACTGGTGCCAAATAGAGCAGGAGAATCACTTGCTTAGTGCTGGACACACTATTCTTGACACAGGCCAAGATGCCATTCACTTTCTTGGTCACCCAGGGACACTGCCAGCTCATATTCAGCCAGCTGTCAACCAGCACCCTCAAGTCCCTTTCTGCTGAGCAGCTCTCAGGTCACTTCACCCTCAGCCTGTAGCAATGCATGGGGTTTTTGCCACCCAAGTTCAGGGCCTGGTACTTGGCTTTGTTGATTCCCATACTGTTGGCCTTAGCTCATCAATCCTGCCTGTTAAAATCCCTTTGTAGAGCCTTCCTTCCCTCCAGCAGGTAGACACTTCCACCTGACTTGGTGTCGTCTGCAAACTTACTGAGGATGTACTGAATGCCCTCATCCAAAACATCAGTAAAGATATTGAACAGGACTGGCCCCAGTACTGAACCCTGGGGAACACCACTGGTGACCAGCCCCCAGCTGGATGTAACTATTCACCAGCCATCCAGACAGTTTTTCACCCATCAAAGAGTACATCCATCCATCTCAGCCATTAGCAGCCAATTTCTTTGGGAGAATACTGTGGGAAATGGTGACAAATTTGAATCTGAGAAACAATCGGAGACTTTAAGGTTATGGCTAAAATAATAAATTAAGCAGGTTCAGGGCATGGGTTCAAGCACCGGTGTACAGTTTCCCATATTGTTGCAACTGTTAACACAAGTCCCAACATAATTTTAGCCTGAGACAAGTGGTGGTGTCTCAGCCAAAAGCCCAGAATCAGCTCAGGAGCTAACACAGTCCCAGGATTGCTCCCCATAGGTAATTAAGATGAATTCACCCTCTGGAATAGAACTTGGGCCCTGATTCTTTTCAGTTTGTCAATACAGACAGAAATGAATTGTTGGAGAAGACTTAGAAGTAAGACGACACACTGGTGAAATTGCAGATGGGGTTTCTATGGAAGCAGTCTTGTGCAAACTTTATTTCTGTATCTCCAGCCCTCAGCTCAGTAAAGATCTCTTTAGTGTGATTGTATAGAATAATGCAGCAATCAAGCCATTTTTGCAGAAATTACTTCTATGTGTTTACATTTTCTTCTCTGAATAGATGGATATAGAAATTGAACGAGCCACTTTTTACAGTCTAAATGTTGAGTCTGTGGATGGAACTGCAGTGAGACCCACCACAGAGGGACCTTGGGAGCTTAATGATGATTGTGCATGTAGGGATACTCCAGCCCACCATATGCCTGTTGCTATCTGTCTATAACAGCCTGTCTGCCTCAGTTCTCCACAGGTGTGAGCCATGCAAACACAAAAGGCTGTTACTAGATAACTACTACTCTGATGTCGTTCAACTTCATCCGCTTTGTCATCACAACAGAATGCAACTTTTAGTGCTCAATTATTACATTTCACAAAGATTTACAGAGTTACTCTTGTTTCACAATTTTCTTCAAAATCATTATTTAAAATTGAATCCCTTACATCCTATTTTTGAGGACAAAACAAAGGGGTTTATAAACCAGCCTCTAAAAGAGACTGTTCTCCTTTTGTCTATTCTTCTATCCCTTTTAACTTCCCTGCCTTTTTAATCTGTAAGAAAAATGGCTGGTACTTTCATTAATTCTAACTATCTTAAAAGTGATTGCAACTGGCTATGAAGTAAGTTTTTAGAAAGATTTTTTAATAGGAATTAAAAATATTTTATAATTAAAACTATTTTCCTTTCTAAAAAAAGTTTTAATTTTCTTAAATCATTTCCAGTTGGGGTGTTTTTATCATCTGAACAGTTCTGAAGTATAATCTACAACACATGTATTAATGAAAATAAGTCAATAACAGGTTCAGGAATATTAGTCAACTATAGATATATATATACATGTGTCTAAACTATTCCATCATCTCTGTGGCTACTGGCAACATCTTGGCTAAGATTACCCACTCTTTGTTGAATTTTAATTTTTTGTATTTAATTTTCCAGTCTGCTTTTTTTTTTTCCTTTTTTTCTTTCCCAGAGGCTGATTTTCTCTGTTGTTTTGGTTTTGGGTTTTTGGTTTTTTTCTGACTGAAAGTTTTAGTGAAATCCCTCAGTCATTCTTTAGAATCAAATCTAGGAATGAGATTCTCATATTACTTTCAGTTATCCTGCTTTGTGACTGAGAAACAAACAGGCAAAGATTTCAGGCTTGACTTTGCTCAGCAACACAGTTTTACTGTGGGAAGAATGAATGAGAGTGACTCTCAGCTATTCATACTGAAAAAAACCCCACAAAAGTTCATTATAGAACCAAAAACCAGTGGTTAAGTTTCCAAAATTCCTTTTTTCTTTATGGAGTGCTGTCAGCCCATGACAGCCCTCTGATGATCTCCTGTAAGGTCAGGATGAACTTAGTGTTTAAGTAAAGTAGAATGGCAGAGATTAATTATTACTCAATAATTCTGTGAGTTTCCTAGATTTTATGTGATTCTAAAATCAAAGGAAATTATATAAATATTAATTGAGTTTATGACTTTACTTATTTATGGTTTACAGGCTTTAGTGAGACTGTGAGCCTCAGTAGCCTCCAGTTGGAACTAGAAATGAAAAAGATCTAATATCCCTCTGCAGGCTTTGCTACTGTGCAGAAGAGTTGGCTGCAGGTCTACAACAAATAAGTGAACAAGAGACAGCAGTAACTATAAGGAGTGCCAAAAGTAGGAAATTATGGAAGACCTGTGGACCGGGAAAGAAAGAGAAGTGACAAAAGAGGGGCAGCAGATAGCATATTTTTATTATTTTTATTTTACTGAAACAACTTCCACACTATATTTTAATTCACAGGTAATTTGGGAAAAAACCCCCACAGAATTCTTTGTTTGATGCTTGGTTTATTCACTCCTTAAACATTTAACATTCAGCCAGCCTTAGTGGTATTGGAAAGTGGATTTTACTTGTTTGTTTTTCTGAGGCTGAAGCTGTTCTCAAGCCAAAATAATACACTATGAAGCTTCTTCATACTGAGAGTTCTGCTGGAGAAATTCCATGTGCTGGAGGATATACTGATGTACCAGCTGTACTTTGGGGTTTTACCAGGTTTGTTTAGGTCTGATTTAGTGCTCTTTTCCTTATTCCATTAGCCTGACAAAAAATCACTGATGTGTTTGATATATATTTTTTTTAAACAAGAAGCACGAGCTGCAGTAGACAATTGAGTTCTGTCCATGGACTTTGGGTGAACAATTATGCAGCCAGTTGTTCCTTCCAATTTCAGCATCTCAGAAGGAGCAGGGAGGAACTTGGTTACAGTGTTCTTGTTCCAGAAGAATAAGTCAGCTGCCACGGGCTGAGAGGCCTCTGAGGAAGAGCAGTTGACATCAGTGCTTTTGGCAGTAAGGGCTGGGCTGCAGAATTTAGCATATGTTGCGGATTTTTGGCTTCATGAATTTGCAGGCTGACATCAGCCTCACACTGATAGAGAAACTGGTGAATGGAATTCGTCTACGTATCTGTTTCCTTTGTGAATTTCCAGTACCATTTCAGTTCACAAAGCCTATGGGTTTATTTTATTGCTGTCATGGCAAATATTTCACAGTATCAAGGTCAATGTTCTTGAAGATGCCATTTTCAAATTCCTTTGAATTGAAAGCCTCCTAAACTATCTGTGCTGTAGAAAGCAAATTTCTTCTTACAAAATATTTTTATTTCAAGGCATATAATGTTTATCATAGATGACATACAGGTATATTAAGTCTACAGTATATAAAAGGTTGGGGAAAAAAACTGCACCAAAAATTTCACTGAAAAGAAAAAAGGCTTAGGCGAGGAATTACGCATGTATCCAAGAAGATATAGGACAGGGATAACATTTAACAGATGCAACTGCAGCTGCATTTAGGTTTTTTGGATTTAAAGGCTATTTGTTATCACTCTTTTGTTTCTACAAGCTGAGTAACTGCTTTCACTGAAGTTCCACAGCACAGCATGTGTGGTTTTAAGTCTTATTTGACCCTATTTAAAAATTGTGCATGAAATTTAAAGAATCATAGGAAATGAACCTTAGAGGAGACTTTAAAGACCATTCATCCCTTCTAAAGCATCGTATGAGTCCAAAGACTCATACAGCTGGTAAATTTTCTCTATGATCTTCCCCATCATCAAACTTTTGCATTTCAAGAGACAGTACTGTAGTTCCTACTCCACACAAACTCTCTTCCTTATCTTCTGTAGTAGCAGGGAAATTGTGTCAGGAATTCTGGTGAATCAACTGGGAATTACATTCAAAATAATTTCTTTACTTCCTATATTCTTTAAGAGCAATAGTAAGACTGAGTTGCAAGTATGCCCTGATATAGGACAGCTATACAGTGAGTATTGCCTTCTTGCATTTTGCCTGACAACTTTGCTATGACCTTGCAAACTAAGGCACCCATCTGTCATTTATAATTCATGTATTACCATCAATTTATAGAGGACTAGGCAGCTTGCCCTGTGTCTCTAGTTAGGAAGAAATGAAAAACACAGCAAAATCCCTCTTGACTTTTTTCAGTAGAATTGTTACAGAAGATAGTGATACTGTTAGTTATTTCTTGTAAGCCATTAACCAGACATTCAAGAAAGACAATTTTCTTCTCTGCAGCTTATTTGAAATCAAAACAGGCTTCTTGTGCTGCTCTAGCAAATAATTTCTTTCCTACAGGACAGGATGGTTGATATGGTAAAATATATCAGCGAATGATTGGTTATCTGTGGGGACCTGGCATTCTAAGCAAAATTTTCTGAACCTACTTCTAAAAATCCCAACATATGAAGTAGATGAGGCTGTCAGTAATTTTAGAAATCTGTCATTAAATTTTCTAAATAAAAAAACTGCAAAGGCGGTGAGAACTAGTTTCACTTCTTGTTGTTGTTTCTTTGCTATTTGTTGCTTTTCTTTTAAAAGTATTTGTGTGACTTGCAGCTCTGAAGTTTATATTTCCTAATTAAAATAACTAGCGATGTTGGAGAATAGTTTACAATTAAATCTATCTTTAGTATTGCACAGTTTCAATGAGGACAAGTCTTGTCTCTGCTTTAAATTTAGTTCTTTTTTTCTAGGGACAAAACTAGTAGCAGAAACAAAGGTGTCAAAAAGACTAAATCCTCCTTAAAGCTCCTTTGGATCAGATGCTACACAGAACAAAAGTGAGGAAAAAGAAAACAGGAAGAAAACAAAGAGAAATGGGAAAACTGATTTTCCATTATGCAGCAGATCAATAGCAGACCAAAGAAGGAAATCCATGTCACTTAATTCCTAATATATTGTTTCATGTAATAGATGAGGTATTAACATAATACTGTAATACTGCAATCTGTACTTTCAGCTCCAAGAGAAGAAATTAGAATTTACTTTGCTAAGACAATACCTGCCCACTAAAATTATGTGCAACGTTCCAAAAAGTACATTTCCCATTAATTCATAACTAATGTACCACAACCAAGTTTGTGAAGATTCAGCCAGAGAACACTCAAGTAGACTCTTCTGATTTAATGTGAGGATGAAGGGGTTGCCCACTTTTAACAGTCTTGCCAGCGAGTGGGGTTTTTTCAATAGTAAAAGTCTACTTGGAGATTGCTCCTGGACTATAAGGGCATCCCTGGCAACATTCACTAGAGCATGCTTGAGCCTCCTTCCTACCAGAATTCATCCCTTAAAACATTTACTTCTAAAGCTGGATCAAGAGGGAGATAATATTTAAACACCAAGGCCAAAAGATAATGAAGTAATATTGTCCTCAATGAAATAAAAAAATTATGTCATGTCAGTAAATTTTATAAATGTTTGACCCTTTCTTCGGGTTTCATTTTTGAGGTACAACTTCTATGCAAATTCCAAGAAGAGAATGAATCTGATGAATATTTTAAGACTTTCTCACATGCTTTCAGAGAACATTACAACTTCACTGGGAAGTTCTATTATGAAAACACACAGTATGAAATTGCTTGTGCTAGAAAAGACCAATACATCTCAGACACGTTACAACTTCATGCTGAAAAAAAATTGGTTGCAACCCATACCTGAGGTAAGAATATAAATAAGTAACTGAAATCCAACTAAATGCACAGGCAAAACCTAAAGAACAAGTACTGATTTGAGTGCCCACTGACTTTTCAAGCAGTCCAATAGAATTCCCCAAGTGCCCACTACAGATATATGTCTAGGCACCTACATGAGGAAGAGCTGACTGAGAACACTGTGTATGGCAATGTCACAGAGGCTGGAGATGTGTGCTGCTCTGTGGGCTACCATTAGAGGAACAGAGAGTGCCAGCTGCAGAGCCTAGGCTGCTGGCACTGATGTTACTGCCAATGAAACACTGAAGCCAGACTGCATCAGCAAAGTCATATAGAAATATTACAATTGTCTCTGGAATTCTGTCAAACCAGCTGGTGCAAACCAAAAATTCAGAATGTTTATCTAAAAGTAACTTTTTTTTTCATTTCCCTTACATAATAACAGGAAAACCCTGGGAGGTGGTGTTTTTAATTTGGTGGAAATTATTGAATCTTTCCAGCCCTATCCTTCATTTTCATAAATTTGAATTAAAGATGTTTAAAATCCGGATTCCTCTTTATTCCTCTGAACTATTTTATTGCATCTACGTCTAGGAAGGACCGTTAGAGAGAAGGCTGTGATGCGGCCCCAAAATAAAATTTAATATAGGAGAAATACAGATGGGTTTGTTGTTTGGTAATTTAATGTACATTTTTTCACTACCGAAATCAGTTTAGAATTTTTAAAAGTGTTCCTTCAGATACTTCTAAAACTCCATAAAAATTATTTGTAAGGAGCATACAGTTCAAAGTGAACATCACTGGCCGAGGAAAGATAAAAAGTGACAGACACTCCAGATTGCTACGGCTATATACTTATAAGAATCACAAAAGTAAAGTTTTCTACATAAATTATATGAAACCCACCACACTTTATCTAGTTTATAATTGAAATGTGTTTCCACAGCTCTGGAAAACTCAATATAGTAACAGTCTACAGGATGAAACATATCTGCGTATAAAGTAATTGCAGCTATATGTGTATGCCTTTTATCTTGGCCGGTTCTAAATGGCTTTATCAAATAAAAAAAAAAAATAAAGAAAATGTTCAATATTGATTGTCAAATAAGTTTAAAATATAAATTTAAATAAGTTGAGTGCAATTTACTATAACAGAGTATAGACATGATACCTCTTGTAAAGAAAAGTCCTTGTTGATAATCATAACTGGTCTAGTTTTGAACTTTATATAGTACAGGAAAATTATCACATCCAGATCCAGACAACACTGGTCCCTAAAAACTAAATAGAATGAATCTTTGCTCAAATTCTGACTAAGAAAGGAATGACTCTTAATATCCTGTTTTTCCTGGATACATTTGGTTTTTTAAATGGTGGCTTTTCGCTCTGAGTTGCTGCTCATTTCCATGCATTCCTGTGTACCACATTTTCACAAGACCTATCTTATAAAACAAGGCCTTCATAATGAAATTGTATAGGCTCATGAGGGTTTTTTTCATTTGGAGATGGGAATGCTATTTTGGTAAGGGCAACAGATGTTGCACACATGAGGGTAAAGTAAAATTTGTACACATGAGAAAACAAAGTTTCAAAGTTGAACATCAACGTGAATTAGATTAATTTTTTGAACTGACAAAGAGATCAGTTAATTCTGGATAAAAGGTTTGCTTCCTAATACTGATGATGACATTTGTCTTCATCTCCTAGAAAAACTTTCCCTTTTTCATAGCAGAAACTTGGATAACAAGCAGTACTTGGGTAACCACCTTTAAAGCTTCACAATGACAAAACTTCCAGCCTTAACCCTTAACCCTAACCCTATCTCTAATATTTCACTTCACAGGAAATTTGGAAATTATTGCCGAACATGCTTTTTTTTTGGCCTAAACTGACTGCACAACACAGATTTACTTCCAGTGTTTCTTTTCAAGTCATCCTTGTCTCCTCTCCCCTCTGATGTTTTCCCCAAGAGTCTTCCTCTGCCTTATCTTCTCTTTGTCATGGTGAAGCTGCCCATCAGGGTCATTTAACACTAGCTTCTCTGAACCATATTGTGGAGTATCAGAAAGTCAACTCCAGGGTGACTCAGCAGACAAGGCCTGTGTCACCTTTCCATATCTCAGTGTCATCTATTATGTCATGTATTCCAGTGGCACTGAACAAAGATGCTGAATGATTACATCTCAGTAAGAGCACCTAATTAAATATTTACTTGGAAGAAAGTTTGCACGCAGTGATTCACCTCCATGAAGAAGACCTATCTGATTTTGCATACCTGTCAAGTGTATTCTCATCTCAGTGTACAGTGGAGATAAACATAAAAATCTCTACACAGCAAGAAAAGATTACATCTGTACATCCAAGGCCAGGTTCATCACCTTGATTCTTGTAAGCAGTAGTGGACTTCTCTGATGTTTCTGACTGCTTAGAGACTTATTTTATTATATCTTCAAAGACAACACATGCATGCACTTTAATTTGAAATTATATAATTCAAAAAACCGTTCTGTTAGTCAAAAGACATTCATTGTGTTGCTCTCTCATATTATTTGAAAACAGCATTTAGTTCTCAGAGCAGTATGTAATCATAATAGACTGTGACACAAAAACAGTGCAGATGGAAATATTTATGCTGGTTTTGAGGGTTAGTAAGTTCTTCACACATTCTCAGAAGAGTCCAAAATATATGCCTGCCCTTAACTGAAAATCTTCAATAAAACCCTAAACCTGCTAGCTCTGCCTCTGAAAATAGCAGCAGCATTGAAATATTTATTTAGAAATCTTGGCAGAATATTATTTCAAGAAAACTAGGATTAAATACAGAGTTTAAATTATATTTACTAAGACTCCTTTCAGGTCATGATTACAAGGCACAAAAAAAAAGAACAAAAAAAGAGATGTAACCTCCAGTCATGTTTTACTTGACAAAAGTATAAAGGGATAATTTTAGCTTTTAAAGAAAAAGTCTTATAGCTGTTTTTTCAACAGTTCATTGGCAGTTTTAAGAAAACAGAAATTGAGGAAAAGTGGTTTCCACAATGGAACCACTATGGAGTCCTGTTCTACATAAACAAGGCTTTTATGTGGGAAATGACAACTTTATAGCTTCCTTTGCCCTAAGGTGAGTGTTCACCTGACAAAACCACCTCTGTACAAATATGATCTCTAATTCAGTGTTGTATGAAGTCAGTGGCCACACCACACTTTTGATTTTGTGGACTTCCTCATCTGACCTATGTAGAAGTCTTCCAAATTCAAATTGCAAATGCAGCTTGCAGGTTTCAGTTTGCAAGTTGGAAAGTAAAACAGCAACTCAGAAAATCCAAGATAATAAACATTGTAAACAGTGAAGTCGTTGGTATGTAAGAAAAAAAGTCAACATTTCTTTAAAATATAGCTAGTCTCATACTTACCAATAATTTTTGAAGCTTTCATAATACTAGGTGATTTATAAATATTTGTTCAAAATTTAATATTCATGGTTTGCATCTAAGTATATTATTCAGACTAGATGCTATTATGTACAATTCTAGTGTTGCCTCTGAAGCAGTTTATGATCCTGCAGTCAGAACAGCTTATTGGTTTATGCTTCTTAACATCTTGTTTTCATCATATTTTGATGACGATGTCCCAGTCTTTACTTAGTTATTGGCTGAGATGAGGAGTGAAAATGGACAGGCTGTGAATCATCAGATGTGGAGCTTGCTGAAGTTATTAAGACACCAGTTTATAGTAACCATGAAATCATAGAGTTGAAGATCTCAAGGGAAGTGAGTAAGGCTGGAGCAGAATACTGCCCCTAGACTTCAGGCAAGCAGACTTAAGTCGGATCAGGGAATCCATAGGTGTGATCCCAGAGGAAGCAGATCAGGGGAGTGGAGTTGCTCAGGAAATCTGATAGTTCTTTAAAGACAGACTATGGCTGAGGGCACAAATGATCCATTCCAGTACTCAGAAAAGCAAACAGACATAGCAGCAAACTGACGTGGCTAAGCAGGTGGTGGAGCTGCATGTGGAAGAGAGAAGCAGGGACAAGCTACCAAGGAGGAATTTAGAAATTTTTCTCAGATACAGGGATACTTTCAGAAAAGTCAAAGCTCAGCTGGAGATGATGTTCACAGGGGACAGAAAGAACAATCAGAAGAGCTAATTCTAGTAAGAAAAGACCAAACAAGTGGGACTGTGGCTAAACAGGGTGATTGATTTAGTGGCAGTGAACATAGATTAGGCTGAAAACAATGGCTCTCTGCCTCAGCCATCATCACAAGGTCTCACATGCCTTTACTTTTTGAAGGGGCTCAAGAAAGAGGATAGAAACTGGCTGTGGCTGAGCGTTGAGGAAAAGGTTGCTTGAGAAAAATCACAGAATCACAGGATGGCTGTGGCTGGAAGGTACCTCTGAAGATGGTCCAGCCCAACTTCCCTGCTCAAAGCAGAGTCACTTACAGAAGGTTACCCAGAATTGTGTCCATTCAGATTTTTGTTATCTCTAAGAACAGAGATTCCACAACTTGTCTGGGCAACATGTTCCAATGTTTGACCAACCTCACCCAAAAAAAAGGTGGGAAAAGGTGGGGGTTTATTTATTATTAAATGGAATTTCCTGTATTTCAGTTTGTGGCTGTTGCCTCTTATCCTATCACTGAAAAACAGTGAGAAGAGCCTGACTCCATCTTCTTTACTTCCTCCCATCAGGAGGATGATGAAGTACACATTAGTAAAACCACAGAATGCTGGGAGCATGAAGCGAGTCAGAAATGGACAGAACTGATTTATCAAATTCAAATCGTGCCTGAGTAAACTGTTTGCCTTCTGCAGTAAAATAGACAACCTCGTTGTTTTTCATAATAAACTGAGTGGATTTGTGGACAAGGGAAGAGCACTCAACATAATTTAGCTTGACTTCAACAGTGTTTTCAACAGTTTTCCACAACATCCTTGTATCTATTTTAGGATGCTGTGGTCTGAATGGATGGACAGGAAGATGAATAAAGACATAGTTGAGTGGTCAGAGGGAAGTGGTTAAATACATTACCTGGTGGCCAGTAACAACAGAAATACCACAGGGATTTGTCCTAGGACCTGCCTTGTTTAACACCCCTAATAATGACCTAGAGGTGCTTAAAGGTTATTTGTTCGTCATATTTGCTGTTGACTGCCAACTGGGCGTGGGGGCAGCTCCTAGGCTTAAGCACAGGGATGCCATCCAGAGTAATTCAAAGTGTCTAGGGGAATGGTACACTGGGAAGTTAATGAATCTCAACAGGGACAAGTGCAAAAACCTGTATGTATGGCCGATTGACCCTTCCAAATGATACAGGGACCGATCGCTTGGGGAGCAGGTCTGTGGGAAAAGCCCTAGGATTCCTGGGGGCAGTAAGCTGGATGTTCACCAGCAGTGTGTCCTAGAAGCAGAAACAGCCAATGGCATCCTGGGCTGTATGAGCAGGAACAGAGCTAGAGTGATTATTTCACCTGCTCAACACTCCCTGGAATGCACCTGCATACTGCATCCAGCTTCGAGCCCACAATACAAGGAAGACATCAGTGAATCAGAGACCGTTCAACAAAACCACCGTTGTGGTGGGACCTGGAGCATTTGTACTGTGAGGAGAAATTGGAGGAGCTAGATGCCCTCAGCTTGGAGCAGAAATGACTTTGGAAGTACTTTACAGCAGCCCCAGTACCTGCAAGGAGCTCACACCAGTGACAGAGCTGGGCTCATCACCGTGGTAGGAGGATGAAAGATAACTGACAAAAATGGAAACTAGAGAGGATCACAATGGATATAAGGAGCAGCTGCTTATCCATGAGTACAATCAGGCAGTGGCACAGGTTGCCCAAGGAGGTTGTGCAGATTCTGTCCTTGAATGTTTCCAGTTCTAGACCAGATGAATCCCTGAGCAGCCTAGTCTGACCTCAGAGCTGATCCTGCTGAGAGAAGGAAGTTGAACCAGAAAAATCCTGAGGTACCTCCCAGTCTGAACTATCCTGTGATAAACAGAAGTTTCTTGTCATCTGGCACAATGGGTCAAATGTAGATACAAGAATAATTGCTTCATGACTTCATCTGTGGCTTTCAGACACTGTTCCTGTTAGAGTAATTAGAGTTTCTGAGTTGTTTTTCCTGTTCTACAGTCATCCAGAGATCAAAATGGTCTCAGAAAGTCACTACAGAATGTATAAATAATAACTTTCTATGCTGTGATAACTCATTGTGTGGCAAAGGCACTTTCAGGAGAGTACACCACTTAACTTTGTTCTTTACTCTGTTGAACCTGTTCACTAAATCCTGAGCATAGAAGCCTTGAAAATATAATTTAAAGTTCTACTTATTTCATTAGTGCTGTTGAATTAATTTGGTTTGACTTGGTTCATGTAAGTCTGATGGATCACAGTTGCCATTAATACTAAAGGTGGCAGTCTGTCTTCTTTACCTGTGCCTTCATTGCTTGGTGCAACAGAATTTGACTAATCACTGGAAATAAGTACAATTAGTTCACAGATAAATCACATATGAATTATATTTTAAAAAACCCCAAACCTGTATTTTAAACAACCAAAGTTCAAGTAGCCTTAGAAAAATATGTATGGGACAATTTTCAGGTAGGATATGAACAGTGTCCTGCTAAAGCCTTGCTTCTCATACACCAGCGCAGTAACGTTTTGTTCATTGTTGACTTTCAAAGATGAAATAGATGAAAATAGTACAAGAGTACATTTATGTAACATCATGTCTTCTGAACGTTGTCATCTTGTTCCCCCAATTTCTAAGCTTTAATTCTGACATGCACATGTGGATTGTGGGCACAGTGATTCATCAATGCAAGGATGAAGAATGAATCATCCCAAAATGATCATGGAGGAGGTGGATATGGTGGTGCAGGAGGGCACACCAGAGGCAGCATGCTGCACCATCTGAAAAACATGTGCAGGAATGATTGAAGTGCTCTCAGATGAAGTCTTCCTCTGAAGATTAAAATAAAGCAGTGTTATTTATCTCTAAATCTACCATGTCGAAAAATATATTCTACAAATAAAACCAAATTTTAAGTGCAAAAAAGTATGTAGGGTTGTACTTTCACTTCTACTTTCTCAGTCCATCTTGGTTTCAAATAACACTTTCAGTGTTGGAGTGTCATCTGTGATGTCCAGTAGTCTTACCCTGCACCATGCACCATGAGTGTTGTCATCTAGCTGCCCTCTGTTGTAACTAATAATGACCTTATAGTATCATATCCAGAGAAGCCTAAAGAAGAAATTATTTTCAGCTCTATATACCTCTTCTTTTCCTTACATCTGTCAAGCCCTAGAAAGGAACAGTAATGTAAGGAGTCGATCTCATGACCTGCTGTTAGTACGGATTCATTTCACTGGACTGCCTGTATTACTGTATGTTCATGTCTGATTTTCACTTTATCACTCTAAAAAGGTGCTTTAAAACTGACAGATATAGTACATACCAGTGCATTTATACATCATTCATAAGCATATTTCCCATTCCCATAATTTTTGATGGCTCAGAACAACTTCTGTGATATAGAATTAGGGTACAAAATTAGTACACAGTAATAAAGTGGGTATTTTGCATGAGAAACAGTGTGGGTTTTTTAATTTTAGTTTTTAATTAAGTAGATTTACCATACTTTTTATTCTTTATTCTGTGCCTCCTCAAGACACTGGAATTAAATTCCTTGAGAAATATCCCACTTAGAGAAGCTAAATAAATATTATTTCCTCTAACAATACAAAAGAAAACATAATCTAGTTAATTCCAATAACTACAAGTCTCTTCCTAGAATAATGATTTGATGCTTCCAGAAAGAATTCTTATTATTTTTTATGGCAGTGCTTAATGAAATAAGAAAATTTCAATTCAATGCCAGTATTGGGCAACCAGGAATTTACACTTCTCTTGGAAACAGCTGTGCCCATTATTGATCCTGACAATTGTTCTGGATTGAGATATGAAATAGAAAATGTTTCAGGAAATGTCACTGTTTTATATGAAATAATACCTTATCCTAATAATTAGCACCATGTTATTTAGGCAGCAGGAGGTACATATTATTCCAGCCACTTTTAATGTGTGACCACAGTCCATGCAATTAAGAATAACTGAAGGGAATCTACATTACTATTTCATACAAAGGCCTGAGGCAGCAACTGAAGCTTCATATAAATTTTCTTACTGGAAGTGAGAAAAAAGCATCTCAGGAAGGTAATTGATAAACCAATGGATAATATTTATTGGTGTCATGGGTTTGCAAAAGTCCCCCTCCTTGGGGATTGAAAATAGTTTGTCCGGATGAATTTCCGGACAAAGGCC
>JAWMRA010000001.1:41023692-41089203 GCA_035584735.1 Pseudotriccus pelzelni | reverse complement strand
TCTGCATAAACTTCTCTCACCTTAGAGCAATTTGTGGGGGGTGTGGTAAAAATTGTCCCCTAGGCAAACCCATGACAATTGGTTTGGTGGGATTCTTTTAATGTTTTTCATTTTTTACAAGCCTTAAACTAAAACAGGCCTTAAAGCACTGTCTGAGTCTGTTTTGGCTTTTGTTCATAGTCCCAATGACTGCATATTTTACCTTCTCAAATCTTCTTTCAGAACTGCGCTACAGCAATGAATATAGCAAATCAAAAGATTTTCCAACATAATTTTGTGAGAAAATACCATTTAATTTATACCAAAATATTGTTTGGATTTCTCAAGGAGGATCTGAAGGTAAGAAAGCTATCCCAGTGTAGCTAAAAAGTCTAAGGCAGTGATAAGTGATGCCTAAGTCAAAGTCCCTACTTCAATTCTGACTTGCAATCAGTACTTGAATTTCACTATCCCACATATCAGACAAAGCACATGCAAGGCTTCTAAAGTGGAGATGTCCTTTGCTGTCTCTCACTGTACAAGTTCAATTTAATTCAGTCACAAGCAATAGATTTTCAGAGCAGTATCTGAATTTTCTGGGCTGCAGTAGCATTGAATAGTGGGAGCATCTGGAAAAGTTCATACAGCCCAGCCTGAGAGCATCTTACAGAGCTTGGCCTAGGCATGTTCATTCCCACTGTGCAGCTGCCTTATTCTGTCCCGTTTACAGCAGGTATGGTTGTCACACGGTATCCTACAGGCACTTGACAGCTGTCAGTTAAAGAAAAAAAGATTCACTTACGAGGAACTTAAGCAGCCTTTCTTCTAGATATTCATGGTTTTAATTAGTTTTGTTTCTTGCCTCAGTGGGGAGATCTGAGACCTAAAGGATCAATAATATGGAAAAAGCAGCAGAAAAATTCAGCTTTAAACAAGTAAATGCAAAAGAACAGAGATTATCCTAATAGAGGTACTTTAAAGGAAACTGTTTATTTTCATTGTATTTATCCTGGCATTTGTTCTCCCTGTTAAAGGGCAACCTCAGTGTACTTCTAACTTCACTGTGCAGAGAGAAGGCAATGGGGGAAACAAAGAAAATGAAATGCTTATCTGAGTCATGTATGAACTTTGCCTTTCAGAATTATTGAGACAACTTCATCTAATCTCTCAGATACTTAAAAGGGATTACAAAAACGTTACTTACATAGTCAGAGATTTGTAGAAACTTGCATTGGTAAAAACCTCCATACATTATTTAGTCGGTGAATGCTATTTATAATAGCATATTTATAGAGCTTTCCAGCCATGAATATATGATATAATATCTCTATGCCCAAGTACAATGAATAGATAAATGGGGCCAAAGCCAGTGAAAACCGTGTGCCACTATGAAACTTTGATACCTTAAACTCAGTGATAAATTGCCTGCTCACTTCACTTCACTGGGACAAGGATTTCAACCAGAAATATCACCACCAAGTAGAAAATCCATCATGTACCAACTGAAAATACACATTAATCATTTCCGTTTGTGAGAGCAATAGTTTCTGATTAATTCATTTGGGAATTTCTACAACATATTAAAATTAATAACAACTGATATTTCAGAAAGGCAATAAAACAGAACCAAAGAACTTAGTCTGATTCTGATAACTTTGAGTACAACTTATTCATCTTATTCCTTGCTTTACTATGCCTTCACTTAATAACTGTATGGCTAGACAGTCTTTCCTTCTCTTCTTCCCCATCTGTGTGGCTGCTGTATCTACCCTATGAAGGGCCAGACTTGTGTTGGTCTAATCTGTGTGTTGAATACACACAGATTAGGTTAAACAGCGAGAAAATTGTTCAAGTGATTATCCAGCTTCTCAGATGCCACAATTATTCCAGAGATTCAACAGCTGCTTCATGTTTACAGGTTACAGCTACAGGGTGGGCAGTAGAAGGAAAGATTGTATTTGATTATGAAATTTTTCTTTTAAAAGTGTGGTGCAATACACTCAGCTAAAAAGCCAGTCAGAACTCTTAGGTGAAATACTGAAGTCAAGAACTGAAGAAAGATCTTATTCTCTAACCTGACATTAAGTTTTTTGGGAAAAAAAGAAAAAGGCAAACATTAATATAGGACTCCATGATTGGTTTCATAGCAAACCTAATTTCCAGAGATGCTCTGATTTTCTTAGCTGTTGAGTGAAAAATCAATGACTGGAAACTGGGTTGATGCAGGGAAGCACAGTTGTCAAAATTATGTCACTCTCCTCCTCCTTTATATCTCCCCTGTCTTGAATCCCTTCACTAGTTTCTGTAATCTATCTGCATTTGATTTCAAGTTACTTATTCTTTGCACATCTTATAATGATCTTCTATGTCTTTTTTTTTTTTCCTAACATCCTTTTGAGTATCTCCAGGTTCATTTTGGTTTCTTTTTCTCCTGTATGTAAAAAAATTGATGTATAAAACTAAGTTGTCTTAATCCTAATTTGCTAGTCCTCTCTTTTCTTCTCCTACTCCTGGTTTTGAGCCTACCTTTGTGTCAGTCTGCCTAATTTCCTTATGTGTCAGATTGTCAGGAAGAGACAGGAGCTTTTTACTTTGGTCAGACAAACTGAAGACAGCCTTGTTTGCTCTGAGACAAGGGACGCAGTGGTTATGAGTCCCTTTTTTGAAAAGGGACTGGATAGCAGAGAAATTCCCTAGAAATGGACAGCTGAGGATTCAGCTTGGCATATGTTTCATGTACAGTTATTTCTGTACTGAGATTAGCAAGCAAGTTAAACAAAGTACGTTTCCATGGTACACCCCTGAGGACCAAAAGGATGGTATATATGCACTGAAGCTTGATAATGCCTTTAGGCTTTCCCAGGTGGGGAACACTGCGTTAGCTAATGACACTATACCTAGCACGGTTTATGGAGCACCAGTCTGCGTACATTTCCTGCAGCCTTTCCTGATCTTCCCATGGACTGCAGCAGGTTCAGATGCTGCGCAGTGATTTGTTTTCATGCTATTTTTTATTTCAAGCTTCAGCCTCAGATATCAAATCATGTGAAGAGGAGCAGGTGGGGTGGCTTGGTTGTATTTACCTCTGTACTTGCACAACAGGGAGCCCTCTGGCTGTAGACAGAGCTTCAAGGATCAGCAGGTTGATCTGCTCTGTTGCACTGAATAAATGGGATGGGGTGGGTCTGAGACCTTGCACTGTCTTTTAAACTGAGTCTACAGCAGAGATTCAATATGGTGCACTTCCTTGCTTTTCTGTCAGCCTTCTAAAATGCTTATCACTGCATATACCATTTAATTTTTGTATTTTAGAGTCTGAATATGAACTGTGCCTAGGTTTCCAGCACAGTTATCAAACTGTAGTTAATACTACAGTTATGGACCCTGTGGGACCAATGGAGAGAAAAGAGCTAGCCTGTGATGCAATACTTTAAACCTAAAATTCATGTCTCAAGTATGGTCTGATGAATCCCACCCCAGGATTCTTCCAATTTGTTGCCAAGTTTGGACATTTATAGCTTGTTACTTTTATATCTGCTTTAAGAGCTTCATTTCAAACATTTTTTCAGAACTGGAATTTTTCATAGGAAAAGCTATATGGGAAGTATATATAGGACAGCTAGTTCTTTTCCATGCTTTTAGCTGAAAGCACAGTTTCTTCAGATATAATTTGACAGGCTAGTTCATTCCTAAGCTCACTTTAATATTTCCTGAACCATTAGAAAATATATTACCCTTTCATATTTTAATTAACACAAATAATTGTTCATTTAATTGGCAATCTCATCAGTAAAGAGCCTTTAATAAGAAGATATAGGCAGTTCCAAGCTTGCATGATCTTCCAGAGTAAAATTCTCAAGGACTATTTTCAATTAAACATTCTGCTAGCTATCATGAGGCTTTCTGAATTTCGCTTTTCTGTTCCAAGGTTACATGTACTTTGTGCTTCTTCCCACCATTTTATCTCCCTGCAGAAAGTATAACAGAGAAGTAAAATACTCAATCAAATAAGATTAATAGATCTTGAAATTAAAAGGAACATTATGATCTTTTATAGCCTGACTCCCTAAATAACACAGACTGTAGAAACTCTGACAGCAATTCCTGCATTCAACATACAATGCCTGTTTAAATTTTAGTACTTCTAGAGAGCTAGAATACAGCACATCCCTAATTATTCTATTTGGTAAATTTGGCTTAAAATTTAAACCATGTGCCAGACAGCTTTCACCAGGTTTTGGTATCACTTTTCAAGGTAAATAGAGCTATGGATTCACTTCCCATGCTGTTACTGTTAGATCATGAGCAAATCACCTCTTAATCCCTTTCTGAGCATATTACATGCATTGATCTTCCTGTTGTCCATACCATAAAAATGCTCTTCACCTATACATAATTAATTAAGCTCTCCCTGAGATTTTTTCAGCTTTTCTTTTTTTTTTTTTTTCTTATTGTGGACATCAGAATGGGACCCACATAATGTATGCAGAGGTGAAATTTCCCACCTACTTCATCTTAATACTGTGGAGATTTTACTTCAAGGATAAAATTTTCTTTCCTAATTTTAACAATATACTGACAGATAATTTCCCACAGGATATCTATCAGTACAACTAAGTTCTCAGTAGTGTCATCATAATCCCATATTATTCTTAGACATATAGAGTTTGACTTACTTCTGTCAATTAATATTTTGTTCAATGGTGATTACCTTATCAAGTGATCCAAACCACTATTTAAAAGCGATCTGTTATCATGATTTTTCACCAGTCTAGAAAGCCTAGACAAACTGTGCAACTGATTGTTTTGATATTCTCCCATAAATTTGCTAAAAATTTTGAGCAGCTATGAAGGAAAACTTAGGTCTCTGTGTCAAGATTGTACCTGAGCTATGATGATGTATCCGCAAATTGCTTTCATTTTTGCATTTAGCTCGTCTTCATCCAGTTTTAATGATCTATTTTAATTTTGAGAAATTCTTTTTTTAACCACGGTGTTATTAAAGATTAAGTAAAATGTCTTGCCAATATCTACTATAATTGCTGAGGGTTTTGTCATCCAAACTTTTTATATCATGTTTGTTTGGCAGAGTTAAATAAAAGTTACATAAGCCCTTTCCGGTTTTCATTAGTTATTTCAGCATCCTTTTATTTTTACATGAATGCCTTCTATATTAGACAACCAACTGGACTTACTAGAGCTTTGAATGCATTATCTTTCTAACGATTGGGCACCAGAGTTCTAAAAACTGTAAGAATGACTGATTTTGAACATAAGATAAATCAACTCAATATTCACTACAAATAGCAAGAAAGACATCAATAGCTGCACTATATTTGTGGAATAAAGGATGGTTTCAGAAAATGAATACATTAGAAAAAATTGTGCTCTTTGACTAAAATTTGGAAAGAGGAAAACTAAATGCTTTTCCACACATGGCTTTAACAACATTAGGCATAGATGTGACTGGTTGATTTATTACAAGTATTGAGCATTTTCACAAAAAAATCTATTACTTTAGCCTATTTCCAGCTGAAAATTATGAGAGTCACATTATTAGTAAGACCAGTTTTCCTGTATGAATGTAGAACATCAATGCCAGTGTAAGTAAAAAAGGAGTCCATTCTTCATGCCTGATTTGTAATACCATTTTTTCACTCTATTTTGCTGGTGAAAACTAGCTAATTACAAAAGCCTATGGCCATATTTAGTCACTGACCATGTTAGCAGCTCTGATGGTTTGGTTGGAGAATTTTAAGTGCTTGCAGTTTTTCAAAAGGTAGTGGATTCCATAAATTGTCAGTGTTGCAAAGTGTGTGTGTAGATTTGTCTTTTGGAGACTAAAATAGTGTCTCAGGTCTTATGATAGCATCGGTTTTCTTCAAATTAAAAATGGGGGAATTCCTTCACCTTAAGTGATAGAAGACTTTGCTGGTTGTTTTCTTCTCAGTTTTTATGTATGACTTGTAGCTGTGCTGAGCAATGAAGAAATTCTGTAAATTCTGTAGGTCACTAAAGACTAAAAAAGCAAAATATTGCCTGAGCAATATTTAGGAAATAGTGTTAGTTGAAAAAATATAGGCTATTATTAAAGCAGTTTCCTTCAGCTTTGTAGTGATTCTTCATTATTTTCATAGAAAGTAAAAAATCAGGTCCGTTTTTACGTGTCAAATGTCACAATTTTGCAATACAAAATTTAGCTTAAGAAAATGTTTCCCTTTAACCTTGCATTTTTCAGCTAAAACCTTTCTCATGGATTCTTATTAAAAATTGTTTGTAAAATAGTTTAACAATAAGTAGTCATGCAATCTATGTGAATATCAAATATGATTTTGAATCCTCACTGTCCTTGTCTTTGCCTTCAGAAGAGGCCTGGTCCTGAATACCTTTCAGCCACTGCCCTGAAAGCTAATGGAAACAAACAGTTTAACTTCCTAGCAGTACATAATTTCCTTAACTACAACTTTAAACTCTTGGTTATCAAGCCAATTCACTGACTCTTTTCCAAACTCTTGAATTTTATTATGGCAAAACAATCTGTTTGTTTTATATCTTTGGCTATTTATAATAATTTCAGTCATGTTAATTTATAATAGCTTTCAGTAATTTAGGCTGCTGCCAATTATATTCACTAAAGATACTTCAGCTAAAGTAACCTCACATGACTTGCTGTTAAACCATATCAGTTTAGTTTTTGCCTTCCAGTTCTCTTTTTTGTCACAGGTATGTAGATCTTACTATGGTATTTTTGTTAGATTTATTTTCTGTATGCAAGGATTTTATACCTTACATTTAATTTTACTTGATTCTTTACGCTGTTCTGTAATAACTCCCCACCTAGTCACTTGCATTGCACATTTCTTGACTGATAGTTTGCTCCATTTCTGAGGTAGATTAAGCTATCTCACACGGTCTTAAAACGAACAAAATGTACACACAAGGAGCTACTGATGACTAATTAGTGCCTCATGAATTTTTTACATTTTAAATTTTCTATCTTAACTTACACTGCAACAACAATGGGCTGCTCCCTTCATCTCAACTGTGTGGAAATTTTTGACGTTTCAGGGGCAAATGGAAATGGATGAGTAATATTTAGTTTACATCTATGGCACTGTACAAACACAAAGACTGGCAGAGTATGAGAAAAATAAAGAGGATATAAAAGAGAAAAATACTCCCATTATTCCATCAGCATATTTGCTAGTGGTATGCATAGTCTGAGCAGCAATTTTTTACACAACATTTGAATCCCTCATCATACCTTTTTCCTGCTATTTGTTTCAGAAGTTTGTCTTAATTCTGAATATATCACAGTTTGTCTCCTTGCATGTGTTATTTCTCAGACTATATTTGTTTGAAAGTCAACAGGTATAACTACTTGATCCTGTTCACTCTTTCTCTACTACTTCTTCCTAGTCCAGTCTTCCGAAGAGTGGCATTTTAGGATTAGGAAAGGATCTTTTATTTTTCCCTATCTTCACAGCAATAAACAAATATTTTATAAGAAGTGGAGTTGCTGCAGTGTTGAAGTGGAATGTTCTGCAAGTGTAACTCTGTACATATGCTTTTGCATCTCCTGACGTGGGCAGAAAAAAAACATTTCCTTGGATTTTTGACAACTATGGACGTGTTCCTTTATGATGGTTACACAGCTTAACAGCCTCTGCACATATCGTGCTCCTGCCTACACTGAGCAGCTGAGCCTTTATGTTTCGAGTCATGAAAGGCTCCCCACATCTCATGAATCTTCATCATGGTACTAAATTGCATTTAATGTAGTTCTACTTAGTCGAAATAATATTTTAACTACTTTGCTAGTGGTCCCCAAGCTATTGAAAACTCAGTGTAGGACTGCTAGAATATGATTCTATACAAACCAGGTATGTCTTCTATTTTGGAACAGTAGCCAAAAATTAGATATTTTTAATTAGTGCCCCTTGGACAGAGAGGGAAATACATTTGGGTCAAGAAGCTTCAACAGGGAAGGAGACACATCTGATACTATCAGTGTGGTGGACTTGACCATTTATGATCTGAAGCTTTGACTCTGCTCTTCCTCCCACACTCCACTTAACTGTAGAAAGTTTGCAGCACAATAAACCAGGTTCTGCACCCTTCTTCCACTGTTGAAAATCTTGGCTGCAGTTTTCTACTGATTTCTTTAATTGGTGCCTCCTGAAAGAACAAAAAAAAATCTTTGCAGGCACTCACAGCCAGTGTATGATGCAAAGTCCATCCATGGCATAAGCACACAAAAGGATTTTAGGTAAATAACATGCAAGTTAAAAAATTATTTTATAAAGATTAATGTTTTTTCACCTTACTTGATTAATGATGCCACCCGCTCCCTAATGGAAGGAGCTGGTTACTTCTGACAGCTTAGCTACACACTTTACGCTTATACTTGCAGCTTTGTTGATAGGCCGTGTCGACTACAAATGCTTTGAATCTTCATCCTTAAATATTTTATAATGTTTCTTTGTCAGTCTCCAGAGACTGTACCAGAGGCATCAGCCTCCCTCTGTGTGTTAGCTGCAAAGGTAACCACACTGCAGCACAATTGCACACACTTTACTTTTATGAGAAATACCAGCAGTCAGTGTCTGTTTTATTGAATAAAAAGGCAAATACAATTTAAGAAGTTAGATAAATACACAAATGTGCTGTAGCTCAGGGTAAGTCGCCACAGTTCCTTTGTGCATAGGATGGAAAAGAACTCCAACAAGGAAATGGGAAAGGGAGGAAACTGGGAATGAGGAGAGTGAAAAAAAATAAGATAGAGTACATTTTTCTTCTTTTTTTGAACTCCACATCAGAAGACTCATTTTAAAGTAACTATATGGCATCATTTTGAATAATATTTGTGGTTAAAAGTACTTTCTCTTGATCCAGGTTGCTCAAGCATTGGAAAGAACAGAAGATGGGAAAGGCAACGTGATGGGTGAGGTACAGCTAGGTCCAAGGTAAAAAGAAGGAAAGAAAAACCTTTTTTTTTTTTCTGATATTCAAATCAACTTTATCCTGATAGTCTGAAATCAAAAGTGCATGCTTTCATCAAATTACAATTTAAGGTCTACGATTAATATAACACTGTATGTTTTTGAAGGGTAGATCCTTACGAAAAATGATAGAACATTTTTCTTAGTTTTTCTTTTTTTAACATTCTACCAAAGAGTTGTGAGATGTCTTACAATTTCAAGCAAATGAAACAAAGTTCTAGGAAATGTGAACACCAATCACTTCTGGGTTGACGGTGCTAATTACTGATAAACAGTAGCATTATTTCAATTACACACATATCTTCAGTGGAATCCATACACTTCAGAAATTGGCCTAACTTCTTTCACTACGCAGCTTCACCTGGGAAATGGGAATGCAGTGTTTTCTTATTTTAACTTGTAATATCAGCAGTTGGTTTCTGAGCAGCTATTAATATGATGGAATATTTTTGCTTTAGCAATCTCTTTCATTGTCCTCACCAATTGTTTTTGATTTTCTGGTTGACAGGATAATGCACATGTGCTTATCCATTACAAACAAGAGTACTTGCTTTTAGTACAGAGTAGCACCGAAGAGCATGATAAAGCATAAAGAAAGGTTGAGGAGGTCTTGTTGAAACTGATATAGAAAAAGGCACTGAATCTCTGATTGATTCTGTAGTGGAGTGGTCTGCCAGGAAAAGTTCTTCCATCAAGAGGCTGTGGTTGGTCAAAAGCAATCATATGTTCTCCTTGGATGGATAATACCAAATCTAATGGAAACCTCCATGTGCTGAAAAACACTTTATCTCTTTACAAATGTCTCAGGAGCATTTACACTCTGCATACGGGGAACTGCAGCATCTTATGAAACATAAAGTGAGATGGGAAACTCATAAGTGTTTCAGAACTGTCTTCAACAGTGTCAACACATTTTTGCCAATCGGCATGTTAGAACACAAAACCCCATTTTAACTGTTGGTTTTGGAGAGGAATTCTGTATCTTTATGTATGTTTGTAAAGTGTTTATAGATACATATTTTCCAACCTGTGACCTGATCCAGTGGAGACTTAGTCCATGTTAGCGTAGCACTGAATTCAAGTTCATAGATTTGCTTTTCAACAGGAGCTAAAGGCACAGGTAAAGTAATATATCACCATGCTCCTAGTCCAGAGGGAGCTCCTTCAGGAAAATAGTTGTTGGCATTCCTTTATAGAGGCATCTACTAAGTAATCCAGGTTCAGGCTCATGTGAAGACAATGGAGAAAAAGAGCAGCTTCATGACTAAGTAGATAGGTGGAAATCTTAACATTTTCCATTAGATCCGAGTTTGTTTAAAAGTTATTTCTGAAGTTTTTTGAAGTGTCCTCTCTACTATTTTCTTGATCAGTTAATTTCTTGTAAACTTAACAAATATTTTCCCCAAGTTTTTTATACCCATGAGTGTGAAACACTGAAGATCATTTTGCAAGATGTGGGACAAGTTCTTCTAAAGGAGATAAAGTCTTACTGTTGCTACTGCTTGAGTAATCCTTCAGTAAAGACTTTGGAAAGATCTTTCTTTTGCTGTTTTATGACTGCTAGTTTGTGGTAGGATTTTTTCTATATTCTCCTGCATTTACAAAACAATTTCTGACCAGAATAAGAAAGTTAAAGTTTAAATTACGGTAAAAATTCTCATTTTTTATTTAACTTCCCAACCTTTACTCTTTTCAATCTATGTACTAAAAAAAGAATGAAAGCAGCATCGTATAAATTTGTAGATTTTCTGCTGAAAATAATTTGGGTAGTGCTATACCTGGTCAAAGCCATGAAGAGGAACCATAAAGAGGAACAACCTGTCTCTTTGGATGTTGAAGTATCTGAGGAAGCAACAGCAATTGTCACTCTACTATTGGCTAGATGGAATGTTAAAGGAACAGGAAATTTTAATATGGTCTTCTTCACGATACTTCCCACCCCCTCCTAATATACTGTGTTTCTGGAGCTCTTATTTACTTTCTTAGGTGGGCAACACAGGCCTTTCACAAAGAAGAAGCAAAACTGGTGATTTTGCTTCCAAGATTCATTCATTTTCTAGTACAGCTAGGTTTTTGCCAGTGCAGTACCTAAGACTGTAGTTAAGTTCAAATTGCCATTGTCTGCTCCCATATTTTGTGGATATTTAAAATTTTATTCCTGAATTTACTTCTGCTATGTGTTTTACTTGACATGTTTCTTGTTCATAGATTCACAAGAAATGCAGGAGATTCTGCATGGATTCACCAGAGAAAATCTTGGATAGCACCCTCTAGGAAATATTGCCAAAGTCAAAAGAAGACTGACAGCAATGCAGTAATTAATTCCTTCTCTTGCCATGGAACAGTAATTAATTATAAATGGATAAAAGCATTAGCTAGAAAAGTAGAGTTGCTTCATTTTGCCTTTTTTTTTTTTTTTGCAACATTTGGCAACTACAGATAATGCATTCTTTTGAGATTTAGTGCATGCTTCTAACAATTAATTGAACCTGAGGGAATTATTTTTTTTTTCAAATGTGAAAGAGAGGGCACAGTCATATAGGAAAAAAAGCTGCTCCAGATTTGTGCTGCTTTTGGCTGAAGTAGAGTTAATTTCCCTCATAGTAGATGGTATGGGGCTGTGTTTTAGAATTGTTCTAGAAACAATGTTGATAACACAGTATTTTAATTACTGGTGGGCAGGGCTTACACAGCTTCAAGGCCTTTCCTTCCTTTCATACTGCACCACCAGCAATGGGGCTGGGATTGCACAAGGAGTTGAGAGGGGACACAACCATGACAGCTGACCTAAGGGGTGCCCCAGACCATATGATGTCATGATCAGCATATAAAGCTGGGTGAAGGAAAATAAAGGGGGGATGTTTAGAATGATGGTGCTTGTCTTCTCTAGTAATTGTTACACGGGATGGAGCCCAACTTTCCTGGCAATGGATGAACATTTGCTTACCAGCCCATGGGAAGTGGTGAATGAGCTCCTCGGTTTGCTTTCCTTATGTGCACAGCTTTTGCTTTACCTATTAAATTGTCTTTATCTCAACTCGTGAGTTCTCTCAGTCTGACCCTTCTGGTTCTCTCCCCCATCCCATTGGGGTTGCAGGGGGGAAATGAGCAAACAGCTGTATGGGGCTCTGTTGCCAGATGGGAATAAACCATGACTTAAACCATAAAGAGGAATAAAGAAAGTGTCATCCTACAAAGTCTTACATGCATATGTAGCCTGATGACTTCCATATACTTCTTATAAATTATGCAAATTATTTAGAAGGTGTTGCTAAAGGTATTAATATCTCTTAAAGGTATAAAGATACCTTAATTTGTTTAATTTTTTCTGATCTTATGGTCAGTAAGTGCACTCCTCTCTATTTTCATAGGTTCAGTGATTAAGCAGTTTTGATCCCGATAATCTTAGTAGAGCTATGTCACAGGAGATAGTGCGTAAATCTTCTGACAGCAAATTTTAAAATGCAGTTTTTCTGAACTACATACAGTATTTCAGACCACTAGTTTGAGTTTACCACTGGAAACCTTAAGTATGGCATGAATCCATAATCTATGTATCCACAGTCCTACAGGATCCAAAATAAGTCAAGAGTCAAATCTGTATTGGCCTGGGGTCATGCCTAAAAATAATGAAATAAATCTGGCAAATACTTCCATTTCTTTGAGTTACAGAGTTAAAAAAAAAAAATCAATAGCCTATGGCATTAAAAAAATTTTACATTAAATTAAGTGGGGTTTCTCTTGCTGAGTATTTGTCTGTATTCAGCAACAGTAATAGTAACCCAAGAATGTAAGTAAAGTGATGAGGGAAGGAAAAAGCAAAATGTTACTTTCACTGATATTGGTTTTTTGCTTGATATCATATTTGCCAGTTATTTTGGACTTTGTGCCCTGCAATTGGAGATGAGAACTAGACAGTGCTATCAGTTTTTCTGATGAGCAATTATAAATATATTTTTTTACCTAAATACTTTCTCCTTCCCACTAGCTCTTGACTATCATACACCATTGCTAGATACTAGTGAAACCAAGGAAAATGATGAGGAATGATACTATATAGCACAGTTTAAGATATGGTAACTTACTACAAGGAATTTAATTTTTAAGAGAGGAGTAAGTCCTTGTGAATAGATTTTTTTTATGGCATTACCCTCTTGTGTTAACTCTTAAATGTTTTTTAACCTTTCTTGAGAAAGTGTTTTTCTTTTCTATATATCACATGGTATGAACCTCCATAAATTTATTTAAAAGAAAAAGAAGATATTTTCCTTAGCCCTTTCATATTAAAAAAAAGTTTTAGTTTTGTCTTTTATTAAATGAGGCATACCAGAATTTGAACAGAAAGAGTGGAGTTGTATGTATCCTTTGTGTCCTCTTTCAGTAGTGAGTGTTTGGAACCTCAATACCTGTTTTCACTCTCCAGTATCTTTCCTCTCATCAGTTTCTTTAAAATCCTTATTTTTCTATTTTTTCATCCCATCACTTTCTTTCTTCATTGTTGTCTTCTTTATGGCAATTTTCATCCCATTTAGAAACAGCTGCCTCTGCTGTTTGTTTTTTGTATTTTTTTTTTAAAGATTTCATTTTGATAACAAGTTATTTTCCAGCTCATAGTGGCTACACCAAACCTATACTTTAAAACACAGTTTGCTGCATTCTGGTTCTTACATTAAAAGTAAGTTAAGCCAAGCCACTTAATGTATTAGCAAAATAAAAGAAAACTCTGACAGCTTCTTGCATTGGTTTTAACACCAAGGTCTCAATTTTTTCTCTCAATGGTTAAAATATCGACATTATTCTAGGGAATAGCAGGTAACATAGTTTTTTGTTGTAACAGTTGGGAAAGTAAGCTACAACAGCTTGCCTGATATCAGTGAGAAATTGTACCAAAATCTATCGACTGCAGGTATGGCAGGGTGAAGACTTGTTAAATTATATTTAGTAGATGAAAAAAAGACAAAAAACCCAGCATTTTTTCAGATTCTTTTTTCCAGAGCGATTAAGATAACTTATAGTTTATGCATGCCTTATGGTTCCTTCATAACTGAAATGATAGGAAAGCTCTCCAGAGCATTATGGAAAGAGCAGGAGCTATTAGCAGATATAACCTTTGGGAACAGTTGGTCTTATAGAGCTGTGAAGTTTGAGTTTATTCTGACCACTCTGTGTCCACAAGATCAAAAAGAGTTGCTGACCTCCTGTCAGGTTTTCATCTGAACTGTCAGCTTCCAAAAAGCTGTGTTTATGTCCCAATGAAAGCAAAGCTTTTCAGGTTTTCTTTACTTTTCCTCTGTAATAAAAACAATGAATAAATCAGGCCTGCTAGTGTTGGAGAGCTTTTAAAAACTAAACTTAGTAAGGGGAACTTATTTGAGCCATTAGGGGCCAAATGACACCTGGAAAATGCTAATACATTGTCCATAATGATTGAAGTACCTCGCAAATGAGGTCTGTTTATGATGAACACTACTGATTTTGATAAGAAATATGCGGTTGTTAGTTTTACATTGTTCTCTAGTATAACTGAGTGGGATAACAAACACGTTCCTCACAAGCACAATGGACTTTTTTGGCTAGGGATGCATACACTAATGTGACCATTTCCTTCCATTAATCTGTCATGGACAGGGTTTCAAGGATTGAATTGCCCCAAAGGACCATTTAAGACCATTCCTGAAACCTGCTCCCAGAAGCTTTCCGCATTACCAGTTTCTACCATGCCTGGGGGGAAACCTTTCTGTGGTTGACTGCCTCGTGAATGGTGGCCTCACAGCTCAAGCCCCAGAACAGCCTTACAGCACTCACACCAGTCCCTACCTGCATACAGCCTCGCTGCTGACAGGGTCAGTCCAAACTGTTACTGTAGCTCAGTAACAAAATATTGTTAACCATTTCTTTTGCCCATAAGGACGGTCACACAACTCAGCAGCCAATGATAACCAGTTAGAGATGCATCAATGCATTGGACTTGGTAAATTGAAGGTACTATCTAAAACATTGTCATGAAAAGGACATCAAGAATGTAAGCTTTTAAATCAAAATATCTGGCTATGGTTCTGTTTTAGTAGGCAGTATTTTTCATACTGTTTTTAGCTCAGGACATGGCTAAGAACACTACAGCAGTGAGAGCATATTCATTTGATTAATGGAAAAGCAATTTGGAAGTTAAAAATATAACAGGTTTCTGGCCATTAAAAAGAACAAACAATAATATTAAAGAACTCTGCTGTATTTGGCAACTGATTTCTGCCTCTGAGCCAGAAGTAATACTATAAAATTTTATCCTGTACCACTGCAAACACTTTGGTATGTGGAGTCTTGAATGCTGGTGTCATTGCTGACCTGTTACTTCTCCTTGTCACCATGCCACTCTCTTTTTTATGGAAACAAAATTGTTTCTGTGACAACACAACAGTCCAGATTTGGAGAATGACTAAGTGTTTTGGGACAAGTGAGCAGGGAAGATATCTATTGATCGATTAAAGACCAATTAAGAAACTTCTGCATATTTTTTCAGCCTTAAGCTCTAGAAACTACTTTCATACATGGAACTACTTCCTTAACTATGGAAGTTTTTAAGACAAAGATGGTTCCAAAAAGACAGGTGTGGTGGGTTAACCTTGGCTGGCTGCCACCCAGCTGCTCTCTAACTCCTTCTCCTCACCAGGACCGGAAGAGAAGATAAAATGGAAAGGTCATTGACTGAGATAAGGGCAGGGAGGTCACTCACACGTTACCATTATAGGCAAAACAAACTCTACTTGGAGAAGATTGATTTAATTTATTGCCAATTGCTAACAGAGTAGGGACGGGGGATAGGGAATGGGTATTGTGGTTGGTATGTAACACTTGTCTCTACTGCTTCCTCCTCCTCACGCTCTTCCCCTCTTCCAGGTCCTTTCCATGTTGTACAGTTCTTTGGGAATGAACTTCTTCAGTGTGAATCCCCTAAGGATTACAACTCCTACCAGAAAACCTGGTCCTGTGTGGACCCCTCTTCACAGGCTGCAGTTCCCGCTGTTTCTCCCACGGGTTTCAGCTTCCATCAGGGACATGTCTACAGCAGCACAGGATTGTCCAGGGGTTGCAAGAGGATCTCTGCTCTACCATGGACCTCTGTGGACTGCAGGGGCACAGCTGCCTCATCATGGTCTGCACCTGGGCTGCAGGGGAATCTCTGCTCCAGTGCCTGGAGCACCTTCTTTCTTCCCTTCATAGATCTCGGTGTCTGCAGGGCTGTTTCTCACGTATTCTCACTCCTCTTTTCAGCTGCTGCATAGCTGGTTTTATTTTTACCCTTTCTTAAATCCATTATCAGAGTGGTGCCACCAGCATCACTGACAGGCTCTGCTTTGGCCAGTATTGGATCTGCTTTGGAACCGACTGGAGTTATCTGTGTGTCCAACACGGGGTCAGATCCTGATGTTTTCTTACATAAGCCACCCCTGCAGCCCCTCTGCTACCACAACCTTATCACATAAATCCAATATAACAGGATATTTGTGAGTCAGGGTCTAACCCAAAGGAAAATTTACACCTTATGCCTATCCAGCTGCAATGATCAGGAATGTACAAGAATTGAAATTTATTTTAAATAGCTTACAAGCTGCAGGGAGACATAACTGTGAACTGTAAAGACAGCATATCAACAAATATCATACTGTACAACAACCTGAATTGTCTTGCCAGGTAGCTTGGATGATATAAAGGGAAATAGACAAAAATTATACTAAATGAAAAAAAAATTAAAATATCATTACTTTGAGAGGTTGCTCAGGGAATTTGCTGAGGTCTCATCAAAATCAGTTATAAGATATTTATGAACCTGCACAGAACATAGATTTGGGCCTCCAAATGTGCATCAGGCAAGGATATGGGACAAGGCACACACGAAAAACACTCTGGAGAGCATGATGGAATTTTGAATGGACCAGAATGGAATTAATTGCTAAATAGAACTCATCTTACAGGCATGGGAAATCCTGTGTGAAACTAGTACTTTTAAATTATGGTTTAGGACATTTTCTTGGAAAAAATCTTTGGGTAAAATAAGAGTATGTGTGGACTTTCATTTGAAGGAGTACAGTGTACTGCCTTTGTCTGCAACAATAATCTTTTTATTGATATTGAAGATGATAGGGTTTAGTCAGCTCTAGGCTGCATCTCCAACAATATTTGATACCTTCTGGGCAAAAATCTCAACTAAATATAATTGCAATAAAAAGAAAAGAAAAACAAAATCAAAACAAACAAAAAAGTCCCAAACAAAACCCAGGAAACATCCTTACACAACAAAAAGTCTTTTTGTAATGTTCTTGGTTTGCTCTACACAATTTATCAGCCCCATGATGATCAATGAATCAAGGGAGGAAGAAAAAGGGAGCTCCTTTGACACCTGACTGGAATAACTAATAGTTCGGGAAGAAAGTTTTGGACTTGTTTTACCTCCAAATTTGTTTCCTCCTGAGTGATGTCTTTTCAAACTCAAAGCCTGACAGTTGAAACTGTTTATACTTACAACAGTAATTGTATTTTCTGCTTTTCCTTATAAATAGTTTATACCCTTTAATAGTCTGGTGGCCTTCTTTAAGAAGTGTATTAATTAAACATAATGTTGTATTAGCCTGTGTATAAAGACTGATGGAATTAGAGTAATGTAAATAATTTACATTTTTTCAGAGTGTTCTGTAGTATCTTGCTGGAGGAAGTGAAGCAATTTATAACTGGCAGGACTTTCAATTTGTGAGCCAGGATCACTCAGAGAGACTGAGAAACTAAACAGAAATATTTGTTTCTTAACAAGAATTTCATATGAAATACGAGTAGAGTACAAAGGTAATAAATTCTCCATTTAGAAAATATACCAACTATCAGCACAAGAAAATGTTTCAAAATGTGCAAAGTCAATTCAGCACACTGCTGAGTTCAGCACACTGCTGATCAAAGCACACTCTTTATCAAGGTGGCTGGAATGCAGAAAAGCATAGGTCTTGCCATAATATCTTTTCCCAGTTGCACCTGGAACAAAAGGCAGCTGGTGCACAGAGCACAGCAAAAACTAACCTTTGACTGGAGGACATGAAGATGAGTGGTCCATAGTGATCCATGTAAGATCTGATCTAAATAAGGGCTTTAACTGATAACAATATTTATCTAGTGCTTTTATCAAAATCTGAAGTAACAGAATTTTCTTGGACACTTTAATAATTTTGTGTTTATTAGAGGAATGGAGCACCTTTCCTGTGGGGAAAGGCTAAAAGAATTGGGATTGTTCAGTCTGGAAAAGAGAAGGCTTCAGGGTGATGTAACTGTAGCTTTTCAGTACCTGAAGGAAGCCTGCAAGAAAAATTGAGAGCATGTAGTGACAGAACAAGGAATGGGTTCAAACTGAAAAAAAGTAGGTTTAGAATAAATATCAGGAAAAACTTTACTGTGAGGGTGTTGAGGCACTGTAACAGGTTGCCCAGAGAAATTGTGGATATCTCAGGGGAGCTGGAACTCGATATTTAAGGTCCCTTCCAACCCAAACTGTTCTATGATTCTACAATAATGACAGTGACATTTATACATTTTCCCTGAAGACGACCTTAGGGTTTAACTCCTAGATTTTGAAAGTAGGAAAGAATGGGCATAAAATTTACACATACCAAATTTCAATTCTAAGCCTTTTAGCTACCTCCAAACCCAAGTTTCAAGTGTCCAAATCAAACATGAAATTGTTGTGCCAAGGTTGAGGACAACAGGAAACTTTCCTGTACACAGTTTAATATGCATTTGTGCTTTAAGCTGCTGTGCTGATGCTTTGCATTACTATTGAAGTCAGGTGGTATGTCTACAGAAGGAATACTATTACATGCATGTTCTTTCACATCTCTGGAACACTTTGCATAATGAAATTAGAAGTATTTCTTGGTATTCCTGTTATTAAACATAATTAATAAAATTACAGGCAGCTTTATTTCAGACATTTTTCCTGGTTTGTGTACTTGATTGTGGAAACATAATAGTTCTTTTTCCCCCTTTTTTTGAATTAGCTTCTCTTTTTCTCATTTATTTCCTTTTTTTTTTTTTTAAGTGCAACAAAGATGTATTCTTTCCTAAATCTCCAAGTGATTAAGCTCAAAGCAGAGATTTATTTATATGAAATCTTGTAAAACTTCTATCTGGATTGATTTCCATTGGGATTGGCATTTTCAGGTACAGCAGTTTGCCTTGCTTGAGCTGACTAGAGCATCAGCAGGCACCCATCTGCATGCTTGGCAGTAAAAGGAAAATGGGAAGAGGTGAGGATTCCACATGGGGAGCGGAGTGTTCTCTAACAAAGGAGGAACTTTCTGCTCCGCCCACCCCATTTGCTCCTAGCCTAGTCCTGACACTGGCATTGGCTCTCAGCTTCAGTCACCTTGTTTTGTGAGAGTAGTACTTGTGAGATTGGGACTGTCTATTCTGATTTATTGCTAGCATTCTATCTGGCATGGTTTTAGGCAGACATCAGACTGCCACAGACAACACCCACTTAGGGTTCAGGGAGCAGTAACTGGGCCAGGGATAATTCTGCAGGCACTCTAGATGAAGTCACTCTGTTGTGAATGAAAAGGTGTCTATTCTGATCACATCATGCCCTACTGCTTTTCTGCCTGGCCAGAGAATAAACTCTGTGCAGCTTTCCAAAGTGCAAAAGGCTTGTCTTTAAACCACTAAATTTATTCTGGTTTATTTTAGTCAGAATGGCTTAGGGAGCACTTACACAATCAATCTTCTGTGGATCAGAGGGGGTGGTAGTACCTGGTGTGGGAGCTGTACTAAGAAGTTAGCAAGAACACAGTTGCCCAATTGATTCTCTTTCCAGCAGAATGACATGATTCCAAACAAAGAATATCTGTATGTAGACTAAATTCCAAGGTGAACCACACACACCTGAGGATTTTAGAGCTCCTAGAAACCAATCCACAAATGAAGTATTGAAAGAGAAATTAAGTGGTGTTTTCTTACCACAGAAATTGTAACTTTAATCCTGTGATCACTGCAACACTAATATTAAAGAGAGAACTGAGTAGTTTTTGGCTGTCTATTATTCAGAGATTGTCCTTAATGGAGATTCTCTTTAGTGATGTCCTGTTAGGCAGGCCACCTACCCGTTGTTCTTATCTAAGATTTATTTGTTAACATTCATAAAGACATCACTTACTACATTTATGGACATTGACGGGTGTGTCTAATGCGGAGGGACAACATCCAAATCTACATTATTATTATTTTTATTCAATCTGTAATCTGCTCAAGCTAGTAATTTGCAATCATATCAGTATCACTGACATTGGAGGGTCCCAAGAACAGTTGCTTTTGAACATTGATCTAAAACTGCAAAGCCTTCACTGACGTAGAGGGAACCAAACATATCTGTAAGTCCTGAAGAATTTTTCCTTTTGCACCTTATATTTAGTGTCTCCTTCCCATGAGGGGCTTGTTCTCTGGTAGCATTATCAGGAACTGAGGAGGAAAAGGAAGGATTGAATACCCTTTTCCCCATGTAATTTTCTTTATCTGTGCATTTTGCCTCATTACTGCAAGAAGGCAGACAGTTAAAGGACTCAAATGATGTGTGTGTGCGCAGGTATAAACATGGGGGAACAGCAAGCATAAGATAGGGAACATTTCTGAATGCCAGAAAAATAAATGATGAGACCAAAGGTCATACTAATAAAGTCAGGCAAAGTTAGATGTATAAAAAAATCATATCAAACTTTATTTTAATTAAACCTTTTCATGAGCATAATTGAAGACATTTAACTATCTCATATAGCAAACATCCATGCTACTAAAAATAATTTGTTCTACAGATAATTACCATTCAGCTGAACTGTTGTTTATGGCTGTTAGAGAATTATTCAAGTGTACAGTTTTGGATACATAAATGTTCCATGCTTCCTGGTGAAGAAGATCAGGTTAAATGCTAAATATGCACAATATAATATTCAATTCACTTACCATATTCTGGAACATTAATAATCACTAGCGAAATGGTTGGTTTTCTGCTTTCATTACCATCTTTCTTTTATGGGATGAAAAATATTATATTAGTAGGTTTCACTTCTTAACTTTGTGATTGACACTTTCCTTTTTCCTAGGGATAACAGGTGGCACATAAAGTAATAAAAGCTGTGTCCAAGTTAATGAATAGAACTGAAAGAAGAGCTATCAATGAAATAAAGTACTGATTCTTTCTTTGACAGTCATGTCAGTCCCTCAACTCTCCCTGATCGTTACTTTCGGACTTATCAATTTTATTTTTTCTAAAAGGCTTTACTTCCCTAATAAATCAGCATCCCTCAAATAAGGCATTTCTTTCCCTCAAAGATACTATTTCTTGATATCAGCATATTGTTCTCAACTAGACATTTTGATGGGATTCTAATTCTTCTGTGCTACCATTCAGGTGTAGGACCCTTCTTTATCCTGGAATCTGGCAGCTAGTAGTTGACCGAATCTCAAGGGCGATTCAATTTATATATTATTTGATTTGGTTTTGATTAGTACAAAGTGGTAGGTATTATTTAGACCAACCAGTTCATAAGACTCACTGACAGGTATAGAAGCCTTTGTAATGCAGACAAGCCTGAGAGTTTATATCTACATGATTTTTGTTCCTGCACTTAAATTTTAATTTAGCAACTCCCAAGGTAAAGCATATTTTTAATAATTTTTGAGTAATCATTACAAATCTACAAATACATAGACAACTTAGTTGATCTGCCTGTTTAATTACTGTTGGCTTTCTCCATTCTATGTATCCAAACACTCACATGAGCACACACCCTTTAATGTAGGAGTGGTGTGTCCAGTCAGTCATCAGTGATCTATTGTGCAGATGTCATTGAGCTGTTTTATGAAGAACTTCTTACACCTTAAGACATCATTCTTACTAAAGACATCCTGTGCAATAGCTACAGTTAAAATCATGGGGTTGTAGAGGTCTACATTTGTCACAAGCCAAACATCACTATAAATGCTTTTTGTTTTATTTAGAACAGAATTGTAAATTTTGTGGAAGCTAGAAAAACTCATTAAAATGGAAATGTAAACATTAGAACAAATTAGCATGGCTTGTCTTGAAAAAGTACGTAATTAGCTGTATTTCTCAGCTGCAGGCTAGCCATCCTTTATTTACACAGCAACACAGTGGTTTAGTTTTTTGAAAGGCAAAGTTAAGAAAAAGTTGCATCATTATGTTCTTGTCTTTCCCCTAATCAGTCAATTCTATGGTATGTTCCAAATTATTCAATATCCAGCAAATCACATTTATCTCATTGTACCAGAAGGGTTGTAGTATTTCTTATTCTCATGCATAGCTGGCATAGACCATTTTTGACAAAAAGAAAACAATTTTATTCATTAAAAGATTTTTTTTCTAAAATGACTAGTACTTTTGAAAGAAATTCCTGTGCTACATTTGAGAATGAATGTTACAGCAATGAACAGAGACAAATAACATATACATTTCTTCTTTTTCAAATTAAAATCTTTTCTTCATCATCAAAGGCCACATTGAACAAAGTTCTCATTTGAAAAAAAAGAAGGAAAAGAAAATCTCGTTAGGATTTGTTTAAGGTGATAACAGTCAATCAGAAGACATTGCTGAGAATTTGTAACTAGAGTCTTTCACATATGGATTGATTGAAGTGGAGTGAATGACCAATACCCTGGCAAAAATGTGTTACCCCAGCCCTAAAAATGGGGATGCATGAACTGAAATGACAGACCAAGAAGAAAGGTCTTCACAAATTAACCTTCACATCACAAGGAATGGGGACTTGCTCTCCTCCTCCTCCACTCTCAGCTCTGCCTGCCTGAAAAATGTAAGAGGAAAAGGCGTAGGAAAGAGAATAAATTACAGAAGAAGGATGACAATACGTTCCACCAATGCTCCTTGTGTGTAGGTACAAATGAACACATGAAACAAGAGAACGGAGATAATTTCTAGCAAAGACTGAGCATGCCTGTGACCTAGTTTTAGACAGCAGTATGTCTCAGGGCTAAAAGTGATGAAATCCACAAAATAAAAATCTTTGCCCAAGCTAAGGCCAAATCTTGGATTTTTATCCACAATAATAAACATCCTGGTCTTCAAGTTGGCAAACCCAAGTCAGTATGACACTTCCTGGGGAAGGCTATTTATTTTGAGCAAGATGGCTTGAATCTGACTCTCATGAATAATTAATTATGCAAACTATTGGTTAAAAAAGATATGGCCCATATCTTCAGCTAACCGCTTCATTTTCTGTAAACCATAATTATCTACACATACGGAAAGTGCCAATGACTTACCACCACACTACCGGTAACATGCTGCTTTCTTTCACTGTTTCACAACTGCTCCCTTCTTCTGTATTATTTCAGTAGCATAAGTTAAAATCAAAGCAGTTGTTTTCAGCTTCCATTTGTCTTGAAGGTTCCAATTTCTGTTTCAGATTTGTGTGGAAAAGTTCATTTGTGTTTTCAAACTATCCTGTGTTCTAATGAAAGCAAATTACTTCTTCGTGTAAGCCTTAGCCTGATGAAAGAAATTATGGAGGTCCAAGTCCTCAAGAGTTCCCTGGATGGGCATAAGGCTACTGTGGCATTGAAAATTTCAGAGTAGGATCAGACTTTCTGAATGCGAATTGAAAGGCGTTACTTCCAGTCCACTTGCTTGGAAGTAAATTGGAAGATACATCTCCCAGAGAGTATGGTAGGATGCATCTATTTAGAAAAAGTGGAAACAAGACTCTGCCACACACAGAAGCAACCTATTTACATCCTGCTGGATCCATTTCATTTGGGAGTGTAAGGAGAAGAGCATTACAGAAACCCTGACTTTCTCTTCTAATGCTAGCTGCAGCACAATACTAGAGATGCTCATATATTCAGATATATGTACTATTAATTGTTCCTGGGGCTAATACTTTGGAGTCTTTTTTCCTCATGGCTAAGGCTTGCCCAGATTTTGGTAAGCCATCTGTCAAATGTTTTGGAATAGTTTGGCTGGATTGTTTATGAGAGACTTTTCAGGACATTTCCTTCTGAAAAATATTTAATTTTGAGCTCTTTCCAAACTGCAAGGATAGTAATTCTAGTAGTTAATAACAAAAGATTAAATAATACATACTGAGCAAGGCTAGCAGAGTAATTATTGGCTCTGAATAAATCTAAAGTAGAGGATAATAGGTGACTTCTTTAAAATGAAATTATATATTTTTCCATCAATGACAATCAGTTTCTGGGCAATACCACCACATATGAATCTGAGTACATTTGTCCACATTCTCCTAAACATAAATCATTGCTGACAATGATACTAACAATATAGTAGGAACATACTCAATCTGCTTAATGGGTGAAATTCAGTTTATGCAGAGCCTGAATAGGGCTAGGCAAGAAACATGACCATTGCAATTTTAGATAATGAAATAACAAGGGATTCAGAATATGCTCAGAGAATGCAGGCTCAAATTGGTCTTGAATCTGATATGTTACTAGTCAAACTCTTTTTTTTTTTTTTTTTTAATAGTTTTCTGAATTTATACTGTGGGCATATAGCTGTCAAAACAAAGCAAATTAACTGTTGTATGTTACATGTTGTTGTAAATTGTCCCTAAATCTCAGGAACTGAGCATAAGTGAGTCCCCAAACCACCATTTTTTTTCCTTCACTGAATGTTATTTTTGATTTTTGCCACTGCCTTTTCACCCAGGATTGATGTACTAGATTGTACTGAGCACCTCATATAAAATTTTTAACTCCAGTTGAAGCAAAGGTTTTTGAGAGGACTCAACCACACATGGAAGGGCAGGTCTGAGGCTGATTCTGGGGAGGGCATTTCTGAGCAGACTCATCTACCACTGACCTCTTGGGGAGGCGAGGACATGACTGCATAACACGGCATAGATCTTTGCAGGAAGCTGGAATTTGTGTAGGGCTTGGAAATTATTTGAAGGTTTGGAGAAATGGGCCTCTTTTGAAAACATTATTGACAACATTTTATTTAAATACTGTTATTAAGTAGTACTGAAGAAAAAATGCTGTCTCAGATGTGTAATTCCTTCCTTATCTCCATTGTATATGTCATATTACATATTTTTTAAAATGTCTTTTATTTCTAGAAAGGAACTACTTTTCCTATATCTGTTTTTTAAGATACAATAAAAATTTCAGAAGCATTGCTTTCTTTGGTTTTTTTTTCATTAAAATTTGTTATTTTTCCATTGAAATTCATCCTTAGTAAACTGTAATATTGTTGTGCTTTCACTTGTATTGTGGTAGTTACATAGACAATCAATTTGAGATGCAAGAAGGAACTTTGAAGTAAATGCAGCTGGACACATTTTCAAATGTTTCCCCAATGTTGTAAAAACTGGAGATTTGTATAACAAGATGTTAAAATGTTAATGATCTACTACAACAGCAACAACAAAAATTGAAAGCTCCAGCCCCATTATAATAGAGATTCATAACCTTTATTGAGCTTTGGAAATTGGAAAATATCCATTCACACACTTGCAGTGAAATGAAACCTAAACTGAGTCCGCAAAAGATCACTTCCTGCATACTTTCCTATATTGATATTTCCCTGCAAAAGCTCAGCCACCTCCTTCCAAAGTCAAACCTAAGATAGGCTTAATTCTGAGCCATGTCAAATTTGCGATGTATCTTGATGAAGTCAGTGGAATTTCACTAGGGTAAATTTGGTATAAGATCCCTTAAATTTAAAGTACTGGTACGTATAAACTGTTTTGGAATAGTTTGGCTGGATTGTTTATGAGGGGCTTTTCAGAACATTTCCTTCTAAACAATATTTCATTTTCAGCACTAACTTCAAAAAATTTCTGTGACATTCAGTCTTTTGAGCTAAAACTCTTTTATTCATGGGCTCTTATATATTAAAATTCTGTATTTCTGCTGCAGGGTTTTGTTTTGAGAAGGATCCTAATGATGGAAGAGGTCACAATAAGAAAACGACTGAAATTTGAATCTGAATGGGCATACAGGAAGTAAACTGCATGAAAACTGCTTCTTGCTGGTGCAGAAGTGTTGGCTTACTGTCTCATATTTTTAAGGACCAGAGAAGTTATGTTCAACTACAATCAATACCTTTTGTCATAATGTTGAATCCTCTGACTGAAATACACTGAAATGCATGATCTTTTCCTGAATTGCTGTTATTATACACTGAAATAGTGGGATTTTGGTTTCCAGAAGTACTCAATTTCTATTTAAAGTTTCTGTCTTTTGACATCTATATCCTTGTAATTTCAGGCTTTTACTTTATTGATTCCCAGTCCAAATCAATGTCATTTGTTTTAAATTATTGTTGAGCTTATATGTCTTTCCAATGCCAGCCTGTTATATATTTAAAAGAATGGTTTTATTGATGTTTCCTTTTTTCTTTTCTTTTTTTCTTTTTCTTTTTTTTTTCTGTTTAATTTTTATTTTTGAAAACCACATGAATAAGACTATTCTAGTCCTTATATGAAAAAAGTTCTGTTCCCTTGATAATTCTGACAGTTCTCTCATCCAGTTCTCCCAGTTGGAATTTTTTTTTTTTTTAACTGAATGACTAAAATTTCACATGATTTTCCTAAGGAAGTACCATCACTGTGATGTGACTATTTTTGTATTTCAAATAAAAATGTCCCAATTGATGCATCCTGCAGACTTTTTTTTCAGTGTCAAATGGATGCTTTGGTCTTATGATTGTTAATGTACTTCTTTTTTCTTCACAAATTCCAGAATTGAATTCTCAATTTATAACCCAAAGTTTTGGATATGTATGTACATAATTCTTATACTTTGAGCTGATATATTTTGTTCTACTTACAGAATTCTCATACTTAAAGGTATCTTGGTTTCTTTTTCCTTAGTTATATTACCATTGTTTGTCTCTATTTTGCCTCCCACAGAGGCAAAACATCAGAACATCACCTTTGCACACTCTATTGTTTTTACTGTAGGTGTCATTGTGAAATTATATGGAACACTCCAAAGTTTTGTGGTATCACTTCTCAATCTCCATGCACAGCTTAGCAAAACTGATACAGGCTGCTGGCACTTCGACTGTTTGCATAAGAAAGAACAAAAATGTCTCATTGAAACATACACAGCAAAATTCTTGACAGTCCCTTAAGAAAACCTGCCTCAAATACCAGGAATAACACTGAAAACCTCTTAGCTCTGAAGTGTCTCTGTGCTCCTTTTTCTTCTAAACTGTTTAACATATTGGGTTTTATTTTGTTAAATGGATATAACATCATAAATATTGTGTAGTAAATGTAACATAGCAATATTAATATCCCTATTGGGAATGTAAATTTTACATTTCCTGCTTAGGATTCCCTAAGACACTCTGGTTTATGCTTAATTTTATTCAAGCGAGTATTCCCAGTGAAATCATTGAAATTACCTTAGGAAGGAAGATATGCACATGTATAAGTCCTTGTAAGATTCAGATATTTTTAAGCCAACTTAAGAATCTGTAGCCTGATCCTACGGTGATGGCCAGGGATATTATAATGTATTAAACTGAAAGCCTTAAAACAAAACAACTTCTTATAACATTCTGACACCATTACCTTGCTTCCATAGCTAACTAAAAATGCTCCATTAGCCTGAATCTCCTATTTGCCAAGTTCACATCACAAGACCTTTTGAAATAAGCCATATATATTCCTTTATTCATCACAAGTTACCAGAGGAGGTTGAGAGCAAAGAAAGAACATTTTTTATAGTTCTGTAAATGCATAACTTGACTCAGATTGTGAAACATCCTTGGTTTTCTGTTCTTAAAAGAAAAACATCTATTTTTGTCCATGTATGGATAAATAAATCATTATTATAAACTAGGAAGTTCTCATACAGTCTTCAAAGTACTGCATTTTAATGTATTGCAGACAAGATAATGGATGAATAACATACTTTCAGCACTCCAGATGTGGACATGGAATTGACAGATATGGAAAGCTAAAAAAAAAATATTAAGATTTTCAGATGGAGTTTCAAAAAGCTGTTATGAAGTTGTAGAAATATAACTCTGATGCCGTTATACTGGGAACAGTGAAAAGAATGGTGACTCTGAAAGAGTTTCCTCTTACTGTTGATTTAGAAAAGAGGACAAGCATGTGATATTTGGGGACATATGGGACAGGAAAAAAAGGATATGATTTGCTAGAAGTGGCTCTTGCTGTGATCCAGCTTACAAGTTCCCTCCCGTGATACCAGAATGCAAGTAGTTTTTTGGATCTGCTGCAGAAACAAAGCGATGGGAATTTTTAGGACTGGAATTGCCTTTCTCTTTCATGACTGCAATGGTGGTACAGACTGGGGCTTTCCACAGAGGAGCCAAATACAGTTTTATCAGGTTAGAAGTGGGTTTATCCTTGTTGCTGTTCAATGAGTGTGTAGGGTGTAGAAGAGGTCCCCAGCACATTAGAAATGGAAGCAAACTGCATATAAAGTTGCCTCTAAAACAGCTGAGAGGTGAGACCAGATGTACTGCTCATACCACCTTGCTGAATGAAGAGGCATCTCTTTTCTCTCCATGCTGAAATATCACCCTAGGAGAGACAAGTAAGACACCAAAAAAACCTGGCTTGGGAGATTTTGAAGAACCAAAGCTAAAGGAAAGATCAAAATCATGTAAAGACTCATAAAAAAGGGTTGTTCTCCCCAGTATTTGCACACTAAAATACGTATCTAAGAGAGCAGTGTCTTCATTGTTCATTTGAAATACTTAAATCCCAGAAACCATAGACTCATTCAAATTCTCCTCCCTAAATAAAACTTAATTATGGCTGATTTACTGGAAATAAAGTACTTTAAAAAAAATCTTTGGAGCTTTGGAATTGGTCATAGTATTATTTTTGGTCATATCTCTGGATAGAAAATGGCTTCTTTCACAACTCTTTACCAAGAATGATGAATCATTCAGATGATGTTATGATGTAATGACTATCACAATGCACAAATCTTGCCCTTTTTCACCCCACTCCACCCTTGCTCTGGCCTCAGTTTTGCACACATTTGATCTATTCCATAGCAATTAGAATGAAAGTTCACCTCCCATAGATGGAGCATCCCCTCCAATGTGCTGAGCTCAAGATAACAGTGCTCCCAGTATGGTCCTTTACTTAGAGCAGACCAAAAAGTAGAGGCAAAAATAGTATTTGCTTTTGTCAACCTGTATACATCTCATATTCTTTTTTGTTATCCATTTCTTTCCTTTGTGACTTTTCTGATTTCATGATGTTAGATCTATTTCAAAAGCTGACTTTTTATTCTCATCCTGATCTTGATCTAAACAGTTTGCAAGACCTTTTGATACCTACATGGTATCAGATGCAAACAGCATAAAAATGAATCTTTATACCATCTTCTGTTACTATAGACAATATCAAATATAACTGAGCTTCAAAGAGTCCCCCTTAGAGCCTTTAGGATGCCTTCTGACATTGGTGATAAATACATGTTATCTGTGGTTTTTTTCTGGTCAACTGCACACCTATCTGATTAAGATTTTGTCTTCACCACACTTCCTTGGCATGCTTCTGAGAGTCATATAATCACAGAATTTGAAATGGTGCCAAAAATTTTACTGAAGTCAAAGTATCTTACATTTACCACCTTTCCAAAACCTTGTTTGGCTTGATTTAGTCTGGAAGAACTAATGTTAGACAGTTTTTATCACCGTCTTACCTTCTAGATGCTTAAACTGATTGCCTAATGATTTGTTGCAGGGATTAAATTTAAGTGCTGTGAGTATAATTTTCCATGTCCTCTATACTCTTCCTTTCAAGGATAAATAATATGTTTGTTAATCATTTCTTCACAATTCCTAAACATAATTGTTAGTGGTTCAGCTATTACACTGTCTAGTTCCTTTCATGCCCTAAGTTGAATCAGGACTTCCTTGCTTCTATCTCATATAAAACATATTTAGCCCAGGTTGATTTTGGGGGGTTTTTTTTTGCACATTTTATTTTTTTAAATTAATGTATTTAATGATCTGGCTCCTGTTTCATGTTGAAACTGAGACAAAGGTATTTATTGTTCAAGTTTTCTCTGCCTCGTTCACTTTTAACTCCCCTTTTGTTTTTTTTTCTTTATGAACTGATCTATACTCGTATTTCTTTTAACCAATAATATAACCATTGTAATTCTGTGTCTTGTTATAGTTTGTAAGGATATTGAATAAAATGTAACACTAGCTTTGCATTTCTATGGTTTCACAGGCGTAACTCCATGTATAACACAATTACAGTATGAATAACAGAATTGCCCTAGTGCTGCCCTCAGGAATTAATCCATGATACAAAGGAATCAGTAGGCTAACTACCTATTACACTAGGAATTACACCAGGACACTGCCTAAAAATTACACCTTTTCCTTTTGCTTGACATCTCTCAACAAGTTTTAGTGAGAGTACGTCAATTTGCACAAGAAGAAAATTTGGAGTGTTGGATCCTCCCCTTTTTTTTAATCTCTGACGTAACAGAAAACAGTTTGATATGCAGTTATATAAAGAGAACTTTCTCCTATATATTTTAAATTGATTTCAGAACTCTGCCTTTTTCTTTTTAAACATACAGTAAAATATCTACAGACTGAATGTAATGTAGTTCATAGCAAGGGTGATCCCCTAACCTGACCACACCAGAGTTTTTGCAGTTGCCCAAATTAAAAGGCAATTAAACCAACTGATCTTCAAGGTACATACAAAAATCTGAGTTATAAAGACCAGACTTTAATCCCCTAAAGGCAAATCAGAACACAACCCATTGCTCCAGCTGCTGTCTTGAACATCCCCTTTAGTTTCTTTTTTTGGTCTTTCATCCTTATTTTTTCTGCCAACAATCCTCTTGGTGCACTGTGCTTCTCCCAGACCACAGACAATGCTGATGAAGTGTTCTTCGATAAAGAATAAGACTGAAACACTCAAGGACTCTGCCAGCTTTGGTCTGTGCAGGTAGCAGTGGGGTCCATGATGCTGCCTCCACAGGACAGCTGCATCACATCCACACAGAGGTATATAGTGCTAGGACTGTAGATCTCATGTCCATAGCTTGGCAAGGAGGACGAGCTCCTTCCTTTTATCCCTTCTACACACTCTCTTTAAAGCTCATTCAAGCCTTGAATATATTTTATCCTTGGAGTCAACATTTTAAAAGCAGTCACTCAAATAGCAAGGCTTTTTTCCCCCGAAGCATGAGAATATGGCTTACTTGAAAGAGTTTTCACAGTTTACTCTCTTTCTCTTATCAGATGATGATTACACTCCTGCACGAGAGCATTACAGACCTGTTTTATAACTAAAATTTTCATCTAGAAATATAGTACAGTTGGTGTGAACAGGATAGCATGCAGCTGCACTGAGGTATCTGACTGGCATACATGAATCCTATAGCATCAGATGAAATTACATAAAACCCAGCTGCAGAAAAATGCGTCTTACACATAGGTAAGAAACTCCTCCTTGAATCACATCTGACCTTCCAAAAGGCTATAACCATTTCTTGTCCAATTGAATTGACAACGGTGGAAGTGAATGTGATAAGTCAAGGAACAGCAAGCACTGTTCGTGCCGTGCAAACATTACTGATGTAGGTTAAAGAATGACCTACAAAAGTGACAAAGGCTGAAAAAATTCAGAAACACAAACTCAGCAAATTGAGGAGATGCAAGAAAAATACTTTTGCTATATGGGCATACAAAATATGCTGAAAACTACAACACACCTGTAAAAATGACTATAACGAATTTACTGCCTAAGTTACAGAGTTTACCCTAAGAAATGCTGTACTTCTAATATAAATAAATTAATGAAGCTATTTTCCCAGATACTGCTGTTTTCAGTATTGCAAAAACCCTAAACTAGTCGCAAATATTCAAAATACTGCCCAGGTTTCTGCTGCACTGAAAGGCAAGCTACGGTCTAAGAAGTTTGTCAGCCATACAGAAGTTTCTCTATTACTTAAATTTATTTGCTTAAATCTGAAGAAATTTCTCAGTTGCATGCTCTATGTTCTGAGCCAGCTATCTGATGAACCAAATTCACATATAGTTTATCTGTAGGTTAATATGATAGGGGATAGGAATATCTTTCAGCTGGAAGTCTTGCTTGAGAGAAGTTTCATGAAGGCCAGCTGACACAAATGAAATTTTTCCACTTGAAATATAATAACTTCACGCAACACTATAATCTGAGCTTCAGCTGTCTAGAAAAGACCTTTGCCAAGAATGACCTGTCCATGTAGAAACAAATGTAACATGTACCTGCAGTATGTTCTTGCGGCAAACAAAAGTAACTGCATAAAACACAGCAATAGAAAATGTGTAGTCAGAAGGTCAAGGAAAGTGATTAAAGCAGTTATTTCCATCTATTTGGCACTTGTGATGCCCCACCTGAACTTCTGTGTCCATTCTGGGGACCTCCAGAACAAGTGTAGAATCAGCAAAAAAAGGAAGCAGAGTCTGGCAGAGCTGATTTTCCTCAGCATGGTGAGGAGGAGAAAGTGAATCTAGTTGCTGCCCTAAACAACAAAAAGGTGGTAGAGAAATGGGGTTCACACTTATTTTTTGAGCAAGATGTTGCAAAAGGTGAATAGGAAACCATTATAAGATGCAACACAGGAAATTCAAATGAAGAAGGAAAAAAAAAAAATCACAGGGAAAACAGCAGGAGAGAAGCCCAGACAGGATATGTCTACTGAGCACAAGGTTCTGACATATTAAGGAATTTCACATATGTTGAAGACCTGCAAAAAATTCTGAGCTTCTAATCTTTACCTTTAAACATGCGTTACACTGATACAGTCAATAGTATACAGTAGATACCTACTGACTGGTCAGCTTAATCATCCCTATATTTTAATTCCATTTTGATTGATTTTAAGAGAAATATGTTTCAATTTTTACCAGCGACTGAAATAATATTTCATTAAAAACCTGCAGATGATTTTCTACTATTTGTGTGAGCAATATAATATTACTATAAAATTAAAGATAAAAATACTCTAATATAACAATTTTTCTGTGTAAATAATCTGCAGATGATCATATTTCATTTAGATTGGAAGTAAATCTGTATCTTAAAATTTTAAAATCCTTCAAGGTGTGGGACTTCTGTGCAGCTCTAGTAGTTAGTAAGTGATTGGGATGAAGAACCAAGTCCCCTTGAAAGCAAAAACTTGCAGAAGACATTAGAAGAACAAGGAGTTTTCCCTATAGAATTTTCTACTTGCTGTAGAATATGGTATCTCCATGTATTGCTAAGCGCTGAGTATGAGCAGAAGAAAGGTTATTCCTTATCTCCCACCCTACTTTGTGCAGAAAGAATCCAGCCTTTTCTCTACTGCTGCTCTGGGATAACTATTAGTGTCAAAAGGTAATACCTGCTAACATGATAGGCTATATCAAGCTCTTACACAATATCAATCAATGACAATGTTTCAAAAGCAGATGGTAGCAAGCATGGATGACCACTGTTTCACCATTACTGAATGACTCCATAAAAAGGGGAAATCAGTTTGCAGAAAACAGGCTTAATGGGCACTGGGCTTTTCAGGGAGACAGATGTAAGGAGATACTGCACCAGTGTGCTAAGTCACTGTAAGGGCAAACCTGCTGTCTTCATTTCAAAAGGAATATGGAGAAGACATTCATGCATGATAGAGAAAGAAAAAATCCTGTTTGTGCCTAATGTAATGGAAAATTTGAGAATTATTCATGCATGTGAATATGTATGCAAATCTGACCCTGGTGATACTACCAAGGTCAGTGCATGGTGATCTGCTGAGTAAGTGCTAATCATTCAGCTTGAAATGTGACTTTATCAGAAATGCAATTTTGTAAAAAATCTCATGTCATTCCCTAGTTATTTTTCTCCTGTGATCTCTACGGTGTGCTTGCTCATTTGTGAAGTTTACATTCAGGACTTTTCCAGCTAAAACATCTCCTTGTCAATCAAATCATATTTTTGCCTTGTGCAATGTTAATGCATTTGAGATAACAACTTAAAATTGTTCAAGCACTTAATAGGGGAGTGACATTCTCTGTAGGACATTAACAGCTAAATCAAAGTGTGGCACAGTGGTTGAGCTTGAAGTACTACTTAAATATCAAAACCAGGTCCTGTACTGAAACTAGGCAATATCAGGCCACAAACAAAGTGAATAAGAATGATCATTGACTTCTTGGTACATATAAACTGACGTTTTACGGAAAAGAAGAGCTCATACTAGAAGATCTAGAGAATGTAAGTAGACAGGAATTGGGAGAAATTTTCCTTAACAACAGAAGAAATGAATATTGTTTACTTCTTTGAAAGCCCTAGAAATTTTAGGACACTACAGGGCACATCAGATTTAACAGCCCTCATTTTAGACCCACTGCAAGTATGCTGGCAAAATCAGTGTGGTATGATTACTTTTTCTCTACTGTTTGATTACAGCAGGTGCACCTACAAGTTCATGGTTTAGTTGCCATTGCTGTTTCCTTGGCCCACTTTAAAATCATCTTTCAGACAGAACTACAGAGACAAGAATATGGTTCCCTTTGTTAAATATCCTCTTCTTTCATGCAATAAATGCTTTTTTCCATCAATGGATTAGTGTTCGTTTTGAATTTGAGGTCCTAAGAACATGCTAATTTATTCTTGATAAACCTGTGCAGTAATTCTAATAGAGCAAGTGGCAAAACAGAAATCTCTTACTCAACATAAAATTATGAAACTGCAATGTTCTGACCTGTTTCTGTAAGCTGTAATGACTGGAAGAACTAGCGGATAATTTAAAAATGGAGGTGGAGATTTGACATGATCCAGTTCTATAATTTTTATCAAAATGTTTACATATTATCTATTTATTGAGATCTAGAAAAGACTGTAATTATTGATGTATAAAGCCAAAGCCTAGAAACTAATTTAGAGTCATTGTGGACTTTAAGGATGTGTTCCTTGTCAGACTATAGCATGTTAAGCACCAGATATCTAAGCAGTGATCAGCAGTAACCCCAAACACAAGTCTTTGAAAAAATCCAAAGCAGTTTTTAAAAAGACTTCTTTTTGCCATTGCCGTTATGTGGTCTTAGAGAACCTGTGTGAAATTAATAAGATTCTCACTGAACAATGAACAAAGAAAAAAGACACTCCGTCAAGGCAGCAGACACAGAATCTCAAGCTCTGCTTCTTTAACCCAGCCAATTGCTTCTGCCTTTATCTGATTTGATCTTCAGCTACCAACCTCTCGCTTTGCTGTGGCCTAGCATGATAAGAGGTGTAAGCTGAGTGCTGGAGGTAAAGTTTACACAACCAATGAAAGGAAAAGGTTGAAAATGCTTGTGTAACAGCATTTCCTTTCTTTGCAGTTGCCACCACTCTCCTTGAAAGAAACGTATCTTTCAATTCCCAGTCTATAGCCTTCAAAGGATGCATTTAGGAACAGAAATAACATGACATGATTAGAATACTGGCCATACAGCCATCCTACAAGGAACATTCCATTTCCCAGATCACATTGCCCTTACACAGCTAGATCTGAAAAAAAAAAAAGGTGTATAAAATTAATAGAATAATTTGAGAAAATATGAATTTGTATAAATTCAGTGAGTAATACAAAGAGTTAATTTTATTTATATTTAAAACAATACTTTTGGCTGCAAAACCTGCAAAACTTGAACACAAAACATGAGGAGTATTGAAGTCCAAATATATTTGGGCTATGTGACAAGATCAGCTATAATACATATCAGTGATATGAGCAATGCAAAACACTTCTTTCCATGAAATCATTACATTATCATTACTGTAAAACATACACAGTATTAAAGGATGAAACAACTTTAAAATCAAGTGGTGTGGATGAATAATGCAACAGTTCTAAAAGATGAATGCTTAAAATACTAAAAAAGGAATGGAAAACATTCTTTAAGCCTCTTAGCTGTCATAAAGGTTTGCAATGGAGAAAAATACTAACATTTATTTATGGAAATAATTTTTTTTAACCAATTGTAAAAGGTTATTTTTAAAATGATTTTTGAATCAAATTAAAAAAAAATAGAAAAGAAAAAAGTGTTGGACTCTGTTTTGGAAGAACTGGAAAAATGCAACAAATTACTCTCCTAGAGACCATGATGGAAGGGGTCATACCCAGGGAGAGATCAGAGAGGTTCTTTTCTTTTTGAAGCACAGACCTAGACTCATTCTAGCAGACAATTTTGCCTGTACAAGAAAAAATCGAAAAGTAAATGCTTTTTTAATGTGTAGTTCTGTTTTCAATTATACAGGAAAAGTGCATTTCCAAAGTCCATTTGTCTTGAATATGACAGTGTCACCCTGTGCTGTTTGTTGCAGGGATGCAAAGAAAATATTGATTAGAAATCAGTATAAAGCTTGCTTTCCTTGGTATAGGAACTTTAACTCTAGATAAATAAAACAAAGTGCACAGGGAAAAAAAACAACATATGACTGCGCTCCATGAAACTAAGTGAAACTTTATCAAAGGAAACTCAATTAACTCCTCACCTTGTTCTCATTTAATCTGTGCAAAATCAAAACCTTTTTGAGTAAGATCAGAGTTTAGATTATGGATGAGTTGGAGCCGACCCAGAAATCTTAATAGAGCTATTTTGTCCCTGCTGGGATAGGCTCACAGCATCATAACTGTCCTTAAAAATGTGAAGGAGAAAGGGCATACAGATACTGTGTTTCCATTTCACTCAGGATAATGGAAGTCTTAACAATGTGATGGTGATGCTTACTCTATATATAGATGATTGATGTGCTCGAGAGTGTAATTATCTAGACACTTAATGGTAGTTCAGTTTGTGAACAAGTACTCCAGGTATTTTAGCTAATAAAACTTTGCGTCTTTGCAATGACAGCACTGATGTATTTCATGTGGGCACACGTGTATGCTATTTACACTTTATGAGTTATTTTCTATAGTTTACTGAAAAGAGTAGATACAAATATCTACTAAGTGAGGGAGCTTCTCAATTACAAAGGAGGTGCCTCATTACATTTCCCTAGAGACAGTCTGAGAGGAGGATAAAAAAAATGTCCTTGTCCACCGAAGATATTCCTGGCCAGAAGCAGCGGTGCCCCTGGAGTCCACCAGTCCAAGCAATACTATGAGCAGGGTGCAGGGGAAAAAGAAGAATAGCAAATTAAAAATATTATGTTTCAGATAACATGAGGGAGGTTAAGACATGTAGACATTTTCAGGAGGTGGAAAACTTCTGTTCTAATTCTTCCTGCCATTCTTAATTGCTTCTATAAAACAAATTCCTTTATTAAGAATACATTTTTCTAATTCAGAATATCCTAAAATAAATTTGATTTGAGTCCTGATACAGATGAAATCCTTTCCAGAAAAGGACTGAAATCAATTAGAATATCCCACATCCCACATGAATTCCCTAATCAGTGAGACAAACAAACAACACACCCCCAAATCTCTCTTGCATACTTCCATTAAGTTTATGCTACAAGTCACAGATTTTATGTGCTGGAAAGATAACGAACTGCTTCTCCAGCCAATCCAGCCTGTTTCCTTGACTTGGCCACTATGATAAGTGAAAACAGCCCAAGAAAGGCTGAACCAAGTGTACCATCACCCAGCTGGTGATCTGACTGGCATGCAGTATCCTCATTCCTGGCCTTCAGCTCTTCTGGTGTCAGTTCAGTCCTTTGTCCAGGTTCCTCCACACCTGACTGTCTCATCCACTAGACCTCAGCACAGACTGAAGAGCAGAAACATCAGGCTAAATAGGAGTTAGCCAGACCACTGTTGTAAGGGAAACTACGCATAGTTTCATACTTGCAGAAGAGTGATCACCGGCCCCTCTCTTTTCCTAGCTCCTTGTCGTCTCTATCTGCAGGTAACACCAGGTTCATCCTGGTACCGCTGCTCAGTGGTTAATGGTAAAAATCTCTGCAGGACCTGGAGGTCTGTACCCCTGCCTGGGCGGTGTGCTAAAGGTCTCTGGGCCTCATTAGATTTTGTGAAGGCAGTGCGGTGGAAGATGAGTGAATTGCCTCAGTGGGTAAGCAGTAGGGAGCATGGCCTTGCTCTCTGTGGCTGTGGCATTGTGAGGCAAGTGAATATGTCTCCTCAGCTCTGCCCCTATGCAAAATTACTGATGGATGCATCACAGCCATGGCTTTACCAGTGTACCAACAGAGCTAGATACAGCTTTCTTTTCCAGCCATGAGAACTGTCCAGCATGACCCAATTCATGTCACATAACGAAACAAATCACAGAATCATAGAATATCCTGAATTGAAAGGGACCCACCAGGATTATCAAAGCCCAGCTCCTGGCCTTAGACAGGACAGATCTTAGAATCCCACTGTGGGACTGAGAGCATTGTCCAAACACTTATTGAACTCTTTCAGGCTTGATGCTGTAACCACTTTTGAAGGGAGCCTGTTCCAGTGCCCAACCACTCTCCAGGTGAAGAACCTTTTTCTAACATCCAACCTAAACCTCCCCCGACACAATTTCAGGCTATTGCCTCGGATTCTCTCACTGGTCACTACAGAGAAGGGGTCAGTGTCTGTCCCTTCTCTTCCCTTGTGAGGAAACTGTAGATTGCAGTGAGGTCTCCCCTCAGTCTCTTCTTCTCCAGGCTGAACAAGCCAAGTGATCTCAGCCACTCTTCACATGTCTTCCACTCTGGGTGCTTCATCTTCTTTGTAACCCTCCTATGGACACCTTCTGGTAGCTTAATATCTTTCTTATACTGTGGCATGAGAGACGTCAAAGCTTATCAGACCTTTCACGTCCACAGGGTGGCTGGAACTCTCCACCCATCACAGCAGCATCTGATTCCGATCTTTCTGACTCAAATAAATGCTCAGTCTAAAAATAAAATCCATAAAGCTCAAGCAGATGTAGACACTGTTCATGCATCAACGGTGCAGAGAAAAAAGCTCTGCACTGCTCTTTCATCTTGTCTTTTCTTTTATAATCCTTAAACTGATTAGGTTGCAGTGCAGAGTCAGCCCTTCTCTGTTGGCTATTTTTAATGTAAACATTTGTAGCTACTCTGTATAGTGCTAAGTAGCACCTGGAATCATAAAGTTATTTTGTTTTCACACTCCTTACAAGCAAAGTTAGGGAAGCAAACAAGGTGCTTAAAATTCTGGCCTGTTACACCCTGTGCGGACATTCTAGTAGGGATTGAATTTATCACAAAGACTCTACCAAGGAAGAAACACCATTAAAGCTACAGAGTCTGTAAAGAGTGCATTTCAGACCTACTCTGCCTGAAAGTTGTCCTAACAGAAGATGCATTTCCCATGCCTTGCATCCAAATGGAACAACTGAGATGCCCTGGGCTAGCAACCATTCTGCTTCCTGGAAATGACACTAAAGTGCTATTTTCACTGCTGATGGGCAGCTGGATTCCTTTTTACTTCTGTCCCTAAAAAGTCAATCCTTACCACTGGCTGAACATTCCAGAATTCCTCTCACCCAGAGATTTCTCATGAAACCAGGAACTCCAAGAAGGACAGTGAAAAGAGATTGGTAAATGGACAGGTGTGTTTAGAAAACTTTGGGAAGATTTTTCTCAACGAGGAAGCATCCGTGTGCTGTGTCTGTCCAGGCAGCAAAAATATGTAATTGTGGAAAATTGAAATAAAATTCCATGTGTTTTAGAGGAACATTGTTGGTGAAAAAGTAAAGGATGGGACAGCTGATATTATATGGAACATAATTAAATAAGAAAACTAAAATCTCTCACATGGAGAGATTCCTTCACCTTTTTTCACATCTGATCAACCACTGCTTTCCACAGATCAATTGTTTCTTACCGCATTCCCTGCCCCAACCCCCCCTTTGTCTATATAAAGGTAAAAGTGAAGGTCAAGGTATTAATGAGACAGCATGTCTGCAAAGGAGAGTCAGAAACCCTGAAAACATTTCAAAACTGGAAATCTGAGTGGATCAAAGCCAATATACCTGTACCTTCCCTTTAATTTTATGCAAATAAATTCAGATTAATGCAAATATATGCATTTTTAATGCGTGCCCCTTTGTTCAGTAGTATAACAGATGTGTAAATCATGGAGTGCAGAGATTTCTCACAAGCTACTACCAGAGTGTTGAAAGAATCTGAAATGTTTTTAAAGAATATTAAATGGTTTTGCTTGTTAAAGAATAGTTCAATAATAAGGAATTTTCAGGTAACTGAAAGGTGTTCTTTCAGTGGAGACTTTTTCTTCTACTCATCTCCATATCTCTGCTTTTTCCTTTATGCCTTTGCTCTTTCAAATCCCTCTTTAATGTATATTTTTTCAGCCCACTTTCCAGAGATTATCCATTATAAATTCAATGTCTACCATGCACTCTACACTTTAACACCTTGTTGAAGCCAGGCCTTTTGCTGTTCTAGAGAAAATCTGTGTGCTTTTATTATACCACCTAATATAAACCAAGTTTATCTCTTGGGGAACAGTATGTTTTTGACACACAGTCAACTCAATAAATAACACATTTTTCCCTTCCATCTTTTAAAGTTTGCCAATAGCAATTTTCAGCCAACTCCCTCAAGAAGCCTTAAAGTGACATAACAAATAAAAGTCCCATTTAAACAATGCGTTTGAACAATCCTTTCCTTTACAGTTCACATGTCTTTAAGATAACAAACGATAGATTTCTGGAGGGTGTGGGTTGTATTCCATATAGATATGAAACCAGGACACTTTCAATTTATGCTTTCCTTGGCAAAGAATGCTGTTTATTTTCACAAATCTTTGCAGGCACATTTCCATATTTCACAGGGGAGGAAAAGGATAGATCTACAATTGCAGAAGAGCTTTCAGCAGAGGAAATTAATCTCTTAAATGTGTTACTACTAGAGTTGGATAAGCAATTTCTTTACTGAGCCAAGCATTTTCCTTATAGTTTGTGCTTCAGACTCTCTTGGAAATTATGTGATTTCCCTTAATGTATTTATGTGTAATTGTCCAAACGTATTGCAATCCAGTCATATTCTTTATTTGTTGTATATGCCTTGGTCATTTTCCTTCAAGAAACTCACTGAAAAGCCAACAACTTTTAGCACTTAGAATGTCTTTTTTGATTATAGGAACGGAAAAAGAACAAAAATCATGTCTGTGTGAGAGAGCCAAGGATTTTTCCTTGTGAAAAGCGGGGATGATGTCATTTTCTTTTTCCTTATACCAGGTCATTTCAAGGAATAATTTTGGAGCACAGCTGCATAAACGTGTGTCAGCATGATGGAGAGGCCAACCTCAAGCAGCGGGGAGGATGAGTGGGAAAAGGACCTGCCTGGATCTACAAATGGGTGAAAAACTAAGATGAGGAATTATATTCTGAGAGAAGAAGTCACAACACCACATATAATGTGGAACCACTGCCTATTCCTCCCTTTGGAATTCAATACCAAACACTAGTCTTGATTGTCTGGTCACTTGAGTATAGAAGCTTGTCTGAGAAAGGAGCAGGTGGGAACTGCTCAGGTACTTTCCTGTATTTTATGAAAAAAAATATTTCAGACAGCTTCCAAGGATAGGCTAAATTCATTTATCTTCTGCTTACCATCAGTCATGAGAAAGAGTGTTGTATCTCTTTCCTTCAGAAGGGTTAAATTCTCTGGTCTTCAGAGAATGCAGCTTTCTAGTTGCTCTTAGGCTATACATTTTCTAAAGAAAGGACATTAAGACAGTGATAATGATGATGTGTGTAAAAACTTCCTGATTTAATATTAATAATTTAAAATTTTAAATGGGAATAAAGCAACCACTGGAATAGCAATAAACAATGTAAAAAATAATGCTCAAATGTATTTTCCACGAAAGTGATTAAATTTTTCTTCCTGCTGTTATAGTTCAGTAAGCTTGAAAACAATTGCTAATAAGTAAGCACCAACAAATTATTACTCTTTTTGTTTACCATTTTGAGCATAGAGTGATTCATTTCTTGAGGTGCATCTCTGAGGCCTGTAAATTTCAAGGTACTGCTTCATATGTCTTCCACACTAAGTACCATGCCATGTATTCTAAGTAGTGTCTGCTGTGTACATGAAGAGCAAACCTTAGTGCTTTCTACACTGAGCAAATGGCCCTGAATTTCTCCCCATCCTGCTTTCTGCCATCTATTTTATATACCTTACTCTATGTTTTGCTGGCTTACATAATTGTCTTTTTCTCTCAGAGTAGAAAACACATACTTTTCTAGATATAAAAATCTACTAAAAAAGTGGAGGTAAATATACCAGGAATTTTGACATGAAAAACAAAGATTGATTTCCTCTGGCTAATGCATTTGCCTGTTACTCAGTCAGACCTGCTTGATTATACAGAAGATACATCAGTTGTTATTCGCACATGAAACACCTTTTTGCTGTCAAGGGATTTCAGTGAATTGTAAATTTCTTTCAGTCAATCAACAAAAATGGTGCATGAAAATGTTTGGATGATTAATGTAGATTAGCATCCCTAGTTCCTAAAGCTTGTACAATGCATTCAAAGTAGTAAAACTAAAAAAGCTGCCCTCTATCTCCATTTCAGGTAACTGATCTTTGCCAGTAAGGTTCCAGAAGGCTGGTTTGGGGAAGATCGTGATAGGGATGGATTTGGTGCAGATCTGTATTTACTGGAGAGTGTAAATAGAGCAGAAGTCCCACACTTCTTAAAAATAGCACTGACAAATGTATTAATGCATCAGTATCAAGTGAAACAGTCAAAAATTATATCACAGCCCCCTTGGAGCACACTCACTATGGTGGAGAACAGGAACAGATATGTTAAAGGTTTGTGGCATGAGGTGAAGAATTTGCATGCCTGCCAGTGGGAAGACCACCAGGAAAAAGTGTAGGAAAATGGAAAATATACTTTGTCCAATTTTTCTTTCTTCCAAAATACAATGCTGTTTTGGGAATTCCAGCTGTCATTATACTTAAAGATTGTATAAAATTCATAATATTCACATATTCAAATAATATTTTAGTATATTCAACAAAAAATCAGACTAGAAAACCCCCAACAAGTTAAAGACAGCAATAACTGAAATGAAGGTAATCTCAAAGGTTGAAAAGTAATCAACCCTTCCAAAAAATGAAAAAGATAAAAGCAGAGCACTCCAGAGAAGCCTTGGGCTACCTGTTCACTAATTGGAAGGTTTTTCTCTGAGTCAGATGCATCCATTTTCAAAACAAGAATCAAGCTATGCAGCAGCCACTGAAAGACACATATAGCAGAAAAAAGGATGGTCAGTTTGGAAGTCAACAAGCAGGTACAGCTATGGGGTTTAAATGTCCTCAGGTCTCTCTTCTGTAGGTCCAGCAACCAGGCATCAGTTCCTGCCACCCTTACATCTTGTAAGTCAGTTCAAAAAAAAAGTAATCTAACCCAGCATTGGTAGAAACCTAAGCACTTTAGATACCATGCTCTTCAGTGGGAAAAAATGGATGCTGTGTTTCTTTTTAGAATACTGTTTGCATTGTATCGTCTCAGATGGTGTGATTTGTAGCCATTCAAGTAGAAGAAATTCAAACTAAACAGTAACAACCATCACTTATGCTATATGTTCTGAAAAAGAGCTTTTCCTCTAGCAGTTTGACTTGTTGAATCTGGTGTTAAAAGCAAGTGCGTTTGACTTCTTGTTTTGCAAGCTTACAACAAATGAAGACTATGTTAAGAATGCCTGATTATTTCAGGGAAAACTTAATGATGCAGCTAAAATTTAAATAATAAAATCTCTGTTAGGTAACAATATCAGAAGTAATAAATTAATTTTTTGACATGCCTGGGCTCAAAAAAAAAAAAAAAAAAGTCAAATATTTTCACAGATCATCTTGGCAAAATAAATGATTCACTGATAACTTCTCAAAGAAAATTATGTTTGAGTACCCTATCAGTTTTCTAATTCTTCCATTACAGGTGAAGAAGAGGGAGAACATGTGCAAAGACAATAACACATCTATCTTGCTACCAAACAGCAAAGGACAATAATTTTCACTAAATAGGAAACAGGGCTGTTTGATACTCCTAAAATCATAACAATACTATACTAATTCTGTCTTGGAAATTCTTAGTTAGGCCACTGGCCCTTGTCCTAAGTAGCAAGCAACCTCAGAGGTAGATACAGACATCTACAACTGAGTTAATCATCTCCTGTCAATGCATATAAGAAGCACTTGTGGGGCACAATTCATCCTTCTAGTCATTTCCTTTCAGCTGGAAATGCTGTCCTTAATAAACAGTCCTTAGCCCTCTTTCCTTGGACAGAAAAGTGTTCACAGGATGACAATGCAAATGTCAACCGGATAGGGTCCCTAATTCTTGGTGTTTTGTGGGGGGTTGGTTTGTCTGTTTGTTTTAATGATGGGGTTTTCTGTTGTTTGGTTGGTTGGTTGGTTGGTTTTTTGTGGTGGTTTTTGTTTTCTTACTTTTTTGTTTGGTTTGTTTTTCTCAGAGTTATAATTCTTTTAGTATATCATACATCATTCTGAAGCTATTTAACAAATAACATAGGACCCAAGACTGAAACCAGCACATACAGTATGCTGCTAGTCAGCTAGCAATGTGTCTATATCCATTTCTGAGCTTCGAGTTTATGCCTTATCACTCTGGCTTTTGCCACATTGTTCTGCTTTCATGAAGAACAAGTGGAATAGCATCACCTTCTGGCGGCTCTGTGAGCATCTGCTAAGGAACTTCAGGTCATTCTTTTAGTCCCTAGAATTGTTTGTTCTGTCTTTTTCAGCCTAATGCTTGTCACCCTCTCCCTGACTTCTGAGTATCACCTTTATATCTCTTCTTGTGAAATTTTCTGACATTCCTTTCTTTTATACTACACCATGACTGAAGGTCAAAATTTAATTATGTCTCCAAGAATTGGCATTTTGGATCTTCTTGTCCTGGGTTTGTCTGCAAATCTTCAGAGAAGCCTCTTCATTCCCACCAACCCTTATAACCCACATACGGACTGAATCATTACTGCTAGTTGTATCTCTAGTCCTCCCACTCAAGCACCTGTTTTCTCTTCTCTGCTTTCTGACCTCCGTTACAAAAGCTTGAAAAAAATCACTTGAGTATTCCATAAACAGTTGAAAATTACAAGAGAAAAACAACATAAAAATGTGTGGGGTTTACACCATTGTTTTAGGCCAGTCCTATGACTTTTTAATCATCTGACTCACAATTTTTGAATACTTACAGATGAGAAAACCATAACACTCTGTGTCAGGGAGACATAGAGAGGCTTGGACCTCCCTATCCAAGGTTGATGTCATATTCAATATGTGTAAGCAACACAAAATGTATATGTCCTCCAATAAATAATTAAAAAAATCAGGAGATTTAACTACTTTCTACAGAAAATAATAGGGATCAATGAACGTAATACAGATCCCAGCAGAATGCAAGACACCTACAGAGTAAAAGAGATGGATTTCTTTTGTATCTTTAGGTTCCTGTATGACTTTTCAGGATAGTTGCTTATATAGCCTTAATGTGACATAATTGTAATATTTGGCATATTAAATATATAAAACACTCCTTTACATTTCTATAGATTCAGAGTTGGAATTCAGCTGTCATTCTGTGTATCCTATCATTAAGTCCAATTAAGAAAATGCTGCCCCTTTTCCAGAAATTCAAAACACATCTCTCTTTAAGTAGAAAACCTGCTATATACTTATGTAGTGATTTGCTAAGCTGAAATTAAGCAGGCCGGTGACCTGTGTAATAAAAAGAAGATTGAAGGAATAAGTTCTTTAAGGTCAAATCCGCTTGCCATTAGCTGAATACTGCAGCATTAAATTGTGTAGTTCTAACAGAAGCAATGTTTTAATGCACTCATCTGAGAATGATATTTCAGGATGAAAACAAGAGAGACTGACAGGCTAATGCTTTCCTTAGAATGACTTTCCAAACTAAATTTCTGTATTTTTTTCTAATTTCTGAACTGTTTAACTCTTTCCCCATAAATCCCTATCACATTTTGTGGGTATCCCAGACCAAAATGTGTTTCAGTTCATAGCTTCTCCAGGTTGGTTGAGCATTTGACATCAAACTCAACAGCTTTGACTACCTTATGTTATCCAGTCAGCTCAAAATTATGAAGATGAGCTGTGATGATCTAAAATGGAAAAAATCTAAACACATAGCTACATTACCATCCTTTAGCACTTCCTCATGACATTCAGTGGTTCATTTGTGTCAAGAATATCAAAATGCTCAAATGCAAACATTGCCTATACTTCTCAAGGACTATAATATCTCAGAGTTTTGTGAGACATATCCAAACACCCTGCTTTGTGCAGATACAATGACTTATGTAGTGTGATTAAATGTGATAATGCCTTATGGGAGATATTATATACTTTTGCTATTATCCCTCAGAAACAAAGAAAATAATCTCCATCACAAATGTCCATCCAAGAGTATGTCTATTACTTTTATTTTGTTATGTAGCCTTTTGTGCCTCACTGAAACATTTTTTAGGAAGAGGCTCTACATTTTGAATCAATATTTCTTTATGTCCCAGAGGCCCTGCTTTGCTCCTCTATTGTCACTTTGCTTTACAGATATTAACCTCCCACACATAGACTAAAACAACCAGGGTCACATTCATATTTCAATGTATAATGTAAAACCTCATGTATCAAACTGTGACAGAACAGTAAAAATAAACATTTTACATACGCTTGAAGTAAATAAATGTGTCCCCTGTCAGAACTTACAATGTTTTTATCATTCTTATTGTAAACACTCACCAGAGCAAATATGAACAGATTTTGACAGGGCTGTGATATAGCAATTACTGCTCTATAAACTCACTAGATATTAGTTCTTCAGTACAATAGTATGAAAAACAGTTGCATGGAGCAGAAATTCTTCACATGCACTGCCTGACTTACAGCAGGAAACTGGAAATACACTGCAAGGAGCATTCAGTTGGGGAAGGTTTGGAGAGTGGCACATGCTCTTCCCCTAAAAAGGTTGACAGAAGAGTATTGATGGAAAGGAATTATGTCAAGGCAACACATCTCCCTCTCACATCTACAGACATGAACAAATGCGACTGAACGCATTAAAGGTCATAAAGAAGGTAGAGCTGTTATGAAGGAACATGCTCAGATAACTCTGCCAAACCAACTTTTTTCACAGAAACTCCATCTTCAAACCTCTGTGGGAAAAAGAGCAAGTCATAAAAATTCCCAGAAAAGAACTTAAAGCAGCCTTTCTTAAGGACTGCAGCTCTGCCTCCCCCATATGAGCATTAAACTTTGTTCTCACACCAGGAGGATAAGGGTGCTGAGAAGTACACAAAAAGTTCCAAATTGCAGATCTGCTCATTTCTAGCCTTGGAACATATCTTGAACAAATCATGCTTTCTTTTTCTCTTGGGAATGCTCATAAAACCTTTCTGATGCTCAGACTTGAGCAATACCACTGCAAGATTACACATAAAATTTAATCCATCTAATAATGTTGGATTGGATTTTCTCCTTTGATCTCTCTCCAATGTTATGTTCTCTTGGGAAGAGTTTGTAAAGGCTTTGTTCTTTCTCAGAAACTAAGCATCCTTTGCATATTTAAACCATGTCATTTATTTCTTCTGGGGAGATTGTGCAGATTTGATTATACAGATAAATAATTAAGTAGACTTAAGTGAAAAACTCAAATAACTTGAGGAGGAATGTCAAATATTGACAAGCTGACTCTTATATCTTTGTGGTTTACAGTGAAAAAAACAGTGATGTGTAAGGTATGTATTCTTCTCTCAAGGGTAGCGAGGGAGTAATTATTTTTGTCCAGGTGTTGCAGTAGAAAATTACTGTCTTTCTACTACAATACCTATTACTCTGAAAATGGAATTAGTCTGAAGATGGAATAGAAAAAAACCCACCCTGTTCTTTTCATAGTACTAATGAAACTTTAACATTTGTCCTACACAGAAAAATATGAATACGTATTATATTGCCAGAATTGTTAAAAATGTCTGTAGCAAAAATGGTCAAGGATTATAAAGAATGCACTTGAAGAAAACTAAATATTAAGAAGAAAGTGTGGTACATATTTCTGTAAGACTGAGGACCGTAATTCACTTGCAATGCAACTTTTCTGTGATCCTTTAAGATTTATTTCTAATCCTGAACTGCAGACTCCAAAATTTCAGTTTAAGGTCTAGGCAGTCACCCTGGGAGATGGAGGTTCCCTCTCCACCTGAGGGATATCAAACTCAGGGGTCTACCTCGCAGGCAGGCTTCCATAGCCATTGTGCTATTGCCTTGATGGAGAGAGTGTGCGTGAACTGAAGAAGAGGGTAAGTTCCTGCCAAAAGCAGGCAATCTGTCAAGCCAGGACTAACAGATCAGGAGGACAGCAAGGCACAGAGTTAGGCTGCAGCAGCCCAATGGTGAGGACGCTCGGCTATGAGTGAGGAGATCAGGGCTTTTCCTGAGGCGTTGTTGTTTTATCTCTGAAGCTCTTTTTTGGACCTTCATTTCACTGACAAAGGAAAACAAGAAATTAAGCAGTATATCGTTCTTGTCAGAATGGATTGCCTCCTCAATGGAATGACAACACTTGCTGACAAACAGAAGCCAGGTGGTATAATAGATGAGGTTTTACTGTGAGTTCTATCTCATGAAATTCTGTTTATAGCATCATATTGCCACTGACAGCAATATTGACATGTAGGCTGAAAAACAGTTGCTTGGTGGAAACAAGGCATAATGAATAATGATAAATATCTATCCCAAAGGCAGATGGTACATGTCAAGTGCTATGTCGGTCACCTTTTTGTTTGGATTTACTTAACATCTCAATGAACATATTGAGAAAGGACATAAAAAACATGGCATGCAAATTTGCAGATGATAGTATGGATATTTATGAAAACTAAGCATCTACAGTTCTGTGAATGTAAAGGCGTGATGAAATTAACTGTGGAGACAATGCAGGTGAAGTGGCAAACCATAAATGGATATTCATGGGGGAAGAGAAACCTGAAAAGCCAGTGAAGCACAGAGAGTGAGATAAATCCTCAGTTCAGACTTCCTCTAATGAAATATCCCATGCCTGTTCTCTTTCACTGAGCTTTACCACACATTCCAAATTCAAAACAATCCCTCCTTCTATTTACCTTTGCCAAAATTTTTGCCTAAGCCATACTATCCTCCTTCCATGACTATTCCTGCTTCCTTCTCTTTGATTTCTTTTCTTCTATTCAAATGCTTCAAATTTTAATGGAGTTGTCTGGGCAAAAAAATTATTCCCTTACACCAATTCAGTGGCCAGCATCCTCTATAATGCAGAATTGTGCTGTGCTTCCTCTTCCCACTATATCCTCTCTTGTATTTATGAGGCTGTGTCAATATGCAAAGGAGGAAGAATAAAAGTATCTGGACAGAGTGAGCTCCTTCTCTCCAGGGAAAGATATTAAATCATCTAAGGGCCCTAACTGCCGTTTTGGGCGTTTTAAATGAGGCAGTCCCATCTCTTCCTTTGGCATCTCCGATGTGTTCAGTTTCTTGATTGCTTATATAAGACTGAAGGCATCTGTTCCTCTCATTCTCCTGTCCTTTCATAATGATACCGAATCTGTAATCACACAGCTATTTATTTCATTCAGGTGGACACTTTTCAAAGTGATTACCAGAGATAAGTTGGGATTTTTCATTTAGTGTTAAAAAGTACAGAGAGCTTATACCTTCTTTGCTTAATCCTAGAAAAACAAGGGCCAAATCAGGTTTTGGCTTTATTCCAAATGTTATTCATCAGGAAAAGCTGTTTTTATGACAGCAGTCATATCATAAAATCAAGTGATTTCACAAGATAAATACGAAATAAAAATACATTATGTTAAACAGTGTAAGCTGGGATAAGCTAAATTCTTCACAATATGTGTATGACCTTATGATTTGTTTTACAAGCATACACATGTATTTGTGATCAGGGACAAAAATGCGGTTTAGATTTTATTATTTTCCCCCTTTTTGGGGAAATATCTAATATTTTCTGAGCTACAGTTTGTTCCCATTTGAAATTGTTCCGTATTTGCAGTCTTAAGGTTTTTTAAAATTTGGTTGTACTATACTCTGATACATTAAAAAAAAAAAAAAATCATAGCAGGGGCATTCCTCTAAAGTCTGTATCACAATATGTATTCCAGCAGGTTATTTCATATTTAAAGGGCTTCACTGAAGAGACAATAATAGGAAGGGCAGTAGGAACGTAGAAAAACTTCTAAAACATAACAGCAGGAATCCAGTTAACACTTCTGAAAGTGATGAGATAATTATCACCATCCCATACAATTTCCCATTAGGGAATAATTCTGTAGTATGTGTGGTGCCAAGGTTGTCAAGTTACCTGCATAGATCAGGAATGGTAAAACCACAGAGATGATGCTTTTATAGAGTTAAGAGAGGAAAACGGTAGAACAATGCACTGCACTGCAAGAATTTTACTCATCACTTACTAGAAGTAAATCTCAGCAGTGTTATTCTGCTCCCTGTCATAAGAGAATGGAATTAAGGTAAGCAAGACCAAAACTTCAAAGCAAAAAGGCATAGCTTGTTTATACTGTGATATTGAGGTGCTGGAGCAGGTCCAGAGAAGAGCAACGAGGCTGGTGAAGGGACTTGAGCACAAGTCCTACGAGGAGAGGCTGAGGGAGCTGGGGGTGTTTAGCCTGGAGAAGAGAAGGCTCAGGGGAGACCTCATCACTCTCTACAACTTCCTGAGAGGAGGCTGGAGCCAGGTGGGGGTTGGTCTCTTCTCCCAGGCACTCAGCAGTAGGACAGGAGGGCACAATCTTAAACTCTACCAGGGGATGTTTAGGTTGGATATTAGGAAGAAATAGAGGGTAATCAGGTATTGGAATGGGCTGCCCAGGGAAGTGGTGGATTCACCATCTCTGGAGGTTTTTAAGATGAGACTGGATGTGGCACTAAGTGCCACAGTCAAGTATCCACAGTGGTAGTGGATGAAGGGTTGGACTTGATGATCTCAGAGGTCCTTTCCAACCCAGCTGATTCTATGATTCTATGATTTTGTGAGAGGGATTACTTTGACACATTTTCACAGAGGCCAAAAAGAACTCTGAAGTCACCCAAACCCATCACTTCAGCTGTCATGGGGCACTATTCTTATGTCAGTTATTTTATTCCAAGTCCAATAAGCAAAGCATGTTTCACTAGGAAAATCAGTGTGCTATTTGTCCTGTAGAAGCAGAAGGCCAGTATATGGTGCCACTGGAAGAGCCAGGCAGTAATCTCAGAGGTTCACAAGCAGACAGCATTAAATTCAGAAGAGGAAGGCAAGACATAGGTAATATTTTCTGCTCTAACTTAAAAAAAACCCTCTCCACACTGGCCCTATATCTGGCCATCAGCACCACAGTAAATTTGTCAGGCTGTCCAGCCAGAGCTATGAAAGAAAATTTGCTTGCACTGATGGGTACCCTTCCAATGTCCTACTTCTGGTTCCCACCAGCCCTCAGCACTTTGAAGGAACACAGAAATTAATGCATTTGGCCCATACAGTGTATGGAAAAACAATCCTTTCTGATGTTGGCAGGGGAAATTACTGAATCCCTGGAGCATCCAGTGCCTCAGTTCAGTGATGACTGTGTTCTGGGTGATGCAGGGCAAAGCAGAGCTTCCTCTCTTCCCTGGCCCTGTGAAGGACAAGCAGAGATCATTCTCCATGTTGTAATGGCCTTTTGAATATGTATGCGGCATAACGAAGGGATAAATCCAGCAGGCAGGAAATCAAGTTTTTATTCTGAGTTTCTTTGCTTTCTTTAGTAGGAAATTGCCTACTCCCAATATTTTATTTTCATTTGCCTCACAGTGTGGTTGTCATAGTGCTGAAATCCTCAGGTATATCTTTAAACAGAATTTCACAAAAGTAAGAGAGATTAATTAGATGTCAGTGAGTGAGTAGTTTTGTACCTTGAGAAAAATAGGAAGGGTGGCAGGAATAATTGTGATCAAATCCAAACTGATGAAGTGGACCATTAGCTCTACAACAACCAATGCAGAATGTCAAGACTTTGTTCCTCTATCCACTGTTAGAGAACTTACACAACACAAAAACCACAAAGGAAGAGATTTGAGGTGCTATAAAGGCTTCAGTCTCCCAAGTGTGACTCAGCTGACAAAGGCCTGTCTTCTTCGTCTTCTTTACTCTTCCTCTTCCTCTTCCACAGCGTTTTCTATGTCTCACTCAGAAGGTCATTTAACTAGTGCTTGATGTGAGTTATCCAGCCTGTACCCAAGATGATACAGATCGTCTGTCAGGATTACCAGTACATTTCTGTTAAAGTGCAATGTAAGAACAGCAATCTGTGATGGAATTCTAGTTCAGCTATCTCAGTTAAGAAAGACTTGCATTTTTCAAGGCCTTATTTTATCAGGCAACTGTGTAGTATCTCCCTAATGCTGTGAGCTTTGCCTGTTCAGATAAGAACATTGTTCAATAATTAATGCTTTTGTGGTACAGTTGCGCCACAAACATCTTTCAGCACTTTTTGGCATGGGAATTTGGGGCTGAATGGAATCCCGAACATCCCATTACTTTGTTTGGAAATTACTCTTTTCTGTCATCTTTCTTGCAGCCCCGCTGTACATTGTATGTAACTTCATTTGTGTGGACCCTAACCCCACCTTGGCATGCCATTATCTTCTCCAAATTTCACCACTTGTAGCGGCTGCATAAGCTCTTCTCATCTGTGATCTAGCACCATATTAATATTTTAAAAAAAATGTTCAAGAGCAAGCCAAATGTGCCAGAGTTCAATATGAACTCCAGTAAATCAACACTGTCTCCTATTACACAATCTTGTTCTCACTTTTCTCCTTCTTCATGTCCCATACTGCCTTTTGATACGTATTGTTCACCGTATTTTGACTCTTCAGTTTCCAACCTCTTTTCCATCATCCTGCCCTAAGCTCTGTGCATTTTGGCAGGAGCTCTGTGCATTAGGTCAGGCTTGTTGGCACTGACCACAAATTGGGCACTTCGAGTTTTTCTGAGGGAAGAAGATCATTGCTCATCTGTATTGTACTGTTTCTGTCCTTAGTATTTGAAAACTAATGACATTATTAGCTTTCAATACCCAGATGAGCAGAGGCAGTTTGATTTCTCCCAACCCATCAAAGATAGAAGAGTGTTAAATGTTACTTTGAACTTTTCCAATAATATCGATTCTGCACCATCCCTCAGCAGGTGCCTCCATTATCAAACCATTCATAGGCTTGCAAGAATTTCTTAATATTTAACGTGTCCTTTTTTCTCACACAAAGTAAGCCAATTATTTCTTATTCTGCTCTATTTGACAAGAAAGGAAGGTGAGCTCTGTCTGTATTCACAGTGCACTTACAAATGCACTTTTCCTACTGCTCTCTTTTTATCTGTTCTCCTGATCCATGCTGCAAAGATTTCTCCTTCCTTTTTCTTTTACTGAATGTTGATAAAACAAAACGTATTCAAAGCCAGCCTGTAACCGTGGAAACAATTTCTTGAATGTAACTTTCCAACCCACAATTTTAAAAATACTAGGCAAGGAGAGTATGTTGTGATTATTTGAAAAGCAACTGGAAACAAACAGGATGTTTAGAATCTTACTAAAAAAGGTGGAATTGTAGCTTTGATGTGTAAACCTTCCTGTTTCTTAAATAGCACTTCCAACAAGATAAAAAATGAAACAGTCTTACATCTGATAAAATTAAATCTTAAACAATTCAGGATCTTGTTACGAATTTTCCACAAGGATCAGTTGAACCCTTTAATATAGCTATTCAATTTTGTGGAATGTCTTGTGTGATATTTTCGACTGAATGAGTTTTGCATATAAAAGTACACGAGGCAATAACATCTCTAAAGTCTTGTGTGACTTTAGTAGTAGAAGGAGGTTCCAGAGTGATACTTGGAAAATTAAATTCAGTTTATCTATAATGCAGCAGCAAAGATAACTTCTTACAGATATTGTCCCATCACCATGACTCAGTCTTGATCTGTGGGGAACAGAAAGGTTGCTGACCTCACTGACGATTGACAGAGAATGAAAGTTCAGTATGATGTTTTTGCAAGGAATAGGTCAGAACTGAGACCCACTAAACTCATTACATGTATAGGACAATAAACTTGCAAAGGAAGGAGAGTTTTTTTCCTCCTAGTAAAATGGGTATGGTTAAGACAGATGGACTGCATGTGCAAAGATGCATCTCAGAGCAGAAATGGTTTGAATATTTTGGTTCTTTCTGAAAATCCTCACCAGTCGGTGGAAGGTCTGCATACTGGACTTTTAGGTTGCAATTACAATTAAAGGTTGTTTATGGCATGAACTGTAGTCTCAGCATTTTATGGGACCTTGGCTATTTTCTTCTTCCTTCCTCTCTTCCCCCTGGGAAACAGTAGAGTAAGAAGCTCATGCAACTCACAGATCTTGGCTATTGCTGCAATCAGGATTGATTCTTCTCACTCTAGAAACATCAAACAAATATTATCAACCTCTATTTCTCCTCATCACAAAATGCTCTGCCATTTCACTGATCTGCACTTTGTCCTCCCCTGAAGAAACTATGATTGATGTTTTCTATCAGTATGTGCTAACCTACCTTCTAGGGTAATTTATTTTCTTAATAAAAGCTAAGAGCTGGGGGTTTTCTTCTGCTTCCTCTGTGCTGCTAATCATCCTGATGAGTAGGCTGTCAAAAACAATTCCTTCCAAAAACAGGGGGAAAAGGTAGAAAGCAGATACACAGACCTGCAAATAGAGTGTTAGCAGACAAATAACATTTTTTGATTGTGCTTATGATGATTCAAGACAACTGCATTGAACTAAGAAGAACACAAAGTATTTAAATGAACCTCATGGTTCATCAGATTTGTAAACTTCTGTCCTTCTAGAAACTCTTGAGTGTCCTTGCTGAACTATCTCTTAACAGATGCTACCCACTAGTAAAAAAATTGGGAGAAAAAAGTAGGAGGAGAAAGGTTGAAATTACAGAAAAGAAACCAATGTTTAGTGTAAAATTAGTTCCACGAACATGAACTAATGTTTAGCCAATTGATATTTGAGAAGGTATATTTCTAAGGAGGAGCTCAGTTTTCTCAGTAGTTCATGTGATGGACCTAGTAACAAATAAATTAAACAATGCAAAACTAAATGCTGGCAGGAAAATAGGAGAAACTTGGTGATCAATAAGCATTAGATTATGAAATAACTGTGATGGCTGCCCCATTGGTAAAAACATCCTAAAATAAAGTGGAGAAAATTAAAAAAAAATACAAAAAAAAAAAAAAAGGAAAAAGAAAAATACAAATCCATTTTGGAGAGACAAGGAATGAATGTTAGGATCAAGTATGACTTTTTTCTTAATTATAATTTTTAGTTTTTTCCCCAGCACTTCTGTGGATGATGTTGTGAAGCATTTTTGTGCTTTGAAAATGACCATGGGAACTGGAATGGCCTAGGGAATGGATGATTAAAAAATAAGAATGAAGAAAACAAGGAGACAAGTTCATATGGATTACCTATAATCTCCCTAAATTAGTTCTGTAAATCCTGCTGGTACCAGCAGTGCCATTCAGAACCATTTCAGAACTGTTTACTGGCAAGTTTTTCAACGATTCTAGGAAACCTTGGTCAATTTTCCAATGGAAACCTGGATAGGAATACAACTCCATGTGTTTGTCTTTTCTAACACACACATGACTGTGTTCAGAGATAATGAGCAGGTATTGTGTCAGAGTATATTCTCAGTGCTGCCTTGGTGTGCCTGAAAAATGAGATTTGCAGAGATTTGAGACTTGCAGAGTGTGCAGATAAAATTCGGTGATATACGTTTTGCAGACTGCCTCCTCGCTACAGGGAATAGTAACTAGTTGCATGCATGTAATGCACCCTTGGATTGCAATGGTGGCTCAAGAGAAAAAAGCTTCTGGTACACTTTTTCAGGATGCAATCCATCCTGAAGTTAAAATAAACATTTTTTTTCTTTAAGATTACACTATTATGTGCCAACAACAGCCTTCCAGATATACTCTGCCAGTCATTAAATGTACAAATAAGCCGTGAGAGGCAAAAACACCCCCATTTTCATATTTTTCAGTTTCTCCCTGGTCTCCTCATCCTGCAGTTAGATCAAATTCATAAGAATTGAAAGGCATTATGAGAAATAAAAACTTGCATGGTTCTGTCTGGGCTATCCATCCCAGGAAAACATCAGAAGGATGTAAACGGTATTTTCTAACCATTTAAGGCTTGCAAATCCTGGCTCATAAATGCTTTGTAAATAATTAATTCAAAAATCTGCTGTTCTCCACAAGCACTAAAGAAATAAATGTACCTCATTCTGAAAGCAAAACATTTTCTTATGTTTCAAACACTGATTCTTTGAAGCAACATTATTCCAAAGTATGTAAAATTCTTATTTAGAGATCAATAGGAAGGATGTGTCCTGTAAAAAAGGGTTTACCCTTTAGTAAGCTGGTTTCTACATCTAAAATTTTTATGTTCAGTTGGGCACTTGTCTAAATTTTAGTTGGTGGACTCCTAGTTATCTAGTTATCTAGTTTGCCCACCAAAGTAAACTGGAACTGCAATCCACTGTTCACAGAATTTAATCCTTGCCTCATCATGCCAGGACTATGAGTGAAATTAAAGCCTCAGCATTGACATTTCTGTTAACAATTTTTTAATTATTTTGAAAGAAATTTATATGTAGCTGTTCTGTTTAGAAAAAATATGGCGGAATTTTATACATTTGCTGCACTGTTGCGACTTGCTGTTTCAGTTATTTAATTCACCCAGACCAGACAACTATGGTATTGTGTCATTTTCTAACAGCTGACTAAAAGAGTATGTAAAAGAACTTCAAAACAACATAGGTGAGTCTATGCATTTAGCTAGAGATGCTTGTATAGACCTTTTTCTCAACTTGTGATTATCTATAAGTAATTTTAAGTACACTGAACACTGGGTTAGCCAACATTCTGTCAATGGGGCTGTTGCAAAAACAAAAAGTCTAAATTATAAAAAAGGTGTTGTCTATAACAAAGAAAGAATGATTGTCCTCTTCCCTGTATATATGTGGCTTGGTGGAGAAAGTAGAACTGAGAAGAGAGTGGTCACACAGAAAAGCCAGGTTCACCATTCCCTATGTAAACTCCTGTTTCAGAAGTAAAGTGAAATTGTAAAGCCAGTAACAAAACAAAAATTAGAATCAAAGAATTCCTGAAGTCTCATGCATTTATCTACATTCCCCATGCTATGTCTCCACCTGGATAAAGACAAGATCTCCAAACTTTTTCAGAATAGGAATTGATTGGGATTTTTTTTTCCGAATTATATTTTGGTTAAGCACACCATATTGGAAAAGGTTCTTCAGTGTGAGAAAGACTGGTTTATAGTATGTGGGTAGGAGTAATCCAGGGAAGGGGATAAAGGTAATGAAATTCTAGATTGGCCCAGGACTAAATAACAAACAGAACACAGAAGACAAAAAAAAAAAAATCTTTATTCCATGGTGTGCCTTCATTGTGTATCTGATATGCAAGTCTAGTCCCAAACAATTCCAAACCAGTAAATCAACAGTCAGAAATGCACAGAGTGCTAAAAGATATAAAGCGGCTTCTATTCACGTACCAGGAGTTAACAGGGAAGAGAGACATTCAAGAGGGATAGCAGAATGGTGTGGAAAACAATGCATAGACTGGGAAAGCTGGTACGGAATGGTTGATTGCACTGCCCTCTATATAAGCACTCCGAGACATCGGCTGGAGTCAGCAGGTGACAGATTCAAAAGAAGTGAGAAGACACACTTTTTCCATATGGTGCATAGTTACCTTCTGGGCCTTTTTGTTGTATGACCTGGATGTAAACTTCTGTGTGAGACCAAGAAGCAACTAAAGAAAGCAAAGAAAGGAATCCACTAAGAGTTGCTAAACACAGACCTCCTCGATGTTACCTGTGATCCATTAGCCCTTGGAGGAAGGGAGATCAGATCAACTCCCATTGTATCACTATCAGTATCACTATCCTGCCCATTTCCTGTGTGCTTCCTTGGGCATCTGCCACTCGCCACTGCTGGAAGCAAAGTACTAGCCTCAGTGGTCCTAAATGGATATTTGATGTCATCCAGTACAGCTCTTCTTACGCTCCAACTCCTGGAACACACAGCTGTGTCCTTTAGGTGTTTTTGCATTCCAAACAGAAAGATTTAATTTTTCATTTTAACGTACAGGAAATAAGCTGATCCATGAACTGCAAATTGATGCAGCCAGGGTTGCTATGAGCTTGCAGCATTTTTCCCAGCTGCCTCTGGGATGAAAGAGGAGGCAAAAGATGTTTTCAAGGGTTTAAATGCATACGAGTGCTGCATGCAATAGGTGCAACGCAATTTTGACCTTTGGTCCTTCAAAGTAAATGAAAAGTGAGGTATCAACTGGTGTTACCTGTAAGGTCTCTTTCCATTATCCACATCAACATAATGCAATGTCACAGTTTTGACACCTCACATATTTTGTTACATTTGTTTGAGATGGTCCTATTTTTCAGTAAAGTAATAAATAAATAGATGAAGATTAAACAAAAGGATGGATAGCTTGACCCCTAAGCTTTATTCTTTTTGTTCAGAAACCTCAGAACTTACTATGAAGTGGAATTGCCCCTTTCCAGTGAGATCCATAGCTTTATTATGTACTTTATTGATATATTAAGAACTACATTGCAAGTCTCTGAATGACTATGATTTTTAGATGTTAAGGAGAGTTGTAGAAAACAAAGTTAGCTGCCTCATTTGTTATGTCTTTCTCCCATTACAGCCTATTTGCCACTACCCATCCGTCATCCACATGAAACAGTCTCTTAAATCTGCCCTGAAAAACAAAAATGAGAGCTCCAAGAACAAGGAGAAATTTACTATTCCACGTAAACTGGCATGCCAGAGAGCCTGGAAACTCCAGGTTTGGTCCCTTCCAAAGTCAGCTTTTCATCTCCTGGCCATAAAACAAGCTTTCAAAAGTAACAGAAGAGCTGGCAACAACAGTGACAGCATAAAAGTCTCTGGAAGGCCAACAAGGAAGACAAACCTATGACGGAAAAAGGTAATGCTGTCTCTGGCTTTATGAAGAAGACAGACCCTCCTATGGAAAGCAAGTAGTCTGTAAGCTGTCATGCTTCTCTGAAAGAGTGGCATGTGAGTTAATTAAAGTCTACCTGCCACCTCCGTATTAGACTTCAAAATGTTTCTTGTACTAGCACAAATAAGAGGTTGATTGAGGGATCTGTCAAACTGCACCACAACAAGCCATTCATCCTGTAGGAGTCAGACAATGAGAATCTCCTCCTTCAGGGGATATCACTTAAAGTACGTGTAAGCAAAACCTCAGGATGTGGGCCCTAGTTATCACAGAATCAGAGAATGTGCTGAATTGGAAGGGAGCTGCAAGGATCATCAGAGTCCAACTCCTTGCCCCACACAGGACCAACCCCAAGAGTCACACTGTGTGCCTGGCAGTATTGTCCAAATGCTTCTTGAACTCTGTCAGTCTTGCTATTGTGACTACTTCTCCTGGAGAGCCTGCTCCAGTGCCCAACCACCATCTGGGTGAAGAACCTCTTTCTAATATCTAAACTAAACCATACCTGACACAACTTCACTCCATTCTTTTGGGTCCTGTCACTGTTCACTACAGAGAAGATACCAGTGCCTGCCCCTGCTCTTCCCCTCACAAGGAAGCTGTAGACTGAAACGAGGTGTCTCCTAAGTCTCCTCTTCTCCAGGCTGAACAGCTGGCTATATATATATGTACAGAAGTGCCTTTCAGTGACTTGAGTTCAAAGTCTTTCAGTTTATGATCAAGGATCACGTGAAGTCGGGCCAGAAATTCTTGTTTCTCTCTAAACAACAATGGCTAACTTTGGTCAAATAATCCTGTCTCTTGCTACACGTGAAACCACCAGTAAACACTTTACAGGGACAGAGCATGAATAGCAGCAGATCCTCCCACTCAAAAAATGTTACAGGCTTTTTTTTTAATGTCCTTTTCATATCCACTCAGTATTTAGCTGCCTCACAAGGCCCTGGTTCCATGTGATGAACAAAGGCTCTGTTTTGAGTATCTGGAATATATTAGCTAAAGTTGAGATATTAGTAAATTAAGATGTACAAGAGACAAGCTTAACATCCCTACTATGGACATCATGACAGTTCACATATACACACTCATGGGTATATCTACTCCCTTGAAAAGTAACCTCAGTCTACACTGTGACCACAATAGTAGAAAATAAAGCTGCTGTGCTTAAACCACAACCCTGCAATTAATTCAGCAGGGAGCAGATCCAGCATCATCTGTCTTCTGTGCAGAGTTACAAATGGAAGAACATTTGCAGTAACTAAATTACTGGTGCCTTTTAAAGGTTCACAAGCAAGATGAAGTCATTCTTTGCTCATTTTGTTTGGTTGGTTGGTTGGGGTTTATTTGTTTGTTTGGTTGGTTTGGTTTGGTGTTGGGTTTTTTTTGTTTGTTTTGTTTTGTTTTTTTCCAAAGGACACAGTATTTAAGCTCTAGTGTAAATAAATATGAATATGGTGGTAATATTTGTAGCATATTTTACCTTTCTTGTTTCTACAGAGCTGTCACTACCAGCGGATATATATCATCTCAGAGGGTAAAATTGTTTCACAAAATAACATTTTCTCTTCCTCCCCATGAAGCCCCACTGGACATATTTCTGGATGTGTTTGAAAGCAGCAGAAACAGCTGTGCACCTCCATATGTGAAAGGTCTGATCAGACCAGCCTTATTTTAAAACCAACAGAATTGACAGAAAGACTGTTCTACTACAACAGAGCGATTCACAGCTCTAGTAGAGTTTGATGCCAAGTTCTTAAATGCTTTAATAAATTAAGTCAGCCGGGAGTCAGAACATGATGTAGCTGTGTGGCATTGCTGCAGAGCCTGATATCCCTGATCAGACATATTTTTTTTTTTTTTTTTACTTGAAAAGTTTGGTTCATGTAAATCAAAACTTTTTTTTTTTTTTGTAGAAACATAAAATTTTTTTATGAAGCATTCTTTCAGAATTGTTTCTCATGTCTAAGGCAACATCACAGGTCACCTGAAATGGTCACCTTCTCAGCACAGGACATTGGGCAACTCTTAATCTCTGCTGAAGTCAGACTTCCATACAGAAACAAACAAGAGAGGCTAGAGAGAGAAAACATGTGCAAGGAGAAGCCTGCATCTGTAGTCTCCCCACTTATGGGAATGATTCCACTGGGAGGAAAGGTTTCAGCTTTTGGGCCTTCTTCCACTGACTTTTATGGTTTTTGTAAAGGTGAGGTGTTGAAATGAGACATTTCTCACCATCCAAGAGAGATTCAGATTAAGCACCTTGAAATCATTTCATACAAGACAGAAACATGACTGTACTTCAAGACTTGGATTCAGACAGTCCTGAATTGTAGGGATTTTAAACAGCATGTTGGCTCATAAATACTGCATAGGTCTTTCAAAAGCACTGCAGTCCCTGGTGGTCTGAAACCAATTGTTTAGTTTGATGGACAAAAAAAGTCACTAATTAATTACACTATTTATCCCTCACCAAATTAAGTCGGCCTGGTAAAGGTGCAGAATCAATATAACCCATAAAGCAAATTAGCTGTATTCTGTGCATAGCTGCCCACATTTTCTAAAAACAGGAAAGCAGTAGCTTCTTTTCTTCCAAAGGAAATAATGAAAACAAACGTTCCTTATAAAATTACATGCTCAAACACCCTCCAATGGATGGGGGCATGCTTATAAAATTCTAAAACTGTGCATCTTCCCAGAAAGAATGGGGCGTTGTCAGTGATTCTTCTTTATACAAAGACATGCTCATCATTCCATGGTTGTATCTGGTGCCTTGTAGAACAGGGTCTATCTGCTTGTGAATGATGCCATGCTGAAAGTTTTGGAAAGTTTAATTTCTTGCTTAAGCTTACAACAGTGTAAAAACCCCAGGGACATCTGGGCTATCCAGGACTGACGCAGAAGGACCAAGGTCAGGAATACCTCCTGCCAAAATCCTGTCTCTCATCTGGCTGAAAGGTGGCTGGGAACAAAACTCTCCTACTTTTTAAAGTGCACACACCAGCTGGGATCCCTACAGGGACAATAAAGAGAGGACACCAGCTCTCAGGGGCTCACTACAAGGTGCCCCAACCATTCAGTCTAAATATGGATTTGGTGACCCCTTCTGGTTTCCCTGACCTTAAAGATTGGGTTGCTCTGACACCCTTAAAGTCAGAATGCCTTGAAATACAATGCCTGCAGCAGAGCAAGGTGTCTGTAGGCACCTCCACACAAAAATTCAGTCATTCATCTTAGCAACTTTTATTTGTAAGAGTAAAGCAAGACAACTACCTTAGAATAGACTCCAAACCCTAAACCTGCTACTTTAGCTGAATGTCCCACCAATGGAGATGGGTGTCCAGCTTTCTTGAATAATACTTCTCTTCCTTAGGTTTCTTTCCAGATCTTATGCAGCTCCTATTTGTGAGACCACTTCCACATCAATTTCATAGGGCTGAACTTCTTCCATAACTTAAAAGAACTTGAAAGTGTTATGGATAATGTAACCTGATACATATAATTCAAACATGTATTTTATGGAAACAGAATACTTTGTCCAATTTTAGCATTACTGAAGATATGAACCTTCATTATCCTAAACTGTGGCTACCAATATAAATAATTTATGCATATATAAAGAGAGTTTTCATATCAAAATTAGCATTTATAGTGCAACTCTGTTATGTACAGGCTATTTGTAACTCTGAGACCATGGGGTCAATACATATTTAGACATTTTTATGAACATCTCACCAGCTATTGCAGAAAGTCAATGTTTTTGTTGCCTTAATCTCTAATAATTAAGAAAAAAAAAGGTTAAAAATTATTCTTTCAGTGAGATTCTAGAAGAGAACTGATTTTTTTGTTAATATTGCCATGGAGAAACTCAAGATGAAACAAATTCCCTGCTTTAGCACATGCTTTTAAAAATGTGTGCAACTTTTTAACATGTTCCATATGCCACAAAAGCTCCTTCTGTCACTGGTTGTTGTTTACACCGTCGCACTTCTATACAACTTGAGTAATAAAAAAGAAGATACAAAGAGAAGAAAAATAAAGTCCAATCCATCTCCATCTGGATGGCCCTTGTGTGTGCATGCACACATGTGAGAGTGTGTGTACACATCTTCGGTGTAGGTTTTTTCATGGCTCTTATCAAAAAGTAGAGAACAGCTAATGTCTGCACACTTGAGTAGGATCATGGGAAAATTCTGCCTTCTTCACTGGGATCTATAGGTCACAGTCACATAGAAAAAACACAGCAGATAAATACCTTTTCAGCACATTAATTAGAAGAGCTAGTTTGCACTACAATGCATAACACTATATGCACAGTGATTGAAAATTTAATTTTTAACTAACCCAAAGCTCAGAATTTGCTTAATTATTCTCCTTATGAACCTTAATAGAGCAACAGACATATTTTTATCTTCTACAGATGTTAAAGCAATGACATTGTACCCGCACAGCACACAAACACAGCCAGGAACACACATGATGGACATGACTCCTTTGTCACACATAGGAATCTGAAATATATCCAGGGTACCTGAGACATCTGCAAAGAGCTGGCAGGTATGACAAAGGACCAACAGGATCCATGTCTTGCTTCAGCAGCAGCTGAGTGATTAAACAGAGACAAAGGAGGATTGGGATGGGAATCAGTTTGGGAATAAATTATCTCAGAGTTTAAATATAGGTGCATGTATATCAGAAATGTGCCTGTGGTCTCACTGAGATCACTTCAGTCCAGCCAGTGCAGGTATCCTGCCTAGCCTTCAGTTGCTACCTCTGAGGTTGTGCCTCCCTAAGGTCCTGTGCCCCATCTGCCGGTTACCTACAGATATTCTGCTTGTCTTTTGGTATCTCAGATTGCAGTAACCTCCTATGTTTGGGAAGATCTTTATTAACTATAGGAATATCTTAGCTATCTGTTTGCAAGGTCACATGTAGATAGCTGAAGGTAGGTGTTTGCGACCAAGCCATGAATTCTTTATGTCCTTAACAGAGAATATATCCAATATTGGATATATCCAATATTCTGTGGCTTCTGAAAATTATATTTTTTATTATATACAGTTCATATAATGTATGCCAAGTCTGGATCTGTAAATCCTTTTCCATGACACAAATCAGAAGAATGTCTTGCAATGTCAGTAAGCATGTAGTGAAGGCGTAGTATCAAAAATAATCGTGGGATCTCTCCTGCAAAGCACATAACGTTTCATTAGAGGAAAGGCATTGCTGAGACTGAAAAGAGACTGCAGAGGATTATCAACATTATTTAGGGCTTTCATCCTCTGAGTCATGAGGCGAGATTAGCAGCACAAAAAGAACAGAGATTTTACAGAACTCCATCCCATCTGGAAAACAGCATAACAGAGTCATGTTGAGAAACTCTTTGATACTGTAACTAATTCAAAAACATGATGCCTTGATGTTGGCTTACATTTGGGAAAGTGCTTTTAGTAGAAGTTCTGCAAATCTTCAAGTACCACAGTTTGTTCAGTCAGAAAGGAGTCGGCATTTTTTTCAGTGAGGGAGAAATAACTACAAGGAAAAAATGCCCTCTATCTGTCCTTAAAGCCTTTTGATTTTGGGCTCCACAAACCTAGACCAGAGAGCTGGCAGTTTTACAGGTAAAACGGTTTTTTGTCTGAAATAGAAGAAAGGTTTGGTTCAGTTCAGAAAGATTCCTCTACCAATAAATTCCCTTGCTAGTATTACTTTTTAACTTTCCCTCCTGTAGACAGTGTATCTGCAAAAGTGGTGGCAAAAGACACGTGATTTTTTTCTTCTGTTGCTTCTGTTTTTTATTGTTTCTGAGAATCCTGTGCATAGGTGCAAGAAGAAACCTAGACATAAGGAAGAAAAGAAAATGGAAATAATCCAGAATAAAAAAAGACAGAATACAAAAAGAAATTAAGCTTTTTCTATTCTTCATGATTCTGTGTCTTTATTTTCATAGTGAAGAGTAATGTTCCAGAATCTCAAAGCTGGAAATTAGGAACTGTGCAGTAAGGAAGTAAGACATTAGGTGGTATCCTCTCCTACCATGATTCTAAGTGTCAAGCAAGGAGAGCAGAAAGCCACATAAAATTACAAATGTAGGAGCTGAACAAAACAAGATTGCCAGAATCTGTTCATCTTTGTGTAATTCCACTTTTCCAATTTACAAATTCTCACTTAACTGGATAAGCTTTCATGGGTTTTCTGTCAGAACCACCTTCAGTACTATTGCATTGCCTTTTACCTCTTCCCTTCCCTTCCCTTCCCTTCCCTTCCCTTCCCTTCCCTTCCCTTCCCTTCCCTTACCTTCCCTTCCCTTCGCTTCGCTTCCCTTCCCTTCCCTTCCCTTCCCTTCCCTTCCCTTCCCTTCCCTTCCCTT